>CM038478.1:739061-896561 GCA_021464305.1 Kandelia obovata | reverse complement strand
ACAGCCAATCCCTTGGTAGGGCATTCAAAGTCCTCAGAAAAAGCATGCGATGTAGCTCCATATGACTACCTGACACAGAAATCTAGTAATAATTTGACATTTTTTTAGTCGTTTGGATTTTAAATCTTTCTGATGAAATATTGTAATATGTATGAATTGTAAATTTGATATGTTGCGGTGAGTGAGAGTTTTACTGAAAGTAATCACTCGAGTGGTAGGTCTTTTATCAGGAGGTTTGAATTAAAATAATAATAAATGATTCTTAAGTTTATAGGACCAATGTTGAATACTTTTACCACATTTTTATTTATTTATTTATTTTCTCAACTGCGTATGTGTGATATCGCAACTGAGATGGTAATTGTCTAACGGATAATGGGCTGTTATCGATTCTCATGTTGGAAAGACTTGTTATAAAAATTAATAATAAAAATAAACGGTATTAAAGTCCTCCCTGGCCCAATATTTTGTCAAAACACGATGTTATCTAGGGAGCTTCGCAAGGAGGCAATTGGATAGATTGAAGTAACTCTCTCTGCTCAGAAAAGGGCTTTGTTAGGGTATCGACCCCTTTGCCATAGGAGAGCTCTTTTTTGTTTTTTTTTTTTTTAAGGAATTTTGAGTAATGGCCACTAACCTCAATATTTATTCCTTTCCCCCCAATGTTGATGAGCAATGATGATCTCAAGAACAAATAATAAATTCAAGACCAACAGCCAACCAGTTATGAGTTATCTAACCTTTCATATACAGTGTTTAAGACTGACCCACAACCCTTAGCAATTGGCAGGAAGGGTGAGATTGCACTTGGCAGACAAAAGCGATTGCAAGGTCGGGATTAATTCCAAGAACGGGCAACATTGGTTAATTCCTATAAGAACACAGACATGCCAAGTCAGCTTGTGAAAGCGCCTTGCAACATTCTGGCGGTGGTGGGTTTTGTCACAGATGGCTCGCAAGCCCGAAAGATATGATCACTCAAAATAAAGCAACCATCAGCACCAATAATAACACTATCCCTCTTGTGCTGGTCTGATCCATTACTGTCACAGATATGTCAGGCAGCCAAGCTGTTTTTCTGCGCCACTCTGTCTCTCCTTTTATAGAGAGCGAGATAAGACCCAAGGTTTTGCGGACCCGTGAGTCAGAATTGGCAGGACTCAAGCTCAGAGGGCCAGCTTCTTCCGTTTTTTAACATTGCATTGGCCCTTTGGTTTTCTTCTCTGATGGGCAATGACGCAATGCTATAATGTCGTGAATCAATTGGAAGGAATACTTTTTTACGTCTTGTAATCATAATTCATTCTAAAACAATATATTGAAAAATGAATTATTCTTCCTATGAGAAAATAGATAAAGAGATTTTTTATTTTGATTATTTTTAAAGGGTGGGTTAAATTAATTTAATATTAAGTAAAAATTAATTAAAATAAAAAATTTGTTATTGTGTGTGTGTAATGAGCATCAATTTAAAAAAAAAAGAAAAAAAAGAAAAATGCATGACAATGGGGAAGAAACGAAACGTGGGAGAATTTGACGCTGTATAATTTGGGCCCAACTCCTACGCTACATGTGATAAACTCATCGAACCCATTGTAATAAATTTTGGCATATTGAGGGCTATCCAATGGCCACCCAAGGATGAATAACTCTATGGGCTACAACATTGGATTGTTTCGCATGAAAGCATATGTATGCGTTCCCATTTGGGCTCTAAAGCCTTGAGATTCCCATAGAGACCTCACAGTTTAACAAGTCAATAAATGATAAGTGGCATCATTGGAGGCACCAGTTCCACTTGCTTGTTGTATAAGAGCCACAGGACAGCTGTAATAGGTTTAAAACGAAAAAACAAAACAACATAAGAACACATGCTTGTTTGAGCTTATGAATAAAATCGAGACAATTCTTCTTTTTATAACTTGACACTTGATCGAAAATTAAACAGAACCCATAACTCAGAGAGATGCATTAGCCCGTTCTCTTTTTCTTTTTTCTTTTTTTTTTTTTTTTTTTAAGGGGGGAGGGGGAGCTGCATTAGTTTAGTTATGACGTGTGCATTAGTTTAATTCATGTACACAACCTCCCAGGCCTACAAAGGGAAAACAAAAAAACAACGAAAAAACAAAAAGGCCATGTCCGTCGACCACGGAGTAGTCCAGAAGCAGAGGCCCAAACAGGTCAGAAATGGCCTTCGTTTTTTAAGGACATATAGGTCCCTAAGCATTTGCTGACGCTGTGTTGAACAGGCTTCCGGAGGAACCTTTTGAGTTACATGAGTAAGCCCTGTATTGATCACCCCTAACCAACTTTAAGTGCTTTGAATCTTAAAACGGGATCCTTTTGTGTTGGGCTATAAATTGAAAGACAAAAAATGTCTATAAGGCACATTGAACAGTTTTCGCATCTGCTTTCAAATAAATCAACTATGCCATTTGTCCATCACCAACTGATAATGGTTTTGGCACATTAGTTGCATTCCTTACTTTTGCAACGCATTGCTCCAATCTACGAAATTGTACTCTCTTTTTCTTTTTTCTTTTTTTTCTTTTTTTTTTGTTTTTTATCGTCTTTGTTAGTAGTTCTCGTGATATTTTAAATTGATGAATTTTTATATCGGTCTCATGAATTTGGATGCGATTGTTCTCAAATTTGAATAGAAGAAGAAGGAGGAAATACAGATGGGTAGATTCATAGATCTTCGCCTTTACAATAATCTGAATTTCCAAATTCAACAAAAAGTGATGGCATATTATACAAACGACAAAATATGAGGAATAAAGAGGAAATTCATGAATGGCTAAGGTAACATCGCAGGAGAGAAGAGCTGGGGCCTTGTGTTGCCCTTCTTTTTTTCCCTTTTCTCTTTTCTTGTTCTACTGTTCATCTTTGGATTATGTAGTAAGGCTGCAACTGAGTAGGCCACTAAGACTAGAATGTTTGTTAGAATGCCTGAGGAAAACATAGTTTCGTGGGTTGCTATGATTGATGCATTTGTTCAGCTTGACTCTTTGCAGCTTCGTGACAAATTAAAATGTAGAGCTTTTGCAAAAAGAAAATAAAAAAAAGAGAGAGTGCATCATCCAATTTTGAACCATAACAACAACGCCAATCTCAATATTCAGGCAAATGGTTTTGAAAAAGGTGGCATGCATATGTTGCAAACGACAAAATATGAGGAATAAAGAAGAAATTCATGTATGGTTTTTTTTTTTTTTTTTTCCTTTCTCTTCTCTTTCCACGATCCATTTGGGCTTTCTGGTGTTAAACTATTAAGGCTGTAACATTTCCGGTTACAGAATAGCAAGAATCTTCATGAAAAGATCGAGAATCCCTTGACCCGTGCCGCAGGGCATTCCAGACAATCCCCTCTGTTCAGTCTGTTGACTGGTTCAGCACAACTAGGCTATGACCACAACTCCATGCGTGAATTTCAACCCCAATTAATTATACTACCATTTCTATAATGCCGAGCAGTGTCAACAAACCAAATTTATTTATTTTTTTCAATCTAATCTTGAATGTACAGGATAATGCACGTCTAAGAGAGGACAAGAGCTGCTTTTCTTTCCTGCACATGTCCTTGCGGAAGTTATGGATTTATCCTATTAATTAAGTATGAATGAAGGAAAGATTAATTCTTTGAGTAAGAATATCTACGGTCCTTGCCTTGGCCTGCTATGCCCACTGCAAGTTTTTTTTTTAACTTTTTAATTACTGTAACGTGCAGTGGCCTTGGGGCTGATGTTTCTGTTCTCTACTGTTGGGTTTGACTTCCTCACTGACTCCGTGAGACAAGACAATTAACCAATTAATATATTTTCGATTTCTGAAAACCCATGACCATCGATAGGCCCGGGCATTCCACGAGCACATAGTTCCATGATCGCTCTGGTACGCGTGTGGGATTAAAAGAAAACAAAGCTGTACATGATAAAAGCAAAGCTTAACCGAATTGCCGGGTGATATTTACCTTTGTAAGTGTGAAAAAAAAAAAAAGAAGAAGAAGAAGAACAGTAATATGCCTTTGCTTGGAGAGTGGAGAACCCCAAGAAAGAAGAAACCTTTGCTCACCTTTATTAATGATGCGTTGGAATATACATCTGATCAGCGACAAGCCAGGCAAAAGCTTCCAAGCCCCTGACAGAAAGTTAAAGATATAATATTTTAAAAAGACGCCAAAATAAAAGCAACCTTACCTTGTTATTGTTATTATTAGTTTTAATAAATCCACCCCTCCTTCTCTCTCTCTCCCTCTCACTCACACACACACACACACACACACACACTCTTTACCTAACCTTACCTTACCTGTTTGTCCCTCTGTCTGTTACCGTGAAACTTCGTTTTCTGGGTTCTTTCTTTTTACCATTTACAACTTCTTTTGATTGCTTTAAGATCCCACGATACTCCTAATATTCCTGTCTCTATTTCTCTCCAGTCCTTTTAAACTGGTGCTGTGCCCACGCTCAGGGTACTATATCACCAAGAAAGAAACCAAGCGAGCGGAGAAAGATATCACCTTTGAAACGCCTTTCAAGTCAATCTTCAAGATTGAAACACGCTCTCTGCTTCAGACTCATCCATGGAAGTGAGTCTCTTTAATTCTTTTTTCTTTTTCCTGTTCTTTCTCTTACACTTAAACAAAAGAATTTTATATAGATTTCTTTGTTGTCGAAAATTGCCCTTACATGGCTCTGTGGTTTACTATGCGTGTAGGAATACTATTATACGAGGAGCCATGTGCCAGCTTTCGGAAGCTGGGACTGGAACAGTGACATCCCTTTTACTCAGTGCTTTGAATCGGCTAGGCAAGCTGGGTTATTTCGTTACAGTTACTCGGAGGATCGTGATTTGTATGTTGCCGGAGATTTGTATGAGAATGATGTGGTCACGCCTGCCATGATCGTCGTTCCTCGCCGAAAGGTAACCTATGCCGCCCCCATCCCTTCTTTCTTCCACTTTCCATTAACGTACACATGATCTGCTTGTACAAAAACGAGGAGGAGAAGAAGGAAAAAGAAAAAAGAAAAAAAGAAATCGTCTCCTCGTTAATCGCTTTTCTTAATCTCATAGCTACACAGCATCATCCTATTGAAGAATGGCTAGCTTGTTTGCATGTTTATATTAATATAGTGCCTAATTGTGTAGCTGTAGATCTTATTTTATGATTTTGGATAAAAAACGTAGAGATTTTTGGGGGGTGGGGGGGCACCAATTTGGACAAAGGAAGTTCGGCTTTTTCAAATGCTTTGTCCTTTTGCGTGCTGAGAAAAGCCAAATAAATAAATAAATAAATATAAATAAAGACCTTTCATACACGGTGCCTTCTGATCAGTGCGGTTGGTTTGGTCGTGACTAGCCTCTTGTTTTTTGGGGACCAACATGGTTTCCCTCGCTGGAAAGCCAGGCACCCGTGCCATAGAAACGCGTGGCGACCGGACTAGTGGACTATCGTTTATAGACACATAGCATTAGCATGTGTAGCCATACAGGCCCAGGCTACCTGTCTCTCTCTATATCCACCGATGTTGCCGCTTTGACACTTCACAATTAATGGAGAGGGTATGATAACGTTGTGATGATTATATGGTTAGTAATGATCAATTGGGAAATTTTCGGGAAAATCGATGACTGCAGGAGAAAGCAAGGAACCCCAGTGCTAAAAAAGGGAAAAAGGAGCGAACTTGGACCGTCGATGATGTGAAGGAACCGCCGAGTCCCACCCCAATGCCCAGGCCAACGCCTAAGCCCGTTGACGAAGACTTGTACAAAATCTCGCCGGAGCTCCTCTATGCAAAATCCACAAAGGTGGGTGGCTCCTCCATGTTGATCCATATTTATCTTTGCTGAAAAAAGTTAAATTTCTTTCTTCGTTCGTCTTTTTTTTTTTTTCTTTTCTAATCCATTAAACTTATAATTTTCTCCGTTTGTCGTTTTGACTTTTGTTTTTTCCTCCCCTAGTCAATAAAGCCGAGTTGTTATGCTTATTTATGTACAGTGTATAAATTCGCAAGAAAACAAGTAGTTTGACCGGAAGGATGAGTAGAAAAACGTTTTTCTTAATTCAATGAATTTGTTAGTAAAATAATATGTTGAAGTTTGATAATACGTAATATATTTTCTGGATCTGATTAGTAATTTAAATTTTTGAGTTAATTAATGTTTAATTAGTTTGTGATGCAGAAGAGGGGATTCGGCTTTTTTTCAAGCTGCTTGCTTCCAAGGTGTGCTGCGTGAAGATTCTTCGAAGTTTGTGGTCATAGGACTCGTAAATATATGGAAGAGTGAGATGACACTTAAAAAAATGATATTTTAATTATGTAAAGCCTTTGTTCCGCTAGGATCAACTCTTTATTATTAATAGTCCGTATTGTCAAGTAAGTGATGAAAGGATGCTTTTATCTGATGTTTGTGTGGATCTAATTGTTTGGGTTCTATTTTGCATCTTCCATAAGAAAGTACAAAGGTTTGTAAGAATAGAGAGATGTTCGTACTTTATTCATCATGTGGGGCTGTGTATATTCCCATTCTATGAATTACGCAAAGAAATTTTTATTTTAAAAAAAAATCCATTGAGAAAAGGGTCTCGAGTATTTGCCTCTGCTTTTGCTTCTTTTCTTAAGTCTGGATTTTCAAAGCCAACTTTTCAAAATCCAATTAGATCGCTCGGAAGGATTTCGTGGGATGAAGTGACCGATTGACAGAGACTTGCACATTGTAAGATCACGTGATTCATTAACTCTTTTTTGAAAAGAGTGTAATTGCATTTCATTTTTCGTGACATGGACACTTAAAATTGGATTCAAACAGAAGTGTAATTTAAAAAAAAAAAAAGAAGAAGAAGAAAAAAGTCTAAAGGAGCAAAAATTAAAGCATTTCAGCTTATACTCTTTGCTTTTTGGTCTGTTAATTTGGGAATTGGCCAATGCAGTAGACCCTTCCACTTGTGCATTTAACCTTTTCATCTCTTTAATGTTTTTTTTTTTAAAGCTAACTTTTTCTCTTGGAGTATACTTTCTCTTTCTTTTTTGCTTAATTAAAGTTGGTGGGTTTGAAAAGGAAGGCTCCTAATTACCTCAAATGTTTGAGGAAGAAAATGTGAGAAAGAGGAAAGGAAATGAAAAATGTGATGAAGATAGACTCTTTGCTTACGGTGTTTTGATTGCTAGTTTGAAAGGTTACCTTTTCCTTCTTAAAACCCCTTTATTTTCCTAAAATTCAACCGAACAAAAGAATTCCATTTATCTACGCCGCATATTTACATTTTCTTTCACGAGATTATGTTTCATTTTCGCAGTTTCAAATTCCTTTTCCTCTTCTGTATTCCAACCCTCTGTTATATATTAAATTGGTACAATATTTTACAATATTTTTTAGCGCTTCCTACGTTAATTATATCTTGCTCTATCCTTCATTCCCTAACTCTGCACGTAAACTTAAGTTTGGATGCTATGGTATGGCCATTCCTGCTTGAATTGCAGAACTGGGAATTACCATTATCCAACGATTTCCATGACTCTTTGGTACTTGCTCTTCTGGTTTTTGGCTCAATAAGTATAATAAACCCAATTAACTTTCTCCTTGTATCACTCACTGCTCTTTTTCGTGGAGGTAGGGTAGAGTTTTAATTCAAAGCAATGATCCTTTTGTAGGGGTATGAATGAGCCTACTAGCAAGGTTCTGTTCTCAACCTCAACCACCACACCCCTCTTCATTTCTTTCTATATTACACCTTCCCTTCTATTTCTATCTCTCGAAGTTTTGAAAATAGTGAAAAAGGGCCTTTCCAGAACCCTAATTATGGGGGTTTGTTCAACAACCTCTTTTTTTCATCATTTAATCAACAGCTTTTAACAGTGCACTTATAATAGGGGGGCAAAAAAAAATCTCAGTACCCTGAAAGTTGACGCCCAAGAAAAGAGAACTTTGCCACAACGTATGGACGAATTGTTTCTCCGATTGTGGCGGAACACTGGAATCACAACACCAAAGGTTTTATGGGAGCTCCATGTACACTTCCCTCGACATTGCTTACGTGTTTTCATGGGTTGACGTCGTCTAATTACTGATTGTACAGGCTTAGAAGGTGGAAGAGTCCGCCAGGTGACATAGGAATTGGCCCAAGAAGACTTCAGAGGAGAATGTGACTGCTTCGATCATCTCCACACCAAACGAACAGCATTTCCTCGATTTTTCAGTTCTTTTTGTTTTTTTTTTTTTTCTTTTGGGTCCATTTTCCTTTATAATAAAAGCTCACATGACCCAAATGCTTTCTTCAATGCACGCAGTGGAAGAAGCAGTGAATTTCACACATGATTCTCGACAGGAGGCCGGTTATTCTAAATGTCAGGTGGGATGCACGGGCAGAGGCAGAGTTGATGGTATCCAAGTCATAACTTGTTTCTTTCGTGCATGCCTGTGCGTCTTACTTGAGGGTGTAATTAAATTTGAATGCAAGTACTCAGAACAAGTAACAAGAAAGAAAAACCGTGTGTTAATCCAACAGAAAGCCATGGGTCACTGGATTATGACTTAATTAACATTTTGGGTCACTTAATGGTCCCCTTTTTAAAACACTTTTCAGGTTTTTTTTTTTTAATTATTTTTCCGAGTAGGGAAGCAATAAGGAGAAGTGGTAAATAAATCAGTCGGCTAGGAAACTTGCAAAGCTCTGACTCGAGCAGTTAATTCTCTTACTTGGCTCCTCAAACGTTCTGGATTGCAGAAGAAATCAACAAAAACACGCCTTTGAAGTGCGATCTCCTGTGAATGATGCTTTACAATCTGCGTGGCAGCAAAGGATGCAAATGAGAATTCTCATGCGCACAATTCAAAGAATTAAGATAATAGAACTATTGTGAAACCAAAAATACCTCATTTTTCTTGCAATGTTCAAGTGTCACCTCTTCAACTACACCAGACAGCTTTGCGTTGATCTTTTCCATTTCATCAAGCTCCTTCATTAAGGGCTACAAAAGCAACAGATGGCACGGGAACAAAAATATCAGATCAGAATACTGAAGAATCATCGGACCGATCAACATAACCGATACTTCTTGATCATCTTAATTTAGATTTGTTTCACAAAACCCCATGGGAAGTAAATAAGAAGTGATTTCTGCATGTCTTCCAATTCTCCATGCACATGAGCCATGCATAATATTGATAACTAGGTAGGTAACAAGTGAAAAGACGACCAGAAAGTATCAAGGAAAACAAATAAAATGCCAATGAATCATTCAACAATTCAACAAACAAAACATGTCAAATTCATAAGACTAACAGTGAAGTCTTACCCGAGGAGTAAGTATTGGCTGAGCAGTTGTTGAAGATGCAAACAGCAACTGTTGCAGGTTTTGAATAAGTGTGCACCTGTGGAAAGGACAAGAACAGAGGCAACTTAAATTTTCACTCATACAAGGTATTCCGGTGCTTAGTTAATTGGATAATTTACAGTTCATTGATGCATCGATTTCTGTCCTCTGGTAGTGAATTCTCAAGGTCAGACCGAAGGGCAATCAAGTCTGAATGAAGAGCAGAAATCTGCTGTACTATGCCTGGAGCTGACACATATGTTGATAATCCAGCCAGAGAATCTAAAGAAGCAAAGCAAATTCCAGGAAAAATTCTACTAGTAAGACAAGAACACCTAAAATAATTGACAAAAGAAATCTGAATAAAAAGAAAAAGGATACATGAGGAGAAAGGGTAGGTGGTCCCTACTTGAATATATACTTAGAAGGTCCCTAATGCCATGAAGAAGTGTATCCCGATCATCCACAGCCCCTTGCTCTTGCAAATCAGATGCAGCTTGTGTCAATGCCAGGCAGCGACCCTCAATTAATGGTAAAATGTCAGCAAAAAGACATCAATATATGATTGTTGCCAATATCAAGAATCAGAGAGAAAATTTTGCAGCCAAATATGACTAAATTTTCCTTATAAACAGGCTTATTTAATGTTTCAATATCATAACACCTACAAAGCATCTCATAACTAAATCAGTGTGCAAACTTGACATATGACAATTCAGATATTTTCAAACAAATATCCCACTTGGTTACAGATAGGCAAAATGAAAAAACATTTCAAACAGAATTCAGTACAGTTCAATAATCAGTATGGTTGCATATGAGAGTGGATAGAAATCAATGGCAGGCTTAAAACTCTTAGCCTTATTATAAAAACTGACAAACAAGATTTAAGATTTGATAATACCACTCGGCCTTTAGTTGCTGACAGGTAACTTTGAAGCTCTGATTCAATAACCTTAAGCAATGAATATGCTCCAAGCATGTTCTTCTTTTCCAACTGACAGGCTATTTTCAATAACTGATGCCTTGCTAGGTGATTGACTAGATGATTTATAAACTGCAGGAAAAAAAAAATAAATGTATCAACTCCATCAGTGATGTCATCAAATGACTAGTTTGCCTCATTTCACGCACACTGAGATGTTTTTTGCATGAAGGCATGTAGAATCATTCACAGCTTACAAGTATCATTCAACATTGTCAAAGCATCAGTGCAGAAGAAGACAATCGTGGTAGTTATATTCACACATTGCATTGATGCAGGAAACAGCTGAAAGAACATTTTAGTTCTAAACGCAAATGTCATAACAATTATTTTCAAGCCCAGGCCTGAATAGTCATTAAAATTGTCATATACAGTCAACTTACAAGAGTGAATAAAACAATGAGGGGAAAAAGGAGAAATATATATGTAATCATAAGGGTGATTTGCAGTTGTCATGTAACTGAATGCAGAACTACATAAAGTTGATGAGTTGAGTTGATGACATTACCATTTTTTGTCGGTTAATATAGTATTCTTGGCGCATAACCTTTAGATCATAATCACCTACACTTGTCAAAATATGAACCAGATTAAATTCAAAGCAAGAACCACTAGAATTCAAAAAATAATAGAAAGAGATATCTACTTCATGTAGCCACCACTCAATACCTTGTAGAATATATGTATCTTGGAGCTGTGCCAGCTCCCAACAAAGATCTGGAATGGTCTGAAATTTGGTTGCAGTTAGTAATGCACAGGGAGAAATGATAAACGAGATGTGTGGTAAACTTAAACTCTCTTTCAATCATTCACTTTTACACAATATTAGACATGTAATAATGAAAACTTGCATGCACTGCATAAATGACATCCTTCACTTTGTTACACTTTTCATTTTTTGAAAAGCCAATTTCTGTTCACTGCTCCACACTAATCTGAATCAATATGGCAACCAAAAACTAGTACAGCCCTCATCAAACAACCATGGCAACAATATTAATGTCTGCATTAAATTTATTATGACCACTTACTATGACCACTCAAAACTACAACATTAAACTATATTCTCAAATCCCCCGTCCCTAACGACCTACCTTCATAGTCTATGCATCACAACATAATCTCCAAAACAATCAATCCAAATTTCAATGTAAAGGCAGTTCAGTAAACTTCTCCCACAATTCTGAAACCTAAGGTCACACATCAAGACCACCTTTACAGTGGGAATGTGCAATACGAGTTCCAAGTAATCCACCAAGTTCAAAAAAGTCTGAATGGATCTTATTGTCAACCTGGAACCGTGGCCAATAACAGTGTCAACCTACGGGATGCTCATGAAGTATAACATCATGACCATGCTTGAGCATCAACACAATTTGATCAAAATCATGTCGGTTACCATTTAAAGATTAAGGTTTGTCATGGAACAACGACCCATTTGCAAATTTTAGGGCATAG
Organism: Kandelia obovata; assembly: GCA_021464305.1. NCBI lineage: Eukaryota > Viridiplantae > Streptophyta > Magnoliopsida > Malpighiales > Rhizophoraceae > Kandelia > Kandelia obovata. The sequence continues at coordinate 884,801 of CM038478.1, read as the reverse complement.
AGGTGGAATGATTTAGAAATAAAGCTTATGAAACAAAACAGATGCAAATACAAACCTCAGATAACAACTTATCTTCTCTGTGATGAAGATTGGAAAGTTCTCCAACCAGCTCAGAATTCTTTCTCCTGTTCATTCATTGTGGACAAAAGTTATACTATGTAAGTGCTAAACTAATCAACATGACAAAATTAAAGGACAACAAAATTCAAACAAGCATCAGGAACATGATCAGATGATGTAGTAGACTTTTGTGTGGCTGCATGGCACATGAAGTGAAACATTGAGTAATGCATTTTGGGTGGATAAACTAATTTTGTTGACAAAATAGAAAACTTTTCGGGCTGAAGGTGCTAAATGATCGTCTCAAGATATATCTTTGCAGAGTTTGGTAGGGTATCAAATTTATCCATTAGGCTAGGCATTTTCTATCATTCAAAGAAGAATTGGAAAATACATCATGCACAAGCCATTACTATCACACTTAAGGTGGAGAAAGTCTTAGGGAGAGGAAAAACTAAAAGTGGGAAATAGTGGGGAAGAGATTCACAGAGGTCAAATATCAAGACTAATTTTCTATACAATTATAATTATATAAGTGTATCAAAAATTTATTATAACGATAAAGTTGAATAAATTGGAATCACTTCTACTAAGTTTGATAAAGTTCCCATGGTAACAAACAAAGCACAATAAGGGAAAAAGATGACATGGATTCCACAGAGGATTGCTTAGAACCCTTTCAATAGCGGAAACACAAAATCCTCTCAGAGGGTACAATGTACATGTCAAAAATAACTTAATATAATGTTCAAAGACCTGCCACTGCAATATCTAAATCCGACATCAAGATGACACAATTGTTGCTACATTTTCTTGACCTTTCTTTGAAGTTTTTATGTGGACTACAACCTTCTGATAACAACTTGAGGATATATTTCCATCTCATTGCCAGACTCATGTGATTTAATCCATGCAAAAGAAGAAAAGGTTATTTCTTAAAATGCTACAGATCCAACTGATGGAGTCAAGCTCTCATCCTGATATTACTGGGACATTTGGCCAGTCCCAAGAAATTGTATCAGCTAAACTTGCGGTGATATTCATACTGTCATGTGATGTTTACATATGATAGTAAAATTTAAGATTGATGACTACAGCTACAGTAGAATGAAAGGATCATAAGAGTTGAAATTTACCGAAGAGAATGGGGATCTAGATGAATGTGTGCTTCATCTGAAGTCACTTGCGACTTAAGTGTCATGAGAATAGCTTGCTGTTTAGCATTCTCAACCTGGGCTTCAACCCATTGCCTTTCGCTTGTTCCAAATCTGCCAATTTAGTAGACAAAAAATTAACCAATTTGAACTTGAGAACATAGAATTTAACAAACAGAAAAGAAATCAAAGCAGAATAATGACTATCGACCGACCAATGGCCCCAAATTCTGTTGGACACAAAAAGAAATCCTAACATGTCATGCCCAATCTCAAGGTAGAGAAGGAGGTTGCTCTGATAACACTGTTGTAAACAGCCAAACATGTTACCCAAATATAAATCCTAATGTTAAACTCTTTTTGTTGGCTTCATATTAACTTGAAAAAAAACCCCACATTCATGATTCTGTTAATATGAAGAGACACAACCACAACCACAACCCCAACAAGGAGGGAGATAAGAAAAATTGAATAAAATAGAGCTACTTGACAAGGAAAGAGAAGGATAAAGTAAAATGAGTTTGCATACATAGAACGAAGTCGTTGCAATTCAGATACACGTTGGTGATGGGATTTTTCTAAATCTGCTGCATTGAGAAACAGGTAACAAAGTCACTATCCTGTGAGTTTGAATAATTCATAGGTAGTAAGTGAAGTGATTAAAAACATAAATGCATGAAAGTCATAGCAAATTGATGTTGATATCTATCTAATGAGTTGCATACTTTTGCTATGCATATGAGAGAGAGAAAATGCTGCTACATGGACAAAGACTGAGGCAAAAACCCCAAGGCAAGAATACCTTGAACTAAAATATCTGAGTGGTCATCTAGGCTCACCCATGTGCATTTTGATTTACCCTCCTCAGCAACAAGTCGATATGGGCCCTAACAAGTATTTTGCACTAAACCATCAAAACTAGCTAAATAAATGCTTCTACTGATAAATATCAGAACAGGAAAGTTTAGAGAACAATCCAGCAACATAGGGTTCCACCACAATGAAATCGATACAGATAGTGACTTCAAAAATTTAAGAGACTAACTGTGCACATAGCCATACCGAATCCAGTTGCTTGGAAAACCACTGATTTATTTCCTTCATGCAAGATGAATCTCCAAGCAAATATTGGTGAAAATCAGAGTAAGCCAAGTAGATGCAATCTTCTGTATAAAAAATAAAAGACACAACAAAGTGATGTCAAATACAGGGTTCAAACTGGCCAATAGAAGAACATGTCCAAATGTGCAAAGAAAATGGTACCATCTCCAGAGTGATAATGAGCCAACTCTTGTGCTGTGGATGCAATCCTTCCAAGAACTTCATTCATCTACATTACATAGATAGAATCCAAAGTGTTCAAAATTCTTTGGGAACAAGATTCATGTGCAGAGGCAAGAAACAAGGAAGCAACCCAGTTTGAGAAAATCAAAGAAAGAACCACAGTGTTCCTGCTGTTTAGCTGTTTAATAATTCACAGCATCTTTTAATCACATACCCGTAAATTCCGTGCTGAGAGACTATCATCTATTACTGTAAGGTATCCATTGACAGTTGATGTTGCAGCAACTCTAGCCCGTCTCCCATGGATCAAAGTTGAAGCTTGGCTGGTCAGCATGTCAAATTGAGACTGCAGATGCCTAAGCTGTCTCTGCAACTCTAGGGCTTCAGCTTTGTATCCTAGGGTTGCATCTCTAAAGACAAGAAAACCCCATCAATAACTGAGATTTTATAGGTATTCAGATTTCTAACTCAACATTCAACACCACCTTAAAGCAAACAATAGTTGGCAACATCAAACATTGGAATTTCTACATGAAAATGATTCTATTACTTTGCCTTTTCTATGATGGGAAGTTGAACCAAAGCAAAAGCTAAAACCTCCAGCAAAACACACAACCTAGACTAAAAGTTCAAGATATAAATTTCTTTCCCCATACATCATATGTCATAACCAGCCGTAGTAGCTCTTATTTTTACACTTTCACCAGTCAAAATCCATCAGCTGACTAATATATGACAAGAAGTCATTCATGTTGGACTTTTTTTTGCTAGTCTACTCAGCATATTATACTTAACCCCACTTTCACTTTCACCCCCCTTTAATATGATCTGATTTCTACAATTCATCAGTATTGCATTTATGCACAGGAAGAAGCAAAAATTAATGAACACAATCAAAAGGCATAAAAGATCGCCATTGAGATATCCCCTTCCATTCCCTTTTGGATAAACCTTGACAAGATATTTGTAATAAAACCAGTGGCCAGCAAGGAAAGGAAACGCTAGATAATTCTAGATGTAAACTCAAACTTGATCTGAACAATAAAGCAACTTAAGATTCTGGCCAACCGCAAGGACATCAAAGAGAATGTAAGGAAGAAACTTGTATAGAGACCAAACATGCTACCTTATATCTTTCAAACCTTCTTCCGTTCCAAAAACAGCCTCCTGATTGTCTCTTCTAGATGAGAAGGCTGAAATGCTATCATAAGCAAAGTCCAAGTCTTCCCCCTGTTGAGTCATCAGATTTAATGTACGCACAAAACATAAAAAAACAGAATCCATTCCCTCTAGAGTATACAATTTAAAGAAAATCTAGGGACCTATATATTTTTTTAAAAAAAAAAAAAATTGCCACTGAAATTTTGTGGTAAAATTGGACAATAGCTATGCAATTCATAATTCTTTTAAGAAATATCCAGTCTGCATAACAGTGAAATATAAATCCTATAGATTTCTTTATCATCCGGTAGTTCCCCGGTTTTAATTAATTTACTACCCCCTCTCCTTTTTATGTTTATTTTTATTTCTTGAAAAAAAAAATCCATGGTGTTGTAACGCAAGCTTCATAGAAAGACCAGTTAAGAAGTCACGGATCAAGAATGGAACAGAAGAAGACCGATTATAAAGAACAGGTGTACAAAATCTTGCCTCCAATAGCTTCCCTTCGTCAATAAATTGTTCATACCTACGTAACGCAATGCCATGAATTAGAAAAACATAAATTCATCCGAATAAAGAATTGATTTAAAATAAAAATAAAATCATAGAATCTTGGTTCACGAACAAGAAATAAAGAAAGAAAGTTGGAAATCCAAAGAAAAAGAACAAAAAAAAAGACAAATGGAAACAAAAAGAAGAGAGACAGGATAGGAAAAAAAAAAGTAACTGAGAGAGCTCGGAGGGAGAGAGGACGTTGGAAGGGCGTAGGCTGGAGCAGATCCAGTCGAGGATGAGGCGTGCGTCATCGTACTGGAAGGGCCACTCGAAGCTGTCAGGGTCCAACGTCTCCGCCCCTTCGTACCCCAATTCTCCGAGCAATGCACACAGTTGAGCCCCTGTCCCGCTCATTTTTTCAAACCAACCCTCCCTCAAAATCCCCCAATCTAATCAATTTTCACTACTGGATCTTCTTCCTCCTCATCATCTTACTATTCATTCACGGGTCCAGTCCCTTTCGAGGCCGGCCTCCTTGAAATTTTTGCTGAATTGGGCTTTCGTTTTCCTTTATATATATATATTATTGAAACGGAAGAAGATGTTCGATGTTGCTTTTCTTTCAGATCGTTCTTTCTTTTCTTTCAGTTCGTTCTTTCTGGTTTTATAAGAGGGTTCGGTTCGGTTCGGTTCTACTTTTCCCAAATGACGAGAAGCCCCCTGTCTGGATGTATTCTGAAATGTAGATATAAAGTCGCAAATACCCCTTTATGCTACTGAAACATGGAAAACAGAAAATCAAGGTAAACCGTTGGAATTCAAATTATAAATCCTCAATCTCCAAGGAGAAAACTTTTGATGACGCTACTGATATAATAAATAAATAAATAAATAAATAAAGGATCAAGGTAAACCGTCAGGAAATTAATTCAATAGAAATTAAATTACAAACACCCCACTCCATCTAGAAGGATTTCCCATACAAAAGAAAATCTCAAGATCGGGCTCCGAAGTTTTGGCACGAAAGACACAGAAGGCACAAAGGAGCGCCCAACCAAAACAAAGCAGGGTCAGGAAATTGGTTAACCCTTTCAGCTGCTAATATGATCCTATGAACATATCCATTCAATCAATTTGGGCCATGGAATCTGAGTCAGTCAAGTTGAGAACAATGTAACATACCATAATCCAGAACATTTAAACCTCCCTTTATCCCTCGTACTCTCTCTTCTCTCTATCATATTCAAATTTATCTCGATTTCTGTTTTGACCTTTTTCCATGTATCACCTGGCCTTCTTCTTACAAAACCCAACTCCTACACGCAGAAGTTAAGTGGTAATTAAAGTTTGAATGCCAAGCATATTTGTTCCAAAATTCTAGGAGATCAAAAACAAAATACTCTGAAAAGCAGGCTGTCTCCGGTGTTTCCAGCACAAGAATGTGGAGTGATGGGGAAAAAAATTTCCAGAATTGAATGTTAGATCAAATTCATTTGAAGAGGGACTAGTGATCAAATGAACTACTACTACAGACACATTTAGCTCACCGTGATAATAGTCTTCAGGGTAAAAAATACATAGATATTCCCAGTGTTCAGTGCTTTTCTTATAAGATCAACTGAAAATGACATCATGTTTATCAATTCGGCACATCCCTTTTGTCTGATTTACCATCTCTCTCTTCCTACCTTCCTCTCTCTCTCTCTCTCTCTCTCTCACACACACACACACACACACACACACACACACACACAATCTCAAAAACCGCAACGTTATAGAATGCACAATATATGGGCATGAGCTGCTCATACTCTGCAAGATCTTGAGTTTTTGTTTTTTTTTTTCCTTTTGAGTACAACCGCTTCTAGTTTCTCTCTTAACCTCATTGTACATTCCATATATCTTTTGCATCCATGTTCGCACTCATTTGATTTGAATTATACGAAAAATATTAGCAAACTACAACAAATTGCAATTCTAAATCAAGAATACAACACACATAAGCAGATACGCATCCTTATATCGTTTGACTTGCAAAAGCCTGCATGCTATCCATCACATCTCTAAGCAGTCTAAAAGGAAGCAAGTAATTGACTAATTAAACTCTAACGTAGATTCCGACTAACGGCAAGGCGGATCATTTCGATATCACAAATAAATAGTCTAATCTAAAATTAGAGGCAATACTGTGCGGGGATAGCTCAGTTGGGAGAGCGTCAGACTGAAGATCTGAAGGTCGCGTGTTCGATCCACGCTCACCGCAAACACGCCTAACATTTTTTTGGTTTTTACATTAATAAAGAAACATAAAAGCATGAACTCAGAGATTTTTTGAGAACGAGGTGAGGGCGGCGCATGAACTGCTCTGGGAGCTGCTTCCGGCGCTGGTTGGGGATGCTACCTATAGGGACGACGAAGTGCTCTCGTGGAGGCACGTCATCCCTGATGTCGTGCATTTCGCCATGGATTTTTTATTAAGTTCTCTTCTTCGCGAAGGCCGGAGGTGACGTGGACCACCGACTGTTTGTGCCGGATGCAGTCTTTACGCACCTGAGCTTGTGGGCGGTGGGAATGGGGGGTTTGGGTTTAAGGTCTGGAGCCGTCTTAAGAGAGAGAACATTGTAGCCTTGGCTAACACTTTCAGTAATTGAACCGGGTCAAGAGAAATTGAACCGGATAGAGGGTCGAGAAGAATAGAAATTGAATTAATTGAACCGGGTTCCGGGAAGCAGGCAGGTTATGCCAAAAATGTAAAACAAAATTATAAAAATAGAAAATAGGTACAACAAAAGGTGTGGCACGTGAGGGATACGCACAAGTTAGACAAGACAGAAACTTCAGATCCCACGGTCATTACCTTTTCTCAGAAGGTTAATCTATTGGGTGTACAATATTCACGTAAGGTCTAAGAATACCTCTTTATATAATGTGGGAGTTAGGTAGCGTGCACTCATAATATTTTTTCACACTGAATTCATCAATAATTTTGTCGATGTTTTTGGACACGCACCGAGGTGGATTCTCGGTATTTCGTGCCAAGTCAAGAATCTCATGATGGATAGGAATAAGCTTTGATATTACCTGTCACGCTTTGGACGTGTTAACTCACGCAATATTTAGACATATTTACGAGAGAATATTTAGATATATTTACGAGAGAAAATACTAAATAAGCGTTGAAGAGTTACAATCAACTGAAAAGAGAGAGAAAGTGAGAGATTTCGAGATAAAGAGAAGGAAAGTAGACAGCAATGTAGAGAATGGTTATAATCTTTCATAGGAAACGCACCGGTTACCGCCCTTTTTCCATCGAGAAATACGAAGCAAGGAAGGTGAATCGACGGGCACCACAGTAAGGCCATGTGCGGCAGAGCTCGCTGTACTCTTGGGGCCGATGATATCCCCAGGGCTTGTCACCGCGCCGGTCCTCCTGCTCACACGGTTGATATGGACTGGTAATCCCCTCTCTCTTTATTCTTTCACTATTGATTATTTATTTTATATTGTTTACTTTATGATGAGCGAAGTTTAGGTACCGTCCGTCCTACAATGTTTCGCCGGGATCGAGTATTCCGGTGGTGCGTAGAGAGGATGGGTCTGGCGAGGAGAATTACGCTGTCCACTGCATGAGATGGGGTTTAGTTCCCAGTTTTACTAAGAAATATGAGAAACCCGATTTCTACAGGATGGTAATGGGGCTTTTATGCTCTTCTATTTTTCTTTTGAATCATTTCTTTTCTTTTCTTTTTTAGGTTTTCTTTTTTTGCTTGGGTTTTCCTTTTTTTTGATGCCAATTTGATACGTGGGTGGATCGGTGCATGTTAGTCAGTTCATGGCATGGATTTAAGTTAGATTACTGGCTCAATTTCTACCCTAATGTGCAAAACAAAATTTCTTAATTTATTTAATTACCTAATAGTTAAATTAATCATTCTAGTTGTGTATATTTCTTCTTCATGCTTTAGCGAAGCAGCAGGCTCTATGCTGTTACTGTTAAAAATGTGTTCGAAGTTACAGAGCTTTTGTTTATTCATGTTGAAAACTTGTATGATCGAGATGTTTCAAAATGCAGTTCAATGCTCGGTCTGAGTCAGTTGGTGAGAAGCCTTCTTTTCGCCGTCTACTCCCAAGAAGTCGGTGCCTTGTACCCATTGAAGGGTATGTCCCTGGGATTTTCTGTTAATTTCTTTTCTTACCTATTAGGTTTCTTAAACTTGATTATCCACGTTTCTGGATACCCAGAGGAATGTGATTCCAAAGTCTTTTGGATTTGTTTGGTGGATAGTATATACTTTTCCTAATCATAGTCTTCAAACTGTGTTATCAAGTTTTTAGGTTTAATTATGCTCGACTTCTGATGCATTTTTCAGATTCTATGAATGGAAAAAAGATGGGTCAAAAAAGCAGCCATACTACATACATTTCAAGGATGGTAGGCCTCTTGTGCTTGCTGCTCTTTATGATCACTGGCAAAACTCTGAAGGTGAAAACCATTTTTATATTTCTTTTATGCAATCCAGGTCAATTGACTAAATTATAATCCATCCATAGAATGCTTTGTTTATGAGCAAGAAAAAAAACTCTTTTTTGATCGGTTTCAGTCATTTCTCGTGGATAAGTTGCTTTGACCATTCATGCTTTGCAGGTGAGACACTTTACACATTTACTATACTCACAACATCTGCATCATCAGCTTTGCTCTGGTTGCATGGTAAGTGGTGCTTTTGATCCAACTTATTGATGTAAAATTCTAAATTATTAGTTGTACACCTTTTGTTGATATCACCCTCCTTTAGGCTGGGTTAGTGCACACCATAGATGGAAAATGTTGTGCTGCTTCATACTGATATTTGGTTAATGCATTAACACAGATAGGATGCCTGTTATTTTGGGTAACAAGGAAGCAACTGATGCATGGCTAAGTGGTTCTTCCTCTTTCAAATTTGATATGGTGCTTAAACCTTATGAAGATCCAGATTTGGTAGGACCTTTTAAAAGGCAAGAAACGTTGGAATGGCACCTACTATTTGATGAGCAAAATCTTAAAACTCTAATTTTATATCCAGGTATGGTACCCAGTGACATCTGCAATGGGCAAGCCATCTTTTGATGGACCAGAGTGCATCAAAGAGGTAAGGTGACACGATGAAGTGTTTTTACTTTCAGATATGTAAACTTTGATGCTTCTAGTCAAGAGCTACTTAATATGCAAGGATGAAGTGTTTTTACTTTCAGATACGTAAAATTTGATGCTTCTAGTCGAGCTACTTAATATACAAGGATTTTTCTTACCAGTGACCATTTGAAATGCCTAAATTTAACTTTCCAAGGATGAATTTGGGACCTATTTTTCAGATACAACTAAAGACAGCTGACAAAGGAACTATTTCAAAGTTCTTGAGAAAAGAAATTAAGGAAGAATTTGAATTGACGAAAGAGGGCAGAGCCTATGACAAATCTCCTAAGATAGATGAGCCAAAAAGTGTGAAAGCTGAGTACGAAAGTGAAGATAAGTTAGAAAAGCCTTCCTTCAAAATGGTGGATCAAGATCTTAAATCTAGTCTTTCTACCATGTATTACGAGGATGAAACGAAGTGCAAAATAAAAAGGGACCATGAACTCTTAGCTGATCCAAAGCTGGATATAAATGAAAATGACAGTTTGCATTTACCTCCAGCAAAGAAGGCCAAGTCTAAGAACAGTGATGATAAACGTTTGACACTTTTTTCATACTATGGCAGAAAGTAGCATGGGTGCTTCCTGAAATTTGGCATCCAGTCCAACTGTTGTGCTTGTACATAAGAAGCATTGACAACTGTCAGAGTCGACATCTTGAAGCAGTCTTTGGACGACCTAAGGCCTTCGTACCAATGGAACCTATAATGTGCAGTTCATTGGGATGGTTCTGTGGCACAGTTTCTTACCGTTTTTGCTTGTACATAAGCATGTTTTTTTTTTTGTCTTTTGCCTGTATATGCACGCTTGCATCTTGGCAAATATCGACTGATTATACTATGAAACCCTTAGCTTTTATTGGTGGCGATGATTTGTCAGCATTTGGTTTGCTTGGCATCCAATTAGAGTTATTGCTGTGATTACTCGTAGGCTGCGAACAATATTTGCCAGTATCATATTTTCTATCAACTTAATTGCGCCACCCGAAAATCCAACTGCCGCATGGCAGTTGCCCTGAAGAGCTTGGTTTGTGGCATTTTATACCTCTGATCGTGAAGCTAACAACAGGGCAACAAGAGTCGCCAAGATTCCCTTAAACCGTTTATTACCGTCAGTTTTGATCTAAAATTGTTTATTACGATCAGTTTTCGTCACAAACCAAAAACTGAAATTGGTTTTCCATGTATACGTCTCCTCACAAATTGTGGGCTACTTTAATAAGCCGAACACATTCTATTCAATTGCAACAGCTGGTCCAACAAGATATCGCTGCTAGACAAGGTGAGGAAATTTGACAGCATCTGATCTCAAAACAAGAAAATCAATGTACGAACAGTACTTCCACATATGCCAGGAGAGGAGGAGATGAAGTGTGATATTAAAACACAAAACAATTTTCGAACAACAGTGCCTCCACATCTGCTTTTAGGGGGCAGGGTGGGTGGTGGAGGAAAGCACAAGGTACATTTAAATTGATGCATAATGCCCAGTTCAAACTTACCCCTTCTCCCCTGCTCCCTACAGAAAAACTTCACCTCGAGTCATCTGAGACCCCGATTGAGAAGCAGTAAAATTACAATTCCTTATGAATTACCTAACTTAATATGGAAGGAAAACACTAGCAGGCATCAATCTCATGGAGAATAATATCACATCCAAACGAGTGAAACACATCCTAGAGAGTAAAGCTTGTACTACAACAGACACACACAAGATAATGTTCTTCCACTATCATCCAACAAAAACATGTACAGATAGTCAAAATTGTCAACCATGACAATATTTTCCATGCCCAATTTGCATCAATGTCACTAAATCTCTCTCTAAAGCACAACTGAATGCCAGGTAAATCAAAGTTATGTAAAAAGAGAAGAGAAAAAAAAACACCTGTATAAGGCTTTTGAGACAGATTACTAAAGCAGAAACCTTGTTTTACACAAGGACACAATGACCCAAACATTGAAAAGCTTGTCAAGTTGTAAGACATATGATTCACTACTGACTCGGGGCTTAAGAACATAGGTTTCCTTAACTCAGAAGTCATCCCAAACATCCAATTCTCTGTTTATCACATTCACCAGATTTGAATTGAAACTCGATCAATAAAGAACAAGCAGAAAAGATAGAAAGCATCGACATTAAAGAAGCAAAGGATATGATCCACTGGCATGAAAATGAGTAGTAACCCACAATTTCCACCAATGGACATGAGAATAGGTAACAACACACAATATCTACCAACTGACGTGAAACAAAGCAGTAAACCACTTTAAAGATTGCCAAATGCTATCATCAACATAAGATTTTTAAAATGTATACATCAAAAACAAAATTCATCTATTATGAGTATTACACTAAAGAACATGAACATGATCAAAACAAGGCCAAGGGCGAACACTACAATGATCTCTTACTGGATGAAATTGCATCCACTTCACCAAGTTCTCACACTTTATCCTTCAATACATGCCCCCGCTGCTATTGAGAATGGATCCGAGTGTGCCCAGAACTGCAAAAGCCAGAAGCGGGCTCACGTCAAGAGTATCGAAAATTGGCGGAATAATGTTCCTAAACAAGTTCAGATATGGATCGCAAAGGTCCCTTATAGCCGACAAGGGCTGGCGGTCCCAAGGAATGTTTGGGAACCAGCTAAGCAAAACCCTAACCATCAGGACCCCGCTGTAAATATCCAGCCATTTGGCCAACCCAGCCGCCACCACCGTCAGGGGAGTGTTCAGGTAGCCTCTGGGGCGGTCTTTGAGCGCCGCGAAGAAGAGCGGGCCCACCGAACGAAACAAATTGCATTGGAGAACACGAATAGCCTCGAGTTGTTGAGGATTGGGCAAAATCAAGATTCTTTGAGCGAAATTCTGCAGAAAATTGAAAAATACGCGTGATGCTAGAAACCCTAGGGTTACGATACTGGTGACGGTTCGGGTGGACCCAGTGAGTAGGGAACGAGACTCGGTCGGGGTTTGGGAGGATACTGAAGCGGAAACCTTGAAGCCAGGGTTTTTGCCGGTGACATTGAAAATTAGCGGTGTTTTGGTGGTTTTCAATGACAGAGACAACAGATTAAGAGAACTTAGAGGTGGGAACGAGAGGGAAACTGAAGCGGTGGTGGAAGCAGACGGCCGATGGAGACAAGCAGATAGCTTAGCGTTTGGGAGAAGAAGAGGGCTGCGAAGGAGTGTTCCAGATTGAGATGAGGGCATGAGAACGGCCATGTTTATCTGGGGGCTTCTACGTACGTATCTAATGAAGATGGTCAAAGCAGCAAAAGGGCGACTTGTAAGGTTTAAAGAAGGTGAGCTTCTTAATCTTTATCATGAATTTATGATAATCAGGAGAGAGAGAGAGAGAGGGGGGGGACGGAGAGAGAAAATTATTGTTTATGAAAACTTTTTTTTTTGAGAAAAATATTTTTTAATATTAATAATCTTTAAAAATTACAATGGAGATTCATGAATATGTTTTGCTAGTTTAATATCGGCTGAAATTTTTAATTTTATTTTTTTAAAAGCACTTTGAAATTAATTTAATATTATATATTAAAAATGAGTATAATTCAATTAAAATAAAAAAGTAATATATTAAGATGTTAAATTTATTATATTAATAAATAAATAAATAAATAAAGTAAGTATTTTAATTGAATAGAGAGCTAAACAGGGCAGGTGAAAAAGATAATGAAGTAGAGTTGTTCCTTCCATTTTTTGTGGTAAACATCACTTCCACAATAGAATTTGTCAATAAAAATTCTAACGCCGCCCCATGTCATTGGCTTCCAGGGCAGGTGGGAATCCCGCGTTCCGCATGCGCTTGGCGGAATTGCCAAGCATTTTTACCTTCTTTTAGACAGATATAAGCTCCAGGCTACAGCCCAGACTTGCGCAAGCCCACAAGTATGACATTTCGGGCCACTGCCAGCGTCAAGGCTCGGCTCCTATATTTTGCTGACTCGGCCGGACAGTGTTATTGGCACAATTTGTTGGTTTTAATTATGGACTTTGCTACACAGACGGACTTGCAGACGAGTCCAGATAAAGAGGGAAAATGAGACATAGCGGAAAGAAAGTGCATCTCCCGCACAGTTCTTTTTTCTGTTTTAGCATGTGATACGCATATAAGGAAGGCAAATGTGTATACAATTTAAGTATATATATAAATAGATATTAATTTTGGACATGTAGGATTTTTTTTATAATCATATGTATTTCTAAAACTTTTTATTTGCACATTTTATCGAAGAAAGAACGTGGGGAAATGGGAAGGGACCAAACTTTGTCACATGTGTTACAGCGCCGTTACCCTCTCCCTGACTTATTGGGTGTGCAGCTCTCATTTTTATAAGGCTCAAGAATCCCCTTTTCTTACGTGTGGGACTTCGTCACATTCTCCTCCGTCAAATTCATCTCCGTCGTGGGCCGGCTCTGATTCCCTTCTCCTTTCCAACGCGAACTTCGTCACACATGGAACAGAGTCATCCATAGTGCCCCTAGCATCTCTCACTCTAATCATTTGCAGAAATTTTGGTCTTTTTTTGCTGGAACAATCTCCCGACTTTCATTAGTCATTTGCAGAAAATTTGTTCTGGTTTAACGAGGCTTCCATATGCACAATCTCAATTGGCACGGACTAATTCATACATCAATTTTGTTGTATCGTGAGAGGAAGAAATGTGTTTTAAATGTTTCAAGCTCATATTATTATCTAGCACCAGTCAATTGGTGATTGGCGAGATGATCTTTACTTCTGAAAGAGCCCCATCAACAGAGAAAAAAAAAAAAAAAGAAGCTAGAAGAAGAAAATCCACAGAAAATTATGTTAATATAATGTCAGTACTTTAGCATTATTAACACAAGGGAAACATCTGGGGACGTAGAAATGGCAGAGACAAATAATATGACTCTATGAACCGACCATTAGGTGTCATTTCCACTAGAGTCCTCTTCAGCATTCTAAAAGGCGCCACCGCCAGCTCCCATCCGGCGAGACCCAAGCCAGAACCCACGCCGCTTGTTCCCTAGCCTTATCGTGCCACATCTCCGCTTCCTTGGCCGTCTACGTGGTGGTCGGCACCACCCCACAATCACGGTGGAATTTGACAAAATGGATATGCTAAAAGCATCCCTCCTAAGCATACTGCGCTGCGGGATGCTTGGTCAAGCGCTTTGTTCAGTTTCCTTGCTTGGATTCTTTTATATAGTTGGGCTTCAAAGCTAGATCTATATGTTAATCATGATGGTCATGATGGCAGTGATTATAGCAATCATGATGTTTTTCGGCCCGATGCGAGTGTCCCAATTTAATATTTGCCGGTATAGGAGGAGGTTTATGTTTTTTTCTACTTTAGGCCTGTGGTAGCCATGATTAAAGACATGGCCTGCTTCTAATCTAAAAGAGCTAGTAGAAGGTGATGTGGATCCATCACCATGGAATCCAATCGTACCATTTGACGTAATAGGACATGGAACATGAAATAAAATTGAAATTCCCAGCCTTATGGCAATTTAAATGCGTATATTTGTCTTCTTATTTGCACCATTCATTTTTTTTAATTACTACTATCTTTTTCCCTGCAGGCATGTTAATCTACGTGGAAACCTAGTGATTGTTTTGATTTCCTGACCCTTCCGTTGGTTGAGTCTGCTAAAATTTTGTTCTCCTCTTTGGCATCCCGTTACCTTTCCTTCATCCTTGTTTTTTATTTTTTCCAACTGAAGATGGCAGTTGGCAGCAAGTATCCAGTATCCACTGCACCTCCTGCTGCACCAGGCAGCGTACAAATAATGTAATATGGGCCAATTTGAGTCTATAATCGGATTATTTTGTTTGATTAAGGAGGACTGACGAGGCCTAATACACTTGCAAGTAGTGGAGTTTCACTTAGATCCCACATCCCTTCTTCACGTTGCTTTGAGTTTGTTTAGACAAAAGTCGGACCAATGGTGTCCCACAAGTGCCCTCCTACCCCACTCCACATAAACAAGGGTGTCACTTTGGTTTCGGGCTGTTGAATTGGTAATCAAAATCTTTGTGTTTGCAATATACCTTTGCTTTAATTTCTATGATATTCTTATTATGTATGTTTATTGCCATTTGTCTGAAAGGGCCAATATGGTATATGCAGGAGGGTCTCCAGGTGGACATCTTGTAAAATATGATAGCCGATGCCAAACGGAACAGTGAATTGCTGATTTCTTGATCTAGTTTATTTTGTTAGCTTCATACCCATAGAAAAAACAGATAAATAAAAAAAATTTCACCAATTTTAAGCCGACGCCCCTAACAAAATCATTACACCCTCTATCAATTAGCCCCGTGTGAACCAAATGCAGCCATTGGCTCCACATGAAAGCTACAATTTTTCAAAAGAATACGATTCATGATTTTGACATGGATTTGGATGGCTAATCACAATGTTGGGTTACAGCCCCCTGACATGACAATTATTGATTCTTAAGCATTTCACTTGACGCAAGTAAACTATAAAATAAGTTGGTGTGAAACAACTCAAAACCAGATAATGTATGGGCCGCGTTATGGAAGTCACTGCTTGGCAAATCCACGCGAGTTCTTTAATTCCAGTTTTTATCAATTATGATGAGTTAGTTGAGAGAGAAGAAAATTGGTCAAACATAAGGCTATTTCCGCAGCTTTAACATCATTTTCACCGATGCTTCAATAACCCAATTGGAAGTGGTAACTAGAGTTCCACCCCGTTAAGCATCATCATTTATTGGTTCCATTGCAGACAGGAGTAAATGGCTTTGAATTTCATTTCAGTTTCCCTGAAGAAAGACCTTAATTCCTCAGATCCAAAAGGTTTTGGAAAGCAAAATCTGATTTAGATAGAAAGGGTAGAGGCCAAAAGTGAAGCAAGCGAACCAATAAAAAAAAAAAAAAAAGTTGACCACATCACCATATATCTCATATCTGTCTGTCAGAGGGATACTGCTCGGCAGGGACAACAGTTAGCAAATCTCCGAGAATAAATGCCACCACAAAGCAACCCATACTACATGACTTCTATCTCCATGCAAAGGACTGCTAGCCATAGATCTATTCTATTCTAAGACCCACCCATCAAAACCCTGCAACACCTACATAGGCTAAGAGTATTTATCCATATATTTGCCATAAGTGGCAGAGACTTCAGCAAAAGGTTTAAAAAAAAAAAAAGGCTTTGATGGGGTGTCTTTGAAAACAACAGGTAATCATCCACTTTCAGCAGTGGAATTATTGTTACTGCTTCTGTATTTCTTTGAGGAACCTTTGCACAGGCCAACTGGATACTTAATAGCATTGAGTTCAACTTTACGCAGAGCAGCTTTTCCCAGGTCAACACCACATATGTCCGAGAGCCTGACAAGGTAGAGCAGGACATCCGATAGCTCTTCCCCAAGGTGCACCTTCTCCTCTTCTTTCCAATCAGGAAGCCCTTTTGGGACCTCCCCTTTCCATTGAAATATCTCTGATAGTTCTCCCACTTCACCCACCTGTTACCATCACTTATTAAGCCAAATCTCTTTCATTTCTTTTTTTTTTTCCCTTACACAAGCCACTGTAATCAATTAGAATCTTCATCAATAATTTCATTGCTTGACTATTTGACTAGCACATCCAATCCATGGACAAATAAGGTACTGATTGTATTATGCTTTTTGCTTACACTACAGAAAAGTAAAAGTAAAAGGAAAGCCAATCAAAGATCAAGTCTAACCGCAACAAAATTTTTTTAAGAGATTACCATTCAAATCCACCCTCCCTCAATTTTGTCATATTTGCGAAAAAGATGTGAGCTTTTAACTATTTAAGAATGAAAAAGAGTTCTGTTCGCACAGTTGGACAAGTTTGACTAGAAATCAGAATAGCCATGAATGATGGACCCGCCCCACAAAGTTAACCCTAACTTGAGATATAAGCAAGTATTTAGAGAACTAAAAAATTCAAAATGGCCCAATTAGAGGTTGGTCTCCGCTCCATGTTTCTAAAATGACGTTTAAAACAAAACAGAAAGAAATGCTTTTCCAGGTAATCAACCGATTTAAGCTGTATTCATTTGGTCAAATACTGAAAAATTCAGATAAAAAGAAAGAAAGTACGGCAACCATAAAGACATTCCATTATAACACCCTGCCTTTTCTGGCAAAACTCACACAAAGGAAATGATTAAACGGAAAAACACAGAACCAATGGACACAAACAAGCCAACAGACGAAAAAAAAAAAAAACAATAATCATAAGGCAGATACAACTACAACGTGACATATCCAAAGGCAGTATTTTGATTTTTTTTTTGGATTTTTCTTTTTGAAAAAAAAAAACAAATACCAGAGCCAAGAGAAGGTTTCTGGGGCTGTGAAACTGATCCCAGTCCCTTTCCTTAGCAAACTCAGCCATTTTTCCCTTGAGAAGATCAAGAGAGACACTATCTCCTTCTGATGCCCCGGTCATCATTGGATTTCTCAAGACAAAGAGACAAGATCAAAAAAGCAAGGAGAACAAGACCCTGAGAGACAAGCCTACAGAGAGAAGGTGGCTGTGTGGAGGCTTTCAAGAGTTTCTAGAGTTCTGTGTTATAATAAATATTTTAAAGCCAAGCCGAAGAAATAGAAAGACCAAAAGACAAAGGGCTGCTTCGAGGAATATAGGCATGCTTCTCTATTATGGAAAGGTGTGCGTGATTTCTTTCATTAAAAATTTGGTTGGCTTTTGTGGGTCCAATCTCCTGTAAGGAGAGAAGTGGGGGAAGGGTTACGGGCTGTTCCCAAGTTTGGGCCAGTTCATGCTGCACTGGACTTGTCGGCCTTTCTGTACTTCGAGAAGTACACGTGTCAGTACCGGTGAATTCTCTGGTCTTATCCTTCCTCACACAATTTTATTTTATTATCTTTTATTTTCAATAAATTTTACTTATTATATAATATAAAATTATAAAACAGTTATGCTTTAAAAAAAAATCAAAATAAAAATCTCCCTTCATCCTCTTTTCAATTTCCATTTTGAAATTTTCCTTTTCTCTCCACCGACTCCGAATTAAAGGTTAGCGGCAGGCAGCGTTTTCGTTTATCAAATCAAACACCTTATGGCCAAAGCGGGGACACTCGCCGGGTTGTTAAGCATATGTGTGTGTGTGTGTGTATAAATATGTATAGAGAGAGGCTTATCTCAATTTAATTATAAAAAAATTATATTTGAAAAGAAAAAAAATAAATAAAAATGTTTATAATATGGATGGCTTATTATTATGTCTTGAATTAAATTCGAGGCGAGTAATGAAACCACCAAACTGGAAGAAGGAAAACACTACAGGGTCAGGGGGTTACCCAATTTGTCTGCCGTTTCAACACATCTTGTTCAATGGATTGAAAGGAAAATGTCACTAAACAGTATGAGCACATATTCGTGCATCGATTCACATGAAATTTATCATGTAACGGTGCCTTTTCTTTGGGGGAAGGTTGTGTGTGTGATTATGACAATATCAAATGATAGAAACATATATATCTCGATTCACTTGAATATTCTCTATTTTTCACGTTCAAGGTAGATTCAAGTATACTATATGCAAATCGCAACGTAAGTCCAATTCTTTTTCTTCATTTATTATATATTATTATTATTATTATTATTGTTCTTCCTATTAACATTTGAAATTTTCAGTTTTTACTGGCTGTTTTTGTGGTACTGTCTTAAAAAAAAATGATTATTGAATTTTCGTTTAGAGAAAAATATATAATAGGATGCTTTCGTGTAGTTCGTTCACTGGTATTTAATTACCATCAGTGGAGTGTGTCGTTTAACAAGGTATATGAGGTATCGATACCTAATTCTTGGTGAGATGTGTAATGTCAATCGTTACGGTATACTCGCTGATGAAATTTATAAACTTGGTTTCCCATGCATAAACAAATTGAACTAAGATGACCGAAAAAGCTGAAGGTACAGTTGTTTAATTAGAAACCTTATTAAAAGACAAAATATTCATAGCCGGACGATTATCATAAAATTTATATTTCTTGGTCAATTCATTCTGTTCTTTTTTCTTTCTTTCTTTCTTTCTTTCTTTGGTAATATCCTGATTACCCTAATTGCCATTGCTATAGCATATTGATAGTCATGAGCTAAGAAGGGTCTAATTTTCAATTTCAGTGAGAACCAATTCATAAAAGATTTTTTTTAAAAAAAAAAAAAAAACCAAAAAGTCATATATAGTTGACATTCCAATCACTGACATCGCAAAAATGAAATATCACCTATATACTTACTTTAACGTCTCTAATTATAAATTTATGGTCACATATGAATAATTTATTGCCTAGTTGATGAATGGAGCTAACGATATCCTACCAGATTATGGGTATTATTAGAGTTGCTTAGCCACTTGCATAATCTAACCCTTTTCCTTGGATTGATTATGGGAAAATATTGACACTAACTAATTCTGGCTTCTTCTTTTTTTCTTTCTTTGTATAGCTTAGAATGGAACATTAATGTGACATCAATCTAAATGAATTAAGCATCATGTGCGTTGCCCTTGCCTTCGCAAAAACACAAGGAAGGAAACAGAAAAGGGTTTACCTGCATTGCCCATCGATTCCCTTTGGTCCGTCTCTAGCCATGGTTGCTAATATGTTTCCTTGTATTATACAAAATCAAGTAATAACAAGAAGGAAAATGATAGCAGACATTGAAATTGCCTGTTTTTGACTTTCTTTCTTTTCCTACTTTAGTTTCCAATTTTCTTCTTGTCTTTGAATGATTAAAGATTCACAAAATACACGAACACATGATTCCAGCAATTAGTTGGCTCTAAGAATAAGCTTTGGTTTATAAGATTGAACGGACGATTGATTAAAAGATAGTCTATTGAAACTCGTTGGCGAACAAACCCTGAACTGTACGCTCGTGATTTGACAAATGCTAGCTGTTTTTTCTTGTTTTCTTTTTACTAAATTCTTGTTGTTTTTGATCCAATTGAATTGGAAGTAATGAATTCTATAGCATTTTTCGGTTGTCACATTAATTTGTATCAATATCCGTTTTTTAAAAAACACGACACAGTGATTTGCATAATTTTAGTCATACTTTTTTGTTAGATAGAAGATATCTTATCTCGTATTAATTAAAGGAATCTCTTCTTCTATGTGATTGCCAAAGAAGCAAAACAACCAACAAAAATTATGACTACCAGTGGATGTTTCACACCACACCCTTCCTCATTTTTCCATTTTTTTAAAAAAATTATTTTTAATTGAGTTGAATTGACAACGAAGAAAGTTAGGTCTAGAATTCAAATGTCACAGCTCACTTCCACATCCTTCCTCTTATTTTGGCATCTTTAATTATGTGGGGCTTTACAATTGTTAAGGAGTTGATTTTGTAATATACTTCAGCTTCTGTTGATCAAAAATAGTTTTTTTTTTTACAAAAAAAAAAAAGAAAAAGAAAAAGAAAAACAGAGAAATGTTCTAAAGCAAAGCAAGCATGCGTAGACAGGTAAAGATTCACATGCTCGAGTAGAATAAGTCCTCTCTGATTTCCTTGTCCATAGCTTTAGCAGATCCTTTAGAGATGGCATAGTCTTTGCCCTGGAGGAAGATCGAATACTTTTTTAAGTCACGATCGTCACGGAAAACATTATCGTAACCGAAAGTGAACTTCTTTAATGGCAATGCGAGCATCGTCAAGATTGTCAAAGATCTTCCATATATTTATATATATATAGTTAACGAACATGACCCTAATTTTCGGGCAGGAACAGAGTAGCCACCCTTAGACCAAGGAAATAAACGCAGTTGATCCATAGGATTTAGACTAGTCGGCGTCACCTCCGAGACACCGATAAGTAGTAACCTTTTACAAAAGTCAATATCCAGTTCGCACGTGAGAGTTTTCTCATCTTTCCCTTTGTGGGCAGCTCGTCGAATGATCCTTTTCCCTTCTGTTATTATGGTTCATCAGTTTTTGGAATGAAGGAGACTATTATGCTTTACTGTAATTTACATAATTTATTATCAAATTTATCATTTTTTTTCATTGTTATTACTCAACTTTAATTTATTATGCAACTTCAATTTTATTCTTACTTAATTACTTTATCACTGTATGAAATTTAAGTTTTCAAATTTATTTATTTAAAAATACATTTTTATGTAATTTAGTCCAATACATTTATTTTTATTTAGTTAATATGTTTACATATTTAAATTATTTACATCATTTTAAATTACAAAATGTAATGACAAAAAATTAATTTAGAAAGAAATTTATTTTTTTTACATTTTATTTAAATTTTAAAATTTCAAAAGGATAATTTTTATTATTAAGACTTTAATGAACTTATAAATTAAATATTTTATTTAATTATTTTCACCATCGTTGCACTATATAATTTGAAATGATTCAAATAATTTTATCATGTGAACATATTAATTATATAAAAATAAATATAATATATTTAATTATATAAAAATATATATTTATTGAATAAATTTTATAACTTTTAATCTCATGAAATAATAAAGTGATTATATTAGACTAAAATTAAAATTAAGTAATTTAAATATAAAAAATTAATATTAAATAATAATAAATAATAAATTCAACAATAAATCATATAATTTTTAATCATAATAGCATTGAATTGAACTAAAACTCCTTGATCCATGATCCTTCAGATCTCGTAACCGGTGGAGCTCTGAAGGCCCATTTCTTGATGGCATACGTGGATGTCGGCTTCCAGCTTCCATTTTTGTCATCATGGACTCATCCGCGTCCAATAACACGTGCCCTTCACCCAGTTCACTAGCTGATTGACAAATGGATCTTAGCACCAAGCTTCAAGTCCAACCTTGCCCAATTGACTTTCCAATAATCGCACCGTCTCATTCCATTGCCTATTGGTCATTTCCAAGAGCCCATGTCTCCAACGATGACCTCGGTGGCTATGGGTGGTGGGGGACACGACCACAGCCAGCATGTGTCGTCAGTGTCCAGCCAAGAAACGTGGACAATTGCTTCCTACTCACAAAATTTTTATATTATATTATATATATATATATATATATATATATATATAAAGGCAGTAAAAATGAACTATACCATAATAGAATAGTCTGGAATAACCATGAAAAAAATGCGAAAGCGCCAATCCAAGTTTGTAATCTTGGCACCACTTTTAATTTTGATCGGTCCTTGTACGCCGAAACAATGGGACCCCCGCGACATCCTTAGCTTCTGGCGACATTGCTATTCCAGTTTTTTGACATTTTCTGATTCAAATTTGTAGCATGTGATCCCCTTGTTAGCATATGTCTTAATTTTGGGACCACTTATGTGTGCCCACTTTGCAGATCCCGGGCCTACCTTCGCAATGACGACAACATTAAAAGCCATTGTGAACCAGCTTCTTCGACCTTCTTTTTCAATGTCATTCTTTGCCAACTTCTTGTTTCTCGATTTTTCATTAAAAATTGTCATGCGTATCATTGTACAATCGGAATAAGGTAACAGAAAAGAAGAAGAAAAAAAATTAATAACAAAGTAGCAAGAATTTTGACCTCTAACAGAATAATTAATCTATTTATGAGTTATATAAAAACAATTAATTTTTTTTTATTGTCATAAATTTTACACATTATTTTTTAAACACAAGAATATAAAATTTTAAAAATAAAAATCTAAATTTTGAATCACTTAATCATTTTTTTAAGAAAAAACTAATGTTTTTTAAATAAAATTTTAAATTTTAACTTACTTGGGCATTTTAAATGGATTTAATCTCTCTTCGTTTCCGCTTTCGTTCATCCCCATTCTCTGATTCCTTGAATAAGGGTCTGACATTCCATAATAATTGTAGTAGGTTGATTTTTCTTTCAAACAAAAAATAATAATTGCCTGGCTACGTTGCTGCGTTGCCAGATATTAATAAAGAAGAATTTACCTCGAAACAAAATTTAAAATAAATAATAAAATGAAACAACTTTTTTTTTTTTTTTTACTTTTTCTCTTTCGTAATGAGATTTAAATTATTTTATCACCTCTTTTTCTACTAAGTATTTTTTTTCTATTAATAGTTACAAATGTAAATTTTAACAAGAAAGAAGAAAAGCATTTTCTATGAACGAGGCACCAATATTATCCACCTTGTATTACCAGTATCTCACATTTCTTCATGTTACCTTCTTCTTCGCCACGCCCCCCCCCCCGGGGCCCAACCTTTTTCTTTTCTAATTAATCAATGGGATTGATTCTTAAGTCCTCCTTATGGGTAACTCCATGGCCCCAAGCAAGAGCTATCCTACCCTTCTTTTTTTTTTTTTCGGTTCTTTACTCTTATAATTGTATTTGTCTAGGACGCTCTCTTTCTATTTTTATCATGGCATAACCCCCCATCTCTCTCTAGAGCCATTCCAAGATGAATCTACATAACTTGGTTCCCCATTTGCCTCTCCCTCCTATACACACACATTTTATTTATTTATTGCCTTTATGCAGTCAATGCAAATTCACCCCTTTCCGCATTACTAAGATTTTTTTTCTTCTAAAACCCATATGGACAATGGAGGGAAGAAGAAACGTAATCTAAAGTTGAGAGAAAAATAAAGGTAACGCATTTAACCTATATAATGGATCTTTCAAATTGTCTACTTTGTTTTCCATTTTAACAAGAAAATCCAATTATCTAAAGAGAAGTGCTTGATGATAAAATAAGAATTACTGCTGAGGTGTGGGAATATGAAGAAAACTTGCGGAACGTTGGATCAAGAAATTGCTTCATAAACAAATTAAAAGACAAAATTCATGCGTCCAGGACGCTAGTTATTGCGGACATATAATATAAGCGTTTGGGGTGAAAGATGAGGAGATAAAAATTGAAGTTCTTTGGGAACACTAACGATCCAAAACCATCGACCAAGAATACATATGATTAACTGAAGATGACCATGATCACCTATGACAAACACATCGGTAGCGGTATGGACTATTTATTGGGTCGTTTCCCTCAACTGGAACTTGCTCTGCTCTGCACTTGTATTTGCATCCTCGGCATTCGTTGTAAGTGCAAGTAGGAGCCGTGGATCCTATCATCAATCTCCTCGCAATATTTCTGTATGATTTTGCTGCTTCACGTCTGCCCTGCAGGCTCCAACATGTTTCAAAGGAAAAGCTTGATACATAAGAACAAAAATATTCTTGCTGTATTCACTGCCGTTTTCATGCTACTAAAACAATCAAAGAAATTGCATTCTCAAATTAATGCTTATTATTTCTTTTGAAAACGTATATAAGCCGCACCTTCAAGTGTGCATCCCCCTTGGATAGGTAGGCAGGTTGAGAAGAGGGAGTTTTGAGAGAGACTGTCGGTCCATGAGTCCCGGCGGATCCTGCAATATATGGCAGAATGATCATCTTGGGAATGGCAACTGTTACACTTCATCCAAATGAATCACGGCAAAAGAATAATCTAGTGAAGGATGCAAGAAGATGATAAGGATATTCCCTTGGTAACCGAGATGCAATAAAAGAGGTTTATACTGCCAAAAACAAAGAAGTGATCTTGGGTTTGCCAGTGACACATGGTACCTACCATATCGGCAAGCCAAGAAAACCTCCATCCTAGGAAGAAAATTAGGCCAATTTCCACTAAAATGCAATGGTAAAAGCTAGATAAAGTTGGAACTTTTAGTGCATAAAACAAGATTACTAGAATTTCCAACCCAGATAAATTCAGAAAGTGAGGGAATTTTAGACCAAGACAGAAGTATCTAGCGCGTTGATTTGTAACCTCGAGTAACATAAGCTCCAAGGATAAAGTTGAAGAGTAGCCAGAGTGGGTAGATTAGTTGGAAGTTTGCCATTCTTGCCCTGTATTGGACTAGAGATTGAATTTTGGAGGATAAATGAACGAAGGAGAGACAGAGAAATCGGGGGGAAGATTGAGGAGAGTTGTGGTGAATTGATGACCATAGATGGTAGACTGGCAAGAACCTGCAATGACCCAGAAGGTCCCCGACCTTTTGAAGTCGACACATTTTGCCTGTTAAGGCTACGTCATGGGGTCACTCGACCATTCTTCTATATTTACAAACATACCCACTGACCTTTTTTACATTCTTAGCCATTTTGATATTTTTTGAAGGGCAAAATGGGGATTTCAGGAGAACACATCCTTTTGGTCTTAGTTCTAGACTATCGCTTGATAATGCCTTTAGATGGGGGGGGGGCAAGACAGCACCGAAAGATGTATTCAGGGCTTCCAGGATAAGGAAGCTGCCGAGTGCCCACCTCTAGATTAATATGCTGAAGCATGTTAAAAAGGAGTTTTCCTTTTGTTTATTCTCTACTATATGTGTCCACTACTCATTAAAAAAACAATCCGTATTAAACAAGGTCACGAAACTTCAACAAAAGAGAAATCCAACTGTAAAGAATGAGGTTTAAAAAATTGGTCTTCCCTTGTGAGGGCATTAGGAATGGTCCTGTCTTCTCTCTGGCTTCCGATCCACATGTATTTCAAAAAGGATGGGCCCATTTAGCGTTCTGGGCATATCAAATATTAATCTAGCCCTCTCTCCCTACAGTAACTTGGAACCCTGACTTTAAGCATTTTCCTCCAAAAAAGGAAAATGCCAATGAGTAATGATAGGCATACTTAGGAGTTACACTTGAGAATTTCTTACCAAATGACATTATATAGTGATGATATACAATGCCGCTCAATAATTTTGAATCTTTTTTGTGGGCTCTATTAATGAGTTAGAGTATACGTGTCATATAGCCCATAAATCAGTTGTTGTCAAAATGTGAAATTTACATGAAACCCCAATAATACTAATGGACCCAAAACAAAGGCTCCGCTATCTCATACTGAATTTTGACGTAACTTCTCGTCTTCCCAAAGGGGCACGCCCACGTTCGCTTTTGTTTGGACACGGGCCTCAGTTGTTGCAAAAATAAAGCGACACCTTCAGGGAACTTTGTTGCTACTGCAGAGAATGGAAGAACATAATATATGGGCCGGCCGGAGATCCTCCAGGCTAAGGCCACAAAGAGAAAAGAACTGAAGGCCTCCTTTTTGACCTCGGAGGACTTCAGTCAGCAAGTTGCACGATCATTTTCACTTTGATTGGAATCGAAGCTCAGCCAAATCATAGGTGTGTTACACAGGCTGTGCTTATCTAGTACATATGTGACTTGATGTGCCAACTTATTCTCTCTTGTTTTTCTCACTAAGCTTTTGGATATTAAAAGAAAAAAAAGAGGAACATGCACGTGAATCGATCAAAACAAAAATTTGGCCTGACTTTCATGTCTTCAGTCTATCTTAATTCCTTCTCTTTGTTTTCCTTCCGTTGTTTTTTTTATTGGCAAAAGCTGACCGTTGACACGGTCGGGATGTGAAAGTCTATGGATAAGCTATTGCAATTGAAGTGCCAGCCGGAGAATCGCTCGAATCAAGGGGGAAGAAAAAAGGATAGAGCTCATATCTGTAATAGCAATTACTGTATAGAGCCCTACATCCTTTCCGGTTGTTGCAGAAATTATTGGCCACTGCAGTTGCCACGCACTGAGCACAGTCTATGGGAGCCAAGTCCCTCGTGCATTGCACCAAGGCATAAAGTGTCACAAGAGGTGACAACTCGATCTCGCCTTTGCCAAGCCCTTCATTGCTTATTACAAGAGCCTGAGATCTAATCTTATCCACCAAGCCCCCAAGTTTCTCATTGAATTCTCCGGGATCAGTTACGTTCTCGACGTTAAAGTAAAAAAGGGCATGGGATGTGTCAAGTTTTCCAATGAAATCCTCTTTGCTATGCCTTAAGAAGCAGAAGTCATACCAAATCTGCGCATCAGCTTGGTCCGGGCAGCGCTGCTGGATCTCCTTTGCTGCATCTTTGAGGCAATTGGAGCAGTCTTGGCTGCTCACATCACCTCTGCATTGGGATAGCCCATAGACTCTATCTTGGCCTTTACCAACGGAGGTAGCTAAATAACCAGCTGAAGCAGTTAGTTCAGCCAGTAGTTGAGCAATATTGATAGATACCTGGCTCCTGCTACTATTCTTGCTGTCATTGTTGCAATAGTGTCCTAAAGGATCTGCAGCACTGCAGGTAGAGAGAAATAGTATAAACAGAAAAGCTCTGTTTGGGAAAGACATGGTTTCGAATAAACTGCACTTGAAATTGCACTAATTGATGTTCTTCTTATCAGCATCCCTTTTTTGGTGTGATAGTGTATACATGTTGGAGATACAGCACCAGCAGCCATTATTGACTTGCTTGGCTTACCAAAGACCACGAAGAGTGGAACCAAAAGTTTCCATATTTCTACGCAGTCCATCCACTTGCTCCTTTTCTAGCATAACATAATTGTGCTGTGAATTTTAATGAGGTCGCATCCCAAAAGTCTGCGAGATGAAGGCCCATTAACTTAGGAAGTAGATTCCACCTACATTGGCAAATAGAAATGATGAATCTCTCAAATTGCTACAGCTGCAGATAGGGGGCTTCTAGTTCCTTATAGTAAAGGAGCATCTGTTACCCAACGGCACCCGTAAAGATATTCCAGAACAGCCATAACAATCGAGACGCTCTAAAGCTAAAGTGGGCGACGGGGGTAACTAAAATGCTAGCAAGTGCATCAAAGTATCATTAATCCTCTTTACAAAAGTCAAAAAAAAAAAAAAAAAAAAAAAAAAGTGTCCTGACAAGCTTAGATTTGCTTCATCCCTATTTGAAAATCATGAGGAAAAGAAAAGGATGAAGGATAAAATTATT
Source organism: Kandelia obovata (assembly GCA_021464305.1). Lineage (NCBI taxonomy): Eukaryota > Viridiplantae > Streptophyta > Magnoliopsida > Malpighiales > Rhizophoraceae > Kandelia > Kandelia obovata. The sequence goes on along the minus strand of CM038478.1, from coordinate 856,684 downwards.
TTGAATTTACCCAATACCTCAATATTTAAATTTAGAGAATTTTTAATTTAACATTAAATTAAATTAATTTTAATTTTAAGTAAAAAAAAAGTGAGTGAAATTTATTTGAAATAAAAAAATAATTAAATAAATGTATGTAATATAAAATTATATATATATATATAATAAATATATAAAAATAAAATTAATAAACGCCATTAATTTAAGGGTGAGATCTGGGCCCTGCTCCCTGCTACAGTAATTAATGTTCTCGAAAACAATGGTAGAACGGATATTTTCTCATTTTGAAAAGATCCCATTCCCAATTTTAGAAAAATTATAAAACCCAGTTACTATTTTTGAGCTTTTATCAAATTTCCTTTAAAAAATAAAAACTCTTTTTCTTGACCTAAGTCGCACAGTCACAGCTCACACCACATGTCACCGTTAACAAGTCCCCAAAAAAATAAAAAAAATAATAAATAAAAAGAAAAACAGATGTTAACAAGTAAAACCAAGAGAATGAGTGTCTAGTTAACATATTCTGGTAGATTCATTCATATATCCGGGACAGAAAATCCTTGTTTTTGGTCGAAAAGGCAAGGAACCGCAATCAATTCACTAGACCAAAATCAACCTCCGCAGTCAAAGCCACCCCCACCGAAGCTCCTTTCCGAAAACCATCCAACCTACCGCCAATCACGCAGCCTGTCTGCACCGCGTTTCCTCCTCCTCTTGAAAGCTGAACCCATAAAAAAACGCAGGAAAATTAGCATTCAAGCCTCCCCCACAAACACGCACACACACACACACACGAAAGAAAGGGAGCATCGCTCCAATGGGTAAAGACCGAGAAGGAGAGGGAGGAGGTGAAGAATACTTGTTTAAGATAGTGCTAATCGGTGACTCTGCAGTGGGTAAATCGAATTTGCTATCAAGATTTGCAAGAAACGAGTTTGACAGCAATTCAAAGGCCACCATAGGGGTAGAGTTCCAGACCCAGGTGGTGGATATTGATGGCAAAGAGATTAAGGCACAGATCTGGGACACTGCTGGCCAAGAGAGGTTTAGGGCTGTCACTTCTGCTTACTATAGAGGTGCTGTTGGTGCTCTAGTTGTTTATGATATCACAAGGAGGACAAGCTTTGATAGTGTCAAGAGGTGGCTTGATGAGCTTAGCAGTATGTTTTCTGTCCCCCACACTATTGTGTGGCCACTTTTTATTTTTATGTTAACCCAAATCAGTTGAATTATTGTTTTGAAGACTGCCTTTATTGATCTCTTTTGGGCCATTCTTCGACGATTTCCATAGTCGAACCTTTTTCCTTTTTCAAGTCTGTAGGAACTAGCATCGAACCCTAAAACGAAGACCTCACTTCTAAATGACGAGTTTCTTTGCTTTCCTTTGCTTACAGTTAAATGCTTAAGAAAAGAAAATTGGGTTTTTACTTTTTTTCTCCCTGAATCCGTCTAAGTAATGGAACTGTTACCTTGTGATTATTAGTTACTGTTACTGATCTCTGCATTGTCTGAATCCGAATGTTGCATTGTCCGATGTAGCACCCACCAGACAAACATGGTCAACTCTGCTTATCTGATAGGTTCGCACTTTGCCCATTGTATCATAAACGCACCATGTACTTGATAGTTGAAGTTGTTTGTCTACTAGTGGATAATTTACCGTTACTACGACAAATTGTGATGTACCCATTACTTAAAATTTTGGAATTCCCCGTTCGTTTTATTTTTATGACAAGAAGGTGTGGCACTCCGTTAAAACTGGGGTTGCCCTTTTGTTCGTCAAAGTCGACATGCATAAACCCTTTTTCTTTCTCTTTTTTTGTCTGAATAATCATGCAGCTCACTGTGATACTGCGGTAGCAAGAATGCTGGTCGGGAACAAGTGTGATCTGGAAAATATAAGGGACATAAGCGTGGAGGAGGGTAAAAGCCTTGCCGAAGATGAAGGGCTATTTTTTATGGAGACATCTGCCCTTGACTCTACTAACGTTCAGACTGCTTTCGAGGTTGTCATTCGCGAGATCTACAACAACGTCAGCAGAAAAGTGCTCAACTCCGATTCATACAAGGCCGAGTTGACAGTCAATCGTGTCAGCCTAATGAAGAATGGAGCCAACTCATCAACGCAAAGTAGCTTCTCTTGCTGCAGCTCCTGATTTTTGTTCTAAACTCATTCTAAGTAATTCCATTTAGCAAAATTAAACCAAAAAACGAAAAGGAACTTCTCCTTACGCACCCATCTCTCTTCTTCTGTCAGTTAATTTTCATACCGCTGCTTGCCATTTCAGAAGAACCTGTTTAAATTTCCCTTCTTATTTCTTCCTCTTCTGTATTTTTCATCAGACCATTTACTTATATGGGTATTTACCTTCGTAATGGCGTCAGGAAAATACTAATATCATAACTCGCATTTCAGAAAAAGATGCAAGTAACTCGAAATCAGCAAAAAGAACTTGTAGAAGATTCCACCGCTAAAATCATTGGTATGGTACAAATTTTTTACAAATACAAATACAAGCATGGAAAGAAAGCTCGAGGTTTTCCATTAATTTACATGATCAGAAAAACAAATGGCCTGTTATCTGCTGTTAGTGAACCTACACTACCAGAAGGATATATAAATTTGCATAGCCCAAGAACTCAAGGCTTCCGCAAAGCAGATGCGGCACCCATGACAACAGCCAAGACAATGCCAATACCAGCCCCAATGGAAGCGCCCACTGTTGCAGCAGTCACAGAAGATGCCTTCGATTGAGATTCTCGACTTGCTTCTATTGCCAGTGCACGTTGCCGTGCCAACTCCGCTGAAAGAGTGTCTTTGGCAAGTTCCTTCAATCGAATTAAACAAAGTATAGTAAGTTACTATTTGCCACAAGTCACCAATAGACGAAACACTCAAAATGGTCATTTTATCATTCTTAGTTCCCCTCCCATCCCATCGGGCCGACCAACCATCTAATTTTCCAGCTGATTCAAAGAAATCTGCCTGAATGAATAATGTGAACCCCGAAATAAGAAATGGGATGTCACTATTTTGTGCTGAACGATGTTTGATCACTGATTAGGGAAAGAAATATTAGTTTCAGAGCAACCAAAAAACAAAGGGTACATGCAGCATATTTAAATGACATTTCACATTCAGGTGGTACTTAAATATTTGGTTCCTTGCATGATTCTCATATAACAAAACCTAATCAAGGGATGGAGTTGTACACAATCAGCTGATTAGATTTTTTAGGCATGCTAATGCCAAATGTGTCCAGCGCACGTGCATTTACTTTGTGTATCCTTTGCTACTAATACCTCACATTACACTCCAACAGTATATGTTCAGTATCATGTTACATTAAATTTTCATACCTGTAAAGAGGCTTCTTCGTGACTCTGCAGCACACGATGTACAAGTTGACAAAGAGAGTTCACACCATCAATGGGGAAAACTGTATCTCTCTTCTGAAATGGACGCCGAACAAGATTAATTGGAGAAAAAACAAGTTTTTGAGCACCCATCCCAACATTAGAATCTCCATTAATGGCAGCCCAGGAGAGAGAAGCACTTGCAGCAGCACTGGGCATGATATAGGGACAAGAATTGACAACTTCTGTTGTGCCTGGGGAAGCTTGATATGCCTGCAAAACAGAATCAATTGCTGCTTTTTGCTGGTGTGCGCTGACAGAAAATTTGTTTGTGATGGCAAGAACCCAGGGAATCTGAAGGGCTTTAGCCTCATCTAAGAGCAGTGAAAGAACTGGCCTTCGTTCTGATGCATTTGTTAGATTGCATTGAGCAATCTTATGTGACAGGTTATGCACAATAATAATCAAATCTGTTTTCCGACTAGGGTCATGAATTCCTGCCCACAATTCATCTTTGAAACGAGAGACCTCCATATTCAGCTCCTGCAATAGACAAACATGAAGCTGAAAAGGTTAAAAACATGAAAAGCGAAAAACCATAACAGGAGCAAAATAAGAGGGACCTGAAAAGCAACCCAACTAACGTGACATTAGAAGTAGGTGGCCAAATTTAAACGGGTGGCCCAAACCTTTATAAACCAAAAAGATTGTCATAAGTCCAAAGAAAATTTCCAAAATACCTTAATTAAGAAAAATAACACTATTTTAAGAATTTTTTTCTAAGCAATATTTTATATTAAGGCAATTATCTTTTAGTTTTGATTTGGCCCCTAAATATTTTCCTCACTAGCCAAGAGAGGTTTCCTCCATAAATAGGCCTATAAATCATAGGGCTAAGGCAATTATCAGTTACCAAGTTCATTCATAGACCATTGTTCCTCTCTGAGAGTAGTGCCTCTCTAAAGTCTAATTACGTGCTTACCTTATTATCTGTGTCACATCAAGAACTATTTTCCAAATTTTCACTAATGTCTATTTTGCTCCTTTCCAGGAAAGTTCAAAAGTATGAATCACAAAGGACTGTGCAGTGGTATTAAAAAAAGTCCCAACAAAGCAATTTGAATAGATTATGGAAGAGATCCCTGAGATGCAAAGTCCGAATATATTCTGAGGCATCTACACAACCATGCAGCAAGGAAAGAAACAGGACAAGACGATAATCTTGTATGTACCATATGCACTATTTTGTATATTTAGTACAAAAAACTGAAAAAGGATAGCAGTACAAGAAGGATATACCTGCAAATTAACCCCAACTGAATCAGAGTAGCATATACCTCCAGCAATACCTTCTTGAACATCAACTTCCGTGTGCTTATTTTCAAAATTTGCAATGGTTGTTAGCCTGCCTTGACCCATTATGGCCTTAAAGAGCAAAGTTTTACCAGCACCCTACGGAGTATAAGATTTTATAGTCAGACACATGGCAAATAAATTTGCTTTGAAAGAAACCCTCGTTTGCAATTTAGAATGTGCAATACAATCACCTCAAGGCCAAGCAATTGCACCCTACGAGTTCTGACATTGACCTCCTTTGAGACAGTAGCAAAATCACTTGTGCAAAATATATAAAAATCTCTCAAACCTTCAGTGCGGAGGAACTTTTTCTCTTGTGCTAAACTGTGGCTGCTATTGTAATCAACATTATCTGATTTGACAGAGGGAAAAAGAGGGATCAAAGAATCTGACACTATCAGATGTTTTGGTGGCCGTGTCAGTGGAGCTCCAACTAAGACCCTCATCTTTTGTAGTTCTGACTGTAATCCATAATTTGAGGAGTAGCTAGGACTTGACGGAAATGACTCCACTTTAGTTGAACACCTGAATCCAAAAATATATAATTTGACATAGAACTAAGTCATATCCAGAGCCTTGTATTTTCAAAAGGACAGAGTAACTTTTGCACCAGACATTTGTTTTCTTCACAATTATCAAGTTCATGAAACGGATGGGCAATAACTGGGACTAACACGGCATTGTTCCACATTTGGTAGTATTTGGGACAGATTAAAATTATAAAAAAAATATTATCATAGGCATACTGAGTACAGATTTGAAGAGAACATCAGAGACATTAGATTCAAGGATGCTGAAAATGGTCTAGACAAGAACAATGATTATATGATAAAGGTGGTGGTGCATTAAGCTCTATCATCTCTTCCAAAAACAAATGCATGCAAGAAAATTTTGGTTGGACAGCCCTAAGTTCATCTAAGCAGGTAATACCCACGTTCATTTATATGAACATTAGCCATCATACTGGATGCTTGAGAAAACTTGAAAATGGAACATTGTATTTGAAAGAGTGAGGAAGGACAATACCAGATACCGTTCACTTGAGCCTGAACCAGGGTACATAGATGCAAGCCAAAACCCATGATATCAACTTTAAAGGGCTCTACATTCTTCTCACCAGGAACACCACTCCATCCAAGAGGAACAATGGAAGTTGCTGTCTGAATGACTGGTGACTCAACAATATGTCCAAGCTCTACAGCACCAGCAACTGCAAGGCCAAGCCACTGTTGCAAATTCGGAAGCTGTGGCAATTGCTCCATTCCAACAAAGGATGAAGCACCATCGCCCATGCACATGCCATAGATTCTACATCCAACACAAAAATAAGGCTGATTCATGCCATTTGACTCTATAGAACTATAGCCAAGAAAATACCTCTGAAACCGAGACCTATATGACTTCATTGAATGTGATTGAAATCGTTCCCTTAGTTCAGCAATCACAGATCTGACCTGAACATGCCTTTGCCAGAACAAAGCAATGAAAATGAGCCAAGCCATACTGTACCACCTCCAGCCAATTCCAATATATATGCAAAATTGTTGAAATTGAGCCATTTTTGCTGGACATAATACTTTGATTCATATAAACACCATGCAGAACCCAATAGGAAAGGAGAAAAGAAAGTTAAGAAAAGGAAGCACGTACCGATGTCAATTTTGAGTACTCTGCACCTGACAGTAATTCCACAGAAGAATTGCCCAAGAGATACAACTGTCACACAGAAACATTTTGTTGACACAATATGATAAGTTTTGGAAATGCTTTAGCTCAATAACACAGTGATAAACAACTTATACTCCATTGATATCAATTTTGGTCTACAATCTATGTTTGTTTTGAGTTGACCAATCAGCAAGGAAGCATCTGTTCTAAAGGAAATCCCAACAACAATATACCTAAATTTCCACAAAAGCCCATAAATTAAGGCAAAAAGAAAAATACTGATTTTGTTTAGCATTTATGATTAGATTTTATTTATAATTCTGTCTCCTCCCCATTGAAAATCTCTAGCAAGCAAAGAACAAACAATAAATGTAAAACTGTAAGAGGCGCCAATTCAAAACTCAGTCCCCATTGAGGTCCTAGCAAGCATAAAGACAAGTTCTTGTCATGAGGAAGGATATTTAATCCAAAAAAGAGAGATGCAAAGTGAAGAATTAAAGGTTGCATTCCAGCGCACACATTTTCAGCCAAAAAATAAAGTGAAGATAAATAATTTTGCATTGGCAGTATTTGAGGGTCTTAGGCTACTTTTGCTCTCTAATACAAGTTAACTATTTACATAAACAATTCAGCAACCCCACAAAGCATCATTTCATGTCCTCACCTGACCAAATGGGACATATGAAGGTAAATAAGGTACTCTATTCCAGTTCCTTCTATCCGTATTACTAATGCTATTTTTTCCAGCTGATTTTCCAGTCACTGCTTCATCAGTTGGCACATTATTGTTATCTGGTAATGGCTTGAGCGACACCCCATCAGAACCCTCTTGGATTTCAAGAGACTGTGGTCCAGCTACCATATCCTCCATCGAAGAATTTACAGTCGAATTACTTGTCAATGATGTCTCAGTAGGATCAACTTGTTTTCTCACATATTTATTGAGTTGCCTTCTAAAACCCTCTAAAGGAACCAGCCTAGAAAGTCTCCAGAAAGAAGTCTGCACAGGGCCTAAGCCCAGAACCAAGTGCTCCCTCATGTTCCCCTTTAGCTTTTCTGCCCTTGCTTTTTCTTGCCCTTCTGTGTGTTTTGTTGCTGTTTGACTGGCAATCTCACCCTCAGCATTTACTGACAAAGGTTGGGAATTATAATGATGAAAATAAGCAGGAGATAGGATGCGCGGAACCAAATCTTCAGGTATGCAGTAACTCTTAAAATAATGCTGCCAGCCTTTTTCATGAACGTAACTAGAGGGTTGGAGAAACAAGAAAAGTAGACAACATAAATTAACTACTCTAGTTATCGTAAATGAGAGCAAAACAGGAGATATAAAGGAATTTTAATCATTTAGCTGACGGACAATGAGGAGGGCAAGATAGAGAGAGAGAGAGAGAGAGAGAGAGAGAGAGCAATGCATACTCTCTTAAAGCAGCATTTCCAACTGGGGGCTGAGAAAAGGTTATGCATTTAATGTGAACTTTTTCATTTTCCTTTGATAGAGATGATTGAGCAACAACCCTCAAAATGGCAAGAGTTGCCAATGCTGCCACCTAAAAACATAGGAGCATTGAATAATTGAAGAATGCAGTAACCAAAAAAATCAAACAGTGCATGTAAAGAAAGGTAAGTATATAATTTCACAGAACTTACTGCTCCGCCAAGAGAATGTCCACACAGTACAAGTTTGCATTTCTTCTTCTGAGCAAGCCTGTACAACTCTAAAGCAGGTATTCCTTTAGCGCGAGCTAGGAAACCCTACGATTTGAAACCCAGATATTAAAATACAGGTGAATATGCATCTGAATTGGAAGAAGGGTAACGGAAATGTAAACTTGCAATTAGCAATTTTGACAATTACAGTCAAAAGAAAGATTATGTTAATGCAAACAACTAAACTGTATTCAAACAAACTACGAATGCTAGGCATCAATCTTACCCGATGAGCAGCAGGCTTTGGTTGATCTTTTAATGGTTTAGGTTTTGATTCAAGTAGAACCCTCTGTTGTTCCAGGTTTCCCTTCTGATTTTCACCTTGTGTAGATTCAACTCCATGCTTAATGGTGTCTGCCACCCCATCTTCATGAAATATAGTGCCTTGAAATATATTAACATCAGCCACCACATCCCTGGTTAAGAAACCTAGGTTAAAAAGCACATCTCAGTAGTTAAAAACCCTTTTAATCACATGATTGATGATATGAACAGCACTTACTTGTACTGCTTTGTGCCCATGAAGGATGCAAATAAAGTATCACCTGCTTCGGCCAACAGGTACCTTCAGCAATAGACAATGCAAAGACATGCCCCATCCACAAGGTTAATATTCAATTGGAAAACACCAATAAATTATCTCGATAGAGATGTATGTGAATCAAATGTAACAAGAATCTAGGATAGGTAGGTATAAAAATGCCAAAGTCCCAACTTCCACAATCCACTATCGTCAATTTTCTGATACTTTAAAAACCCTGTCCTAAGCATGAATAGAACAATGGATCACAAATGAAGGTTGATGATCGTATCCTTAAATTTTACTACAAGAGGTTTAAAACGATATATAAGCAATGGAAAATGAAATACCATCATCCAGTGGAGACTGGAGAATATGGGAAAAAGTAACAGAAAAGGTTAACAATAGAAGAACCTATGAGGAACATGATCTGAAGATGGTTGCACACGCTCCAAAGAAACAAGTTGTCCCCCAAAGTCAGCCTTGAATTTGTTCACAGCTTTAAGCATCTCAGCAGCTGGCCTCTATGATGTAGGGGAGCACAACTTTCATAAGTGAACACCAATCTTTCACACATCTAAATGTAAGGAAGTTATAACTATTGCAACAATAAACATATTCAAAGTTAAGCAGCTCTCGTAATTAGGGTGCTACTAATAAGACTCACTAATAGCCTGGGCCATAATCATAATTCAACATTCAATCATCCAATACGATCAACTGCAAGAATTCACACATTCAAGCAGAGAGAATCTAAAGAATTGCTTCCAATTTCTGAACGAAAGACTTAAACTAAACACGGGGCGGACGAGGGCGAAAGTTTTTCCTTCAAAACAAAAGAGAAAGAAGGAGAAAGAAAAAAGAAAACAAGCAGTAAACAAGAAAGAAACAGGAAAATTAGTTGATAAAAGATTGAACCTTGTAAACGCATTCAGAGAGGACCATGCAGCAGAGAATATCCTGCAAATCGGAGAGGGAGTCGGCCTTGAGGGCGAGGCAGAGATCGCTCTTCCTGCGCTCGTACTCCTGCTGAATCCTCTTCCGCTGCTCTCCATCGGAGCCTATCCACGGCGGCCACCTCATTCTCCACTGAAGGGGGCCCCACGACACCTTCGGGATCTTCGCTTTCTGGTCTCTGATCCACGACTCCACACGGCTCTGTATCGCCTCCATTTCTTTTCTTCTTCTTCTTCTTCTTCTTCTTCTCGTTCTAAAATTTTTCCAAGCTTGCTATCCAGAGAGATTTCGACGAGTAGTGTGGGACAATTGGGAGGGAAGGAGGGGGGAGGTGTCCGTAAATCCTATTCTTTAACCTAGTTAAATTTAACAAATGAAGAAGCATATAATCCAGAACCGTAGCTCTTTCCAAACCAACGAGGAGGGCGAACGAGGCGCACGCGCCCAATTGAAGATGAAAAAGCGATGGAGTGTCATCCTGCGGTAACCGCGCGTGTAAACAAACTGGAATCTGCGTCCCGCGTTCCAGCCCCACAAGGAATAGGCACTCTCTAAGAGAATAATATTAAATACTACAATAAATTTTTATTAATTTATTTTAATTAAAAAATAATATTTACATAATAAATCAAAAATTTTATTTTTTTTCAATAATATTTAACATTACTTTTTAAAATGAATTTATTTTTTATTTTTTATTTTTCCCTTCCCTTCCTACTTATGGAGTGGAATCAGATAGGGACTCGGCAATTCCAATGATGATGGGCCACGTAGTTGTGATCTACAAATCCAAATGGAGTCCTGCCCAAATTTTCTTTGACAGGTAGTCATCGTCAATGTCAGAGAGCTGGGATAGCCATAGCCAGCCCAATCATCTGTGTTCTGCCTGCTTGCAGCTTGATGGGCAATTCAAAATGGGCTTCCCATAACATATTAATTTTGATTGGACTTTGATTCCGGGTTCAGATTTGAAATAATGAGTTACGCAAGGGTGGCATATAAGAACACATCTAACAAGTTCCCTCGAGGCTGGGCCGTTGCCTCATGTGGATTGACATTTCAGGAACGTCTAGTAGCGTTGCACAATAGATGCCATTATATATTTTTTCACCCACAAGAATTTGACGCGACTTGTAGTGCTGTTGAGTAAAAAGGAAAAAACTTTACGATGATGCACTTCAATATTTTTCATCGTGAAACTTGGAGAAGGCAGGAGAATTTGCATCAGTTAGATAGGGAAGTTAGGTGGGTTCGAGTGTGGGGGGAATGTTAGTTACCATGGAGCTTCAGTTGATCGATCGATTGCTTGCTTGTCCTTTGTTAGATGTTAAAATTAAAAGGATCGAGAACAGGGTTCTGGCAGTCAATTGATTGGGCCGCGGGATACAAGAAAATGGAGGCTAGAGGGTGAGAACTGAGCTTAAATTCCTGGCCACTCCACTTGTTAACAAAACATACACAAATTGATTAAAATTTAGATTAAAAAAAATATTAATTTAAACTGTACAGAAGTATTATTATTAAGAATAATTTTATTTTCATAAATAAATTATATTTTTTGTATATTAAATATTAAAATTATTAATTTTTATAAATTAATATTATTTTTGTTATCTTATAGTAGTACAAACTAATAAAAAAATTTGTTATATCTCAATACAGTAGTCACCGCTTTTTTTTTTTTTTTGGTATATATAGAGGAATAAGAAATTTTATTTATATTATTTAATATATGAAAATGATTAGTTTAGTTAATATAATTTAAAATATTTTAAAAAATGATTTTAGATATGACAAATTGATTCATATTTAAAATTTTTATATATGTACAAAATATTTTTAAAATTTTTACTCTTATAAATTATTAAAAAAATAATATATTATAAATTTATAAAATAAAATTTTTATTTTGAATATAATATAAAATTAAATTTTTTAAAAAATTTCTTTTATTTCTAATACCACTCACTTTTCCACGTTCGTGCGAGTTCAGTCAATTGACATACACGCGGGGAATTAATATTTAAATTTGAAAAAAAAAAAAAAAAAAAGTGTCAGCTGTCCGCCCTAGAGAATCCTCGCGACCGACTATTGACCCATTATTTACGTAACCTCACATTCAATTTCACTTTATTCGAGTGTTCCTATTTATTTAGTCATCCCAGCGTCATGATGACGTGGCCCGTGTGGATACTTCATTCGCTCCAGCTCGGATAGAAAATCAAGTCGCTTTTGATGAAGAAATATTTGAGTGTGGTTACGGTAGGCTGTTGCATGCGTGGTTATTGGAAATGCGACGTTATGTCACCATATTCGAGCAGTCCTATTCGATGTCCATGTAAACTGGCATCTGAAGAAAGAAAATTAGTACTAAGTGCAAAGAAAGCGTCTTTGCCAAAAAGCCAAAAAGGTTTTAAATGAAAACTCGTAAGGCAACCTATGTCTTTTCTTTTTCTAGGTTTGAACTTGTAAGTTAATTACAGTATTTTTTTATTTTTATCCAAAATAAACATATAAAAATTTGATCAAATTTCAAATCTTTTTATTTTAGTGACATATCTTTGTCTGCAACAATTGTTAAAGGTTAATATAAATTGTAAAAGTCTTTGATAATATGTTATAAATCAATCAAATTTACAAATATACGTGACATAAATTATAAATGAATTTGATACAATAACTAAATGTAAAAGAGCCGTGAAGGCAAAGGATTTAATTGTACTTGGTGTGCTTTTTCTTTTTTTTCTTTTTTTTTTTGGAGTGAAGGAGATTTAATTATTAATAATATCTTACAGGCGTTTATATTTTGATGTGCGTAATACATACACAATTGCACATTACCCACCATTGCAAAAACCAAAGGTTCGAAAGTAACGTAATGGGATCAGATGTCATAATGGGCTACTACTATGGAGGGGGGAAAACCAAATCATTCTTAAAAATAATCCCACCAACTATGTGCGGGTACAAGCCAGTTTGGGATCTCGTTAAGGATTTTATTGTTAAGTCTAAGAGTCTTGCTGTTTTATTACAATTAAGTTATATATATATATATATAGAGAGAGAGAGAGAGAGAGAGTAGAAACGTTTTAATCAGCTCCACAGAAGTATAACATCCTCTGTTAATGGGATAAAATTGTATATAGTACATTAACTAAATTAACAATCCTTTAAACCACAAAATTATGATGAGCATCTTTAACAAAAGAATCACAAGACATGATTTTGATTCGCATTTTTTCACTGCCTGTAAGTAAACAAAGACCCGACAAACCAACTACTGCCCCCAAAATGGGCTGATATCTTCCCGAAAGTTAAGAATAAAATTGGAATTGACGAGGGATACGTTAGAGAAAGCAACAAAAGCAGATCCAGAAAAAAAGGAAAGGGGCATAGGAGACGCTTGCAGAAGTCAAGATAAGTCTCAATTAGAATAAGATTTGGTGAATAATTGACGATAGTAGTGTGTGCTTTAGCGCCGTTACACCCCTTTCAGTGGCTTCGGTTTCCCTAATTGCAGCTTGACTGTACGATACTTTATATACTCTTTTGCTGTCAGAAAATTGACTATTAGTTTAACAAGTTAAGTACAGAAGTGGCAATGGCAATCCAAAACAAGCTTCATGACTTGTCTGGCGACTGGCGAGGGATGTTGGTGTCACGCCATGACTACGGAACCGAAGCATAGATCATTTGGACCCCGATTGACCCCAAAAAGATAAAATAGCAAAGAAAAATGAGAATAGGGGTCTCGTTTCCATGCTGTTGTTGCCTAACCTGGGTCAATGACCTTCCTCTTCCACCGAATAATAAAAAAAAAAGATAAGACTATGACCCAGAAAAAGAAAAAAACTAAAAAGAAGAAGAGCAGAGAGAAGTCCTCGCTGTTCATTCTTTGTTCGTAATGGCAGGAACGCCATCCGAATTTGGTCATTAGACTTGTAGAGAAAACTATACATACTTGCAAGGCTTCAGACCGTGGTAAATTCGTTCGACGTGGATCGTAATTCAACGGAGTCTACACTCTTAACCAAAAATATTTAGGAAAGTTGTTCTGTCTCCACGTTTTTCCTGCATTTCAGGGTATAACCTTGATCATCTTCGGGAAGAAACTGAATAAGGATGATCTACAGAGAGAAGCCAAAAGTTGACTCCATGTCTTGACGGTGGAGGAGAATTATGATAAAATTCTGTTGGGTCGTGAGATCATTGCAAGTGAAAATGAAAGAAATCAAAGAGAATGGGAAGGAGACAAATCCGTGAATAATTTTCTAACATAATCTGTGTTAAATACCATGTACGCACCATGAAATTACATCCTAATTAAAGAGACAAGAAGAGAGACAAAAAAAAATAATAATAAAAAGAAAGAGCCGGAAGACAGCAATATGTATTTAAGGGACCGAATGAAACCAGACCACCGTACAAAAAGAGAACCAAAACAGATAAATGATTAAATAATCTAAAATAGTAAATACACAAGTTTAATAACATAACCGGTAAAGCGAGATTAAAGAACTATATAGTATAGGGAGAGACCATCATTGATAAGTTGATGAACATCAAGTAGTGAATGGTTGTGTACCATGTCCACTGTACCCATCATGGGGCTTGGTGGACTTGCTGGATCTCCTTCTCAAAACTACAATCCAAGTAATTATTTCCAGCAAGGCTGCAATGGCACCCAAGACAACAAGCACAACAACATAAGCCGACCTCCACTTCTGAGCAGGTTGCAACATGTCCAGGCCTTTGAAGACATTTAATATGCCAAGGACGAGAATGGCATATCCAACGCTGTGGTGGTAAATATTCCAGTAGAGTCTGTATTTGTGGTCCTTATTGGGTCTCAGGAACAATGCAAAAATCTGCAAAAGGCCAAGACAGAGGCGTTGCAGTCAGAATAAAAATCAACCAAAAACGGCTCACAACCTCGATTCATTTATCTATACATGCACTAAATTGGTTAGCTTATTGATGTACCTGCAATGTTGCCAAAACGAAAAGAGCAATTCCGATATTGCGATGGCCAGTAAACTGCATGCTACTGGATTCACCTCCCAGTTTCATGCCAGTTCCCCAACCGGCAACCCCAAGAACATAGGCAGAGACCTGGCAGGAAACATGGATATAAAACCATGCCGGATCCGCAGATGGGAAGGTCCTCAAGTATCGCGCTATTACAATGCCAAGTGGAAACAGAAATCCCCAGCTCACAGCATTCAGAATCCCGTGAATCTGACAATATATATTTTTTTAAAAAAAAAATCAATCTTTTATTTGTTCTGGTCAAACTACGCAGACAAGTAACTCGAAATACAAATCCGTTAACACTTTGACTTAGCCGATATTTTAGTCCAAAAACATACACACGCAAACACAATGAAACAAGACAATTATCGCACTTTCGTTTCTGTAAAAGGAAAGTTTCAAACATTAAGAAATAGTTAGAAACTGAAAGAAGAATTAAAACCGTTTAAGAAGTTGTTCTGTTTATTATTTAGTTAAAAAAGGCATCTCCAATTCCCCGCCGCTTCCATTTCTATACGTAAAAGAGAAGAAAAACAAGGAAGAAGAAGAAGAAAAAAAATCAGAAAGATTATAGAATAATTTAAGAAAGACCTCGGCTCTGAAAATTGGAACATCATTTAAAAAAACAAGAAAGAGAGATAGAGAAAAGAAAGAGAAAAAAAAAAAACAGAGTAGGTTAAAATATATATATATATATATAAAGATCAAAAGAATCACAAAGCTTACATTTTTCTTTTGAGTCCTAGAGTCATCTCCCCCAGCAGCAGCACTCTGTCCAGATTTGAAATCCAAAACTCCCACGGAGTTCATGTTCGGTCCACTCATTTCATGCGGCGTCAACCAGCCGTTGGCTTTGACGCTCGGCCCCACCTGCCACACATGGTTTACCGTCCCCTTCGCCGCCAAATCCGCCGGGACCTTAATTTTGGCGAAAATTCTCATCGCCCCACTCTCCTCCTCCCCGCGCGTGTCCCAAACGTCGAACGCCAACTTGGATTGCACCACCGTGTCCGGAGAGTACCCGCTGATGTTGTACGTCTTCACATGCACCGCACCCTTAGAGTCCTTATACGCCACGAGAGCCTGCGATCCAGGCATCTTAGGCAACGTGGGATTAATAGCCCACGAAACCCAGCCATCGGGTTTGGAAGGCGAGGCAATGAAGGAAATAGAGAGAGTGGAATTCGTTGGATTGTACGTAAATTGAAGATATGAAGCGAGTGCAGGAAGGTCCAAGCAGTGCGCGTATAAACTGTTGCCGGTGAATCTTTGAGACGTGCAGGTGGCCTGTTGTGAACGCGCGGGCGAGATTACAGAAACCCAAAGGCAAAGCCCCAGAACCGTAGCAGAAAAGTACCGGAGAGAAGCCATTGTTGGAAGTAACTCGAGCAATAAATGAGTTTTTAAATTTAGACAGCTAAGAGACTGCTCCTTCATTTTCTTGGCGGAATTTATAGACACTAACCATAAAGGATAAATAAATAAGAATGGAAGTGTGGGGAATAAAGTTACCGCGTAACGGCCTGAGAGAAGAAAACGTGTAGAGACCGGTGTATGCAGCGCTGTCAGGCTGGGCTGTTATTGGAGGCCCTCACAATCCTAATTTGCTGTCCTCTGGTGAAATTTGTAATTATTGACGTTACGTGCGTAATGTGTACTTGCTTCTTCAATGGATCATGAATTTTGGTCTGGGAGTGTTGGAATAAAATCAAGGGTGAATATCATCGATACATCGCCTCATTAATCAATATTTTAGTATATATATATATATATATTTTAAAAAAAATAATTTAAATATAATTTTTTAATTATTTATCACTTAAATATTAAACATACGATAATAAATTTTAAAATTATTAATATTAAAATTAAATAAAAATAATTTATTTAAATTTAATACTATTTAAATAGAAAAAATTAACCAAAAAAAAAAAATTGAATTGGCATCAAATTTGAGAAAGTTGAATAGATATAAAAGGGTAAGCGAAAATTTTAATTTTAACTCTGCATATATAATTATCGACATATTTTTTTTTATACATCTTTTCCGCTAATTAAAAACAAAAAAGAAGAAGAAGCAGAAAAAAAATAACGCATTTACGAAAAGCAGTTGTACTTTGCCGCGCCCACTTTTTACTATATTATCATATTCCATCAACCTATAAAGTTACAGACGGAGACTTGGGGAGCTAAGCAAATCAGTCGTGATTAGCAACTTAGAAGTTCAATCAAACACATCCAGTGTCTGAATTACACTCGTGTCTCTAAAAATTGTGTGTTCTTGAGTTGATGGCTTAATGTTAAAATTAATCGATAAATTGCCAATGATATTCGATTAAGTAGTTAGGTGAACACAAAGCATTCGAATGCTACTCGAGAATCAGAAAGATGAAGTTGTTATCGGGAGCCACAGGCTTCTGATCAAGTATTTCCACTCTAACTTTATCGAGTGTTAAAATTGTGCACTTGGTTTAACTGTCATGCTTAATCGTCAATAATTTAATGATACTAGCCGTTTTCATGGAAGAACATGCATCAATGTAACATTAGTCAACGATCTTATTCACAATATTGCGTAAGCAATGCAAGCTATATATATATATATATTAGCTATCAAGAAAATGATAATTTTTAGGCTGTTATTAATCCCATACTTTTCGACAAGTTTAAAATTCAGTACCTTAAACATAAAATTTTAATTTCTTACTTATTGGAATATTTCTTATGAACAATTTACATATGTAAATAATAAAATATTTGAATATGCAAGTAATTGTCAACTTGATGTTTGAAACAAGCACTCTAACACATTGGCCAAAGAGCTGCTGATTCAGAAAGGAATGTTCATTCCATGCTTCCTCCTTGTTGCGTTGTGTACTGCTCAGGGTTTTCCTAATATGCTCAAATTCATTCCCAGACAGTTTGCTTGTCAATTAATGGCTTCGGTAAATTGAGATTTAGTTTATATATTTTTTTCAGGGCTCATTCATTTAAATTTAAAATTTGGGAGAAATATCTCATACGCAGAAAGAAGAGACGCAATTTATTCACGAGAAAGACAAATGCCCATAATCTCAATGTTAGAACTTCACGTCAATTCCATATAATTTGAAAGGAGAATGTATCTTCGGACAGAGCTGCATGACAATTAAAACCCAATAAAACTACCGACCAAAACACCAAGGCCTGCAAAGAAGGCTACGTTTGACGTTCCAATCCCGGAAGCCCCACCATGGGCAGTTGGTTCCGGGGAAGGAGAAACAGAGGGAGAAGGAGCAGAAACATTTGGTTCCGACCCCGACAACTTCAAAACGCCCTTAGAGTTCTGGTTGCTAACCCCGGTAGCATGTTTGTCCGGCATGCCGTTTGTCACGGAGGGCCCCACCTGCCAGACCTGGTTCACTGTCTCCGTCTTCTCCGGCACCTTCACTGACGCGAATATCACCATGTTCGCTCCGTCGGACTCCGCACTCAGGTCCCAGACGTCGAAAGACAGCTTGGTTTGATTGATCATACCGTAAGAAATAACGTTGTAGGTCTTGACGGTCAAATATCCGCTTGATTTGAATGCTAACAAGGCCTGTGAGCCTACCATGCCTGCCGACGTCGGGTTGATGGCCCATGATACCCAACCCTCCGGTTCGGCCGGAGGGGCGATGAAGCCGATTGAAAGAGAGGAATTGGAGGCATTGTAGGTGAAGTGCAGATATGCATTGAGTTCGGGTAGATCCGTGCAGTTTGCGAAAATCTTGTTGCCTTTGAATTTCTGGGATGTGCATGTAAGTGAATAGGCCGGCGATGTTAAAAGAGAAAACAAGGCCAGGAACAGAGCATGGAAGAGAAGATGAGAGGAGGCCATTATAATTCTGATCACAATCGAGAGATTTTTTGTGGGCCTTCACGTGGGAATCCGGGTATATATGGGGGAAAATGAGAGCCGAATTAAGTTAAAGTACGGAAAAGGCGTGTGCAATGCACGAGTCTACGGAATAGAAGAGAAAATCTGGCAACAACTGACAGAATTGAATTTAACTTCCGTTTCTGTCGCTGACAAAGGATAATACTTCTTGTTTCTGTCACTGACAGAATTGAATCAGGTTTTTATGGTATTTGATTTTATCCACCGGATTGGATAATCGCTACCCAGCTCACAGCCAAAGATTCTTTACAAATGGGGCAGGGTAGGTCTATCAGACTAGATTCACGCGCTTGTACCCCGGCTGACCGATTTAAATTCTATCTTTTGTTATTCTAATATTTGTGGAGACGGGGGATAGCAAGGAGCCAAAGACAGTCTATACGACTATCCGGCTTGATTCACGCGCCCGTACCCCAGCTTGCCGATTTAGATATTATCTTTTGTTTTTCTCGTATTTGTGGAGACGGGAAAGCAACGAGCCAAAGACGGCCTAGACAAAGATGGCTTGAGCTCCGGCTGTTCCGTTGCTCTAACACGCAATTGCTAGCGTATGAATGGGGGCATAATGAGACTGACAGAGGATAATTGACGCAGAGCTATTTTTCCTTAAGCGCATGTTTGATTAAACCTTGTGATGAATATTTTATTTACTGTGCTTTAAGAGGGGTTCTGCTGGGCTCCTGTGAGGTTCGACAATGGTTTGTGATTCTCATTGGAGTATCTCAAAATACAGCAATACCATTTACCTGGAGATCTCAACGAGGCAGCACCAACAACTCAATGAAAAAAAATTTAGAATATTAGAGAATTTTTTATTTTTTATTTTGGGTCAGAAGAATATTAGAGATTTTAATCCCGAATCTGGAAGTATCATTGTAGTAGTTTCTTATCAGAAAGGCCCATCTTTCAAATGATAAAAATAAAAATAAGGCCCATCTTGAGAACCACTGGCAGGAGCCTTTCACTGGGTACTAGTTATAACTTTATGGGCCTCGATGGGACGTAGGTGAACCGTGTAACAATCTTGGTGAAAAAGTTAGTGGGCAGAGTCAGTAGAGTAAACTAACATGGTGGGGAAAAGATGTTAAAAAGTAGGGTAACTAGCTCATTCGGCTATTTCGTGTGCAGGGATTCCAATTTCCAACCGGCTTCTTCTGGGGTCTAATTAATGGA
Organism: Kandelia obovata; assembly: GCA_021464305.1. Taxonomy (NCBI): domain Eukaryota; kingdom Viridiplantae; phylum Streptophyta; class Magnoliopsida; order Malpighiales; family Rhizophoraceae; genus Kandelia; species Kandelia obovata. Next base: position 836,993 of record CM038478.1, on the reverse strand, counting down.
GGTAGGTCTAGTACCCAAAACTCAAGAAGAGGAAAAAGCTACAACTTTGAGCAGGACCAATTCCACGTATATGTTCAAGCATAACCTACGAGATGACCCTAAATGTCCGATTTCCACATGGAGTCGTCACTTTGAGAGGACAAAAGGAATTCTCTTTTTCTTTCCATTGTCCCTTGCGATAAACCAACGACGTTTTGAGGGGGATTGGATTCCCTATGTCTGCCACAAAAAGGGACCTTTGCTTTCGAAGGAAAAGAATACTCCAAACCTATTGGATACATATGTATGTTCAAGACCAAAACAGCTGGTCCAATTCATCGATTTTATGTTATCAAAGGGTTTTATTAGGGAGTCCGAGTTGCCCTCGTTGGGGGTAGGCTGTCCTTTATAAGAGAGGCACATTTTTTCTTCATTATAAGCTCTCTTCCAGTTAGAGGCCTATATCCTAACAATTATTCTTTATCAAAACAAATAAAAGGAGAGTCATGTATCACTACCTGCGTCAATTTTAATGTATCCGGACTGAAATCCGTAAGATGTTACAAGACCCCTAAAATCAGGGAACTGGATCACCAAAGGGGCGTTGGTCAAAAAAACGGAAAAAAAAAAAAATTCTCCAAATGATGAAAGAATATACAGATGGGGACAAGGAAACTCAGTTTACCACTCAGTACTATGCTGGCAAAAAAAAAAAAAAAAAGTTTCATACTTTAAAAGTCTAATGAAATTAAAGAATTAATTAAAAAAAAAGAAGGGTGAAAGTTTGCAGACATTTCATTTTCTGGATGATTACAAGTAAGGTTTGTGAAACCATATTAGAGACCAAAATTTAATTCAACTAAAAGAAGCCGCAAGGAAAAGAGGAAGAGCTTTCAGGAGCAAAACAAACAAGAAGAAGAAGAAGAAGAAGAAGAGCTTTATTCCCTTCTAAAAAGTGTGGAACCATAAAGACGATAACAAAAGCTTCCCAAACCAGGCATATTTAGAAACCAATTAAATGACCAAGAAAAACAGACAGCCAGAATAAGAAAACCATATGCAATTCCTTTATCCTAAAACAGGCACTAGTGCTATTGCCCGCGGTGGTGCTGTTAGTAGTAGTGCTGCCATTGCCGCCGCCGCCGCTGGGCGAAGAAGAAGCCACTAGCTCTAGCGTCGCTTTAGCCTGCAGATTGGCCTTTGAGAGCTCGTGCTTGTCAGGCTTCCCATTGGTCACTGACGGGCCTACCTGCCAAATCTGGTTGAGCTTCTCCGCCTTGTCCTGAACCTTAACCGAAGCGAAGATCACGAAGTTCCCGCTCGTGCTGTCTGTCTCGGCGCTCAAGTCCCACAAGTCAAAAGACAGCTTCGACTCCCTGATGTCGCGGTAGGATACGAGGTTGTATGTATTGACTACCAAAGCGCCGTTGGTTTTCAAGGCCACCAACACCTGGCCGCCGACCATTCCGGTCCCGTTGGGGTTAATACCCCAACCGATCCAGCCGTCTGATTTGGCCGGAGCAGCCAAGTAGGCGATGGACAGAGAAGAATTGGAGGAGTTGTAGGTGTAATGCAGGTAAGAGTTGAGTGAGGGTAGGTCACTGCAGTTAGCGTAGAGCCTGTTGCTTTTGAACTTCTGTGATGTACAGTTCAGTGAATGTGCTGGCGAGACTAGCACAACCCACAAGGAAAGAGCAAGAGAAAGAGCTGGAAAAGAAAAAAAGGAAAGAAACGCCATTTTAGTGAGAGATCAGAGTTCTTCGTAAGTGGTGTTGATTTCGTGAAGGCATCCTACAGATTTGGAAGAATATAAATAGAGAAAACCTTAAAAAGTGTAAAATAAATAAATAAATAAAAGGGCTTGCTCTGTACACGGGTCTGTTTGTGAGTGACGCATAATGTAATTGGATTGGAACTGGCACTGTGCCATTGGTTGACAGTTGTGTCGTTGGCTTCATGTCTTCGAATTGATGGGATAAATCCGCTAAGAGAACTCTCCCACTTAGTTTAGTTTAAATAGTGAGAATTTAGTTGAATAACAAATATAATAATTTAAATAATTACACAATAATACACATAAAAAATATTTTACAAGAAAAAAAAAAGGAAATACAATGATAAAAATTGATTTTATTATAATTAACAAATAAATTTAATAAAAATTAAATTTAATAATTTTAATTTAAAATTAAATTAAAATTCAAATGAATTAATTAAATTGAAAGACAATTTTGTTAATATAAGTTCAAATAATAATTTAATCGTACAAAAAAAATTCAAATATTCGTACGGACTATTGTTGGCTATTCAAACTTCTCCCGATTCACCTATACTACTGAGAATATAGTGTTACCAAAAGTAAATGATCACAATTCAAGATAAAAATTTAACCTCGTAGAAAATTAAATTACGATATAACTATTCAAAATTAACATCTATACATCTTCAATCAACTATATAAAATATAGTTTGATTTGACTACAAAATTATTTTGATTATAAAATTAATTCTAATTACATACAAAATAACTTATTAAAGTATAAATCAAAAAATATAAATTACACCTACGCTTACACTATACTTACAATACACTAAATGAGATATTCACCCTTCAAAATGAGATGTATTCTATCAATTATTAAAATTAAGTTTGATCCAAAAAAAAATCATGATTTGATTTTGAAAAGAATAACATGTATTCTTGTTGCATTTTTTCTCATGTTTTTTTTTTTCCCTCACTTTCCGCTTGCAACCTTTCTCAATTTCCTTAACATAATCCCAATGAACTATTCATACCTCCTTAAGTTAATTTTTTTTTTTCTTTTAAGTTTCACGTGGTAGGAATACCTAACTCGAATATCTGAGTGGGTTCATGAAATTGGGTAAGTCACGTGGAGGTAATAAAAGTGGTTCGACATTGGAAAATGGACCGTTAAAAGGGGCAGTAAATGTGACCGTGGAAAAATTTTAGGTCACCCATTTGTGGATACTCCACCTCCAGTACCACCACATTTGGCGGTTGAAGAGGGGTTGTGAAGTTTGGTTCTTTTCCCTACTGTTAAAACCCTTTGGGCGTCAGCGCAACTTTATCAGAATTTCTGACGGATGCCGCTTTGCAATGGAAAACTGCCCATTTTCAGGATATGTCAACTATTTCTGATCAGAAAAAACAAAAGCTGTTGAAATCTCATATTTTGAAAAACTTCTCGGACGAAGACAGGCGATGTGCGGAGGCGAACTTTGCCCAAATACCTTGACTTACGCTGTGCACGCAAAAGAAATACTCGTTGTATTGGCCATTTTAGTTTTTTTTTTTTTTTTTTATGACTGAAGAATGTGATGAAGCATAAAGTATCTCGTTGAGAGGCGTCGATTTTTTTTTTTTTAATGTTTTTCCAAGCAGTGTTAATTGCATGTGGAAAAAAGTTTAATTTGGACTTTGGACTCCACTCCATCTGACATTCCCTTTTTTTTTTTTTGTTTTAATGTAAATTGTCTGTTAACCAACTTGGTGACAAATGGTATATCCCCACCGAGATATGCAAAATTATAAAGACCGATATATGGAGACAATATGAAAAATACTAAATAAGTCCATCAAAAGTCAAAAACAGGGTTATAAAGTGTAAGATTGCCGACCGATTCTTCGAATGATGGGCAAACTTACTCTACTATTAGCCCCTTAAATTAAAGATCAAGCATTGGCATCTTAAGCGAACACATCCCGTGCAACCATTTCCAATTCATACGATTTTCGTTCGCTGGGCATAGCCAGCGCAGCAGCATGAATTAGCAAAAGGTAACCAGTAATTGTAAACACCATGATTCACAAAAGGTTGTCTGGACCTTAAATCACGGTTTGTTTGTTTGTTCTTACAGATCTTCATTTTTCACCTAAGTAGACCCCAGATATCGTTATTATGTTTCTTTTTATTGTTAACATTTGGTACTAACCAGTGTTTATAATTCTCTGCACTACTGTCATGCATGCCACAGAGCAGGCTTGGCCGGGCCAAACCAACTTCTTGTCATGTTTGTATTTTAGCGGACAATAATGAACAATGAGTAGATGGAACTTAGTGGAGCACTGAGAGAATGCAAAGGAATCACCACATCTCCTATGCACGTAATATTGCTGTTGTGGGGCAACTTTGTTTTACTTAACATGTCCTATACCCTAACAAGAATAATCTTGGGTTTTCTATCGGTCCTCCCTCACTTTCCACTTAAGCTTTAATTCTTACAATGGGGAAAATGGATCGCGCACAACTGTCAACTTTACGATGATTATCATTTGGATGGCCTGGGAGGGAAGCCCTCAAATGCTTTTTTACATTTCTATTCTGCCATCAGACTTTTTGCAACAGCGGATGCTACCACTAGTCTTGCCATTGGAGAAGCAAAAAAAAAATAAATTTGGGAAGATATTACAGAACCTGAAAAGGGTGAAAGTAAAAAGGGAAAACTGCGTCTTTTTGTTTTTGTTGTTGTCTTTCAGGCGTTTGTTTGTAACTTGTTACTTTGTACTGTGCTATGGGCTGCGATAAGGTTTTTGCCAATGCAGCCCAGAATATAAATAGTACAAGAGATTAGGAACTCGAGAAAGCAAAGAATGATGTGAGACATTTTTTTATCAGCCCGACATATAGAGCCTTTTATTTATTTATTTATTTAATGAGGATTTGCATGGAAATTTTTCTTTTTCTTTTTAAATAAATTATTCTTTCCAATTTGTCTTGTGGAAAATTTAGGAGGACTTTGGGGGTGGTGGGGGGGGGGTTTCAAATATATTGAAACATTTTGTGGCACCGACTGTAGGTTGGCCCAGAGTGAATCAGGCAAGTAATGGGCTGTGGGAAAAGCCCATATTTTATGAGCCGAGAAAGATGGATCTTAAGCGTCCGCTTATCTGTAATAAACACCCAATGGTCCATATCCAAAACTAATGATGGCACAAATATATAAGTTCTTAAAACCCTAGCAGACTCCTCTTATACGCCTCACTTCGCCAGGACACACAGCAAGAGTGGTAGCCGCACAACAGTTAGATCGGGTACGGAAGCCATTGCCATCCGTCTTCCTCCTTGCGTCCATGTGTTTGTGTTTGTGTTTGTGTTTGTGTTTGTGTTTGTGTTTGCTTTCTTGTACAATAATTACATGTTTTAGGTAGATAGATCTGTTAGGAAGAAGATTGGTTCAGTTCTTCTGTTCATCTCGATCATCCATGTTCTGTTAAATCTTTGTTTCATCTTTTGATCTACTTTGAATATATGGTTTATGGTTTAGATACTCAAATGTTAACTGTGGCAGATTATATTAGTTTCGACTTTCCTAGCCTCGACAATTCAATTTCTGCCATTTTCTTCTGTTTTTAGCGGACAAAATGTTGTTTGTAACGAATATGATTGTTATTTGTGCAAAAATTTTGCTTTAAATTGATTTTCAAGTAGATGTCTCGCTGATTAGGCTGATGTATTCACAATATGTCTAATTTTTCAGTATTATTAGTAATAGCTTGAAAAAACTTTGTATATGATGTTATCGTTTATGCAAATTCAGGGACGTTTATGCAGTGGTCCTTATTATAATAGCATTATTTGGAAATCAAATGGTTTTTTTTTTAAAAAAAAATCTGATTTATAAGCTCTGTGTTTTTGTTTTAAAAAAAAAAAACCACTTTTAAAGTTGTTATTAGCAAATGCAAATATTGCTTCATAAAACTTGTTGCACCTTTTGTCTCTGTGATGCACATGTCTGTGAATGCCTGTATATTACACTAATGCTGTAAATAAAGGAACATCTGAAACTATGGTTATCATTCATGGAAAAAATTATTTTACATAACTCTACTTTGAAGAATGAAATCATTTGATAACATGATTGTTTGGTGTCCCTTTGTCATATTATCTATGTTGTTGTCCTTTCCTAATTAATTGTTGTCATTCATGCATTATTTTGATATGTTTCCTCTTCCACATAGAAACAATGGCTGTTCCTTTACTGAGCAAGAAGATTGTGAAGAAGCGTGTCAAGAAGTTTAAGAGGCCTCAAAGTGATCGAAAGATTGCTGTGAAGGTACATACTTGTTGAATTATATCCCTTTGATGCTTCATTGCTTCGTTAAACTTGTTCGCGTTACATTATTATTCCTTTTTCTTTTTTTTTAATTTGTCGGCTGCACTTAAGGTTGTTTATAGAACTTGTTTAGCAATTTACTAATCAATTGCTTCTTATTTGCAATCTTATTCATGTGAAATATTTTTTTCCAATTTTTTTCCCACTTGTGTACAATAAGCCGATGCTCTGGATTACAATGAAGGTAGCATGGTAAGGTGCACAGAAATTGAATCTTATGGGTCAACTTGTCTGCTCCCTCTGATATCTCTTCCGGATGCTTGATTTGGGGGCCTGGTTCTGACCCACATTATTAGGTTCATGTTTTTGTCCTCTTTATGGTTCATAAAATTGGTGTTTGTTCTTTATTGGTCTCATAGGTTGCTTTGATGCTGTTGACTTAATTTTTTAGCCTTCTTGTTTCTGTGAAGTTTGTTGATCTTATGTTCATTTTTGCAGCCAAACTGGCGAAGGCCCAAGGGTATTGATTCAAGGGTCAGGAGAAAATTCAAAGGAAGCGTCCTGATGCCCAATATTGGTTATGGCTCCGATAAGAAAACACGCCACTATCTACCCAACGGGTTTAAGAAGTTTGTTGTGCACAACGTAAAGGAGCTGGAAGTTCTAATGATGCATAACAGGTAAGCAATTCTTTGCTCCTTCATTATGTTTTATACCAAGGGTAGGGATTATAATATTTGTATATTCTTACCTATCTGGTTAAGTTAATTGTAGGACCTACTGTGCTGAAATTGCCCATGATGTATCAACCCGAAAGAGAAAGGAAATTGTGGAGCGTGCAGCACAGTTGGATATTGCAGTCACCAACAAGTTGGCTAGGCTGCGCAGTCAAGAGGATGAGTGAACAATGGGTCTTCAATGTTGACTTTATGCTCTCTATATTTAGGCAGTTTCAGTGCCTTGCATCAGCTATTTTACAAGGTCGATTGTGTTTTTAATTGGAAGTGTTGATTTCTGAATTTAACCGCGTTAGCTGCTTTAATGGACTGGTTGTGAAATCATTAGTTTTTTGTTTTTTTTGGCTTATATGGAGGCTTACCTCTATGTCATCCTTCTCGGCCTTGGCTATTAGCGAATGGTGTCCATTTGCTAAATGAATTGCGTTGCATCAGTTCTTCAGGATTTGTGTGGGCCTTGTGGAAGAGCTATTTCCCCCCCCCCCCTTCAAAGCAAGGAATTATGAAACTTTTCTAGGATGTTTGAACCAGCCATAGACTGGTCTTTGGGTTTATTCATTCTGTGCAACCGAAGCAATGGTTCCGGCTGAGGATTTTGAAAAGGCGGCTAGAGCGTCGTATGGACCTCGCTTTCTAGAACTAGAACTAGTGGCCAAGAGGCTATTATCTCCTTGTGACGGGTATCCAGCATAAAATTTGAATACTAGTTTACTGATTAATTAGTGGTCTTCTTATCAGTCCAACTGATGTAGAAAAGTGAAATCAAACAAACGACGCGAAAAAAAATTTGACGACACCTTGACCTTTTAATCTATTTGGAGAAGCAAAATTTTGTAAAAAAATGTATCATCTAATCTTGTAATGGTCAAATACAAGAGTATAATTCATTCATGCTAGATGATATGCCATCTGCATTAACCTTTTTTTTTCTCCTTCTTGGACCTTTTCATGTGGTAGCAGTACTCATGAACATGCTCCTCTTGTTTCCACCTATCAACAGTGTCGACCAACCTCTCAAGAATACCTTGAAATGATATGCCTTTGACAAAATTAGTGAAACAAAGACATCGTGATAAGGTTTGGAAGAGTTTGGCGCCTGTGAACCCTGTCGTACGCAACTCTTCATCATCCGTTCGATAGCAACAACCGCAAAGGCTTTGGTAGCTGGTGCATTAACTTTGCTTTGTTTCGGTTGGCTTTATTCCCCTTCATAGATTCTTAGCTCTTTTTTCTTCTCTTGACAAGCAAAGAAACAGGTCTGTCTAACTTTTCCGTGAACACGATTTCACAAGACGAATAATAAAAGTCTATTTAACAATTAATTATTTAATTAATAATTAAAAAAAATTCCAATTAATGTAGCCAATTGTTGTAGAACTAATTGGATTGTTACCTCAACCTATGTGAATCAAAAGCGTTTAGACAATCTTTCTATGTAATACTATTCAATTTTCAACGAATCGATGGCTTAGATATTATTATTCAAGATATTGATCCGATTCGACATGGTCAACATGAGTACAACTTTTTTCTGAGGAATTCGCCGTGATATATCTGTTCCGTGCAAATGGGATCGATTGTCCTTTTTTGGAAAAAATAATAATTATTTTTTGATATAATTTTGATATATATATATGGTAAGAAATCTTCGGATAATTCAAATCGAAGCAATTGATGTCTAACGACACTTCTTTTTTGACCGCATCCACTCCGAATAAAAAATATGTTGCGTTTTTCTTTCTCGCTATAAAATTAAGTCGGCAACCCACTAATAGGGCGTTGATTAACACACCTGTAGTTTTGTTAGGTCATATTCATATTATTATTCAATAATCGATTGGCATTTGGCAAGCTAGGAAATTTCGAAAGTCCGTGGTAAGGTAGTCCTGCTGACATGCTCAGCTCTTGTTTCCCCCATTGCCTCTCCTAACTCAATGAAATATTATGAAGTTAACTTTTTTCATAGTATTTGAATATAACAACTACTCGACTATATTCATTTTTGAGACTTGATTTTCACTTCATTTTTTGTTTTATTTACCAATTATTATTCCATTAACCAAAAAATAATAATAATAATAAAACAAGTATCCTACCATTTTATTTCCGTTTTCTTACATTTCTTCATCCGGATCTTTTTCCTTGACTGTGCTTCTCAAAGTAGAATGAAACAATAATCCACATCTCTACATGCATCCTCAGCTTGAATTTTTCAGAAGAAAAAGAAAAAGAAAGAGTTAGAAAACAGGAAAATTCTCAATTTCACGAGGGTGATTATGGAGTCCTTTAACCCACATGCCCTTGTTGTTCTTGCTCTCTTCACGTGTATTATGGCTATTTCCATCGCTATCAATTTTCTTCGTCTGATGCTCAACCCCCCTTTTGTCTTCACCGCTTGCAAATATTCCCTGGACAAATAACTCCATGTCAACTTTCTTTATTCCTTCAATGCCCTCGTTATTATTCCCATTCACAATGGCTGGAACATACGGTGGCCGCGAGATGTGCACTATCAAATCCCAATTAACCCCACTGAAAAAATGGTGGGCCTTGATTTCCTCCAGCCCGATCCTATGCCTGGGGTCTTTAATCAGCAATTTCCCAATCAGGTCCCTCAACGGCGTCGCTTCGCCCACAAGCTCAGGCGATTTCGTCAAAATCCTGCAAAAAGTTTCCTTCCTGTTCACGCCTTTGAACGGCGTCATTCCGTACAACATCTCGTACAGGACCACCCCCAGCGACCACCAGTCGACGGCGAAATCGTGTCCGTATCCTTGGATGACTTCCGGCGCTACGTATTCCTCAGTTCCCACGAAGGAGTTGGACTTTTCGGGCATGTCGTCGGCCTCGGAAGATGCCGAATTAAGAATGCGTTCAGGCGAGATACCCGAATGGGAGCGTCGTCGAAATGAAAAGAACCGTTTCTTGGAGACCGACTGGGGGGGTTTCGGATCCGATTTTGAGATCGGCGAAGATTGGCCCGACTTAGGAGGGAGCCTGGTGGAGAGATCGAAATCGACGAGCATTATGTGACCGTTGTCCTGAATCATGACATTTTCGGGCTTCAAATCTCTGTAGGCTATTCCTAAATTGTGAAGATATTCCAATGCAATCACTAATTCAGCAGCGTAAAACCTGTAGTACAAGAATTACCAGGCAAACGCTATTTGTTTACAAACGAACAACGCAAAAAAAAACAAAGTAAGTACAGAGAGACAGACAGACAGACAATGTTTTGTTGGTCGAATTTTGGATGCACCTGATGACGTCAGCAGAGAACATCTTCTCGCTCTGTTCCTTCCTCAGATAATGAAGATCACGGCCGGGACAATAATCAATAGCGTAGCCGAGGATCTTATCGGTGGACAAAACTGCACGCAATCTGGGCAAAAGAGGGTGCTTGAAAATACTCAAAACCTGCTGCTCAAAGCTAATTCTCTTGTACTCGTTCCAGTCATTGATTTCCCTTCTCTTCCTCTCAACAAAGTCCCTCGATATCACTTTCAGCGCCCACAGTTCCCCCGAAAACTCCTCCTTCACCAGAAACACCACACCCTTGGCTCCACGACCAACCGGCGATATCACTTTGACGGAATCCAAGTCCAGAATTCGCACCATTTTTTGTTGGTCTTGCCGGCTCTTCATGGCGGGATCGACTGGCAACCTAGAGAGGGAAGAAGCCCCGTTGTTCCCAGGCTGATCCGGCAAGCTGGGATGCCCAAGACGAGTTTGTTTCGTTGGACATGAGTTGTGTTGTGTTTGGGACAGATATGCTTTTCTTAGTAAAGATGACATAATAAAAGCCACGAAATGTGCAAGAATTTCCCAGGGTTTTTCAACCACGCGTTTTATTCGTGGTGTGGTGGTGGGACTTTTCGTCGTGATTGCGCGGGTGATGTAATGGGAATTCTACACATAAGCCCTTTTCTTTTATTCTGGATGACGTGGCGAGAACTGAAATGACTCTTTAGTTTGGAAAATGTGCCAATCAATTCCTCTGTAGGGATCGTAAAGTGCGCGATTACCCGGTTCGCTTCTGGAAGCCGCGAGGCCCGGGATTTGGGAATTTTGGCAGATTTCGTGGGGACCACCGCCCAAGGGTTATTTATTTCACCTGTCAACGGTGTAACTTTGCCTACCTCACCCGTTTTATTCAAATGTTAAAAAAATTAGTTTCCCCCCCCCCCGGCTGTAATATTTGTTAATTATATATTTTTTATTTTTTTAAATATACTCAGTATATTAGTCTGTTAATTAAATTTAAATTATTATATTAAATATTTTTAAATTATATTTACATTATTATTATTTTTTAAAAAAATTAATTAACATTATTTCTATTTATTTTGTATTAAATTATTTTTATTAAATACAATACATCTCTTATTATAATATTATTGAATTTTTTATGTGATATTTAAATATTTAATAAATAATAAAATACTGTTAATTATTATAAATTTTTATTTTTATAATATTTAAAATATTTTTATTTTATTAAATTTTTTATTTTTTTAATTAAAATTTAAAATACACCAATAAATTTAATAATACGATGATAAAAATATATGTATATTTGTCACATGACACCTGTGTTATTGTTGAGTTTAATTAATGAGTTGATGTACTCAATAAATTTATAGAAAAAAATCAAAATAAATATAATTGTAAAAAAAAAGTATCATTATTAACTAAAATTAACTGATAAATTAATATTTTAAATAAATAAATATAATTATAAAAATATTCTAATATAATAAATAAAATTAATGTTTCTCCTACTCAAAACCCTTAGACAAATAAGAAAGAGACCATTGACGGTGGCAAAAATGGCACACTTTCAGGGCGGCAAGAGGACTATTTCATTTCAATTTTGAATTTATTGTAAATTATTTAACCGTACAAACAGTTATGCATTTAACACATTGTAACCATACGATAAGGTCATCTAATCCTACGGTTTTAGATATGTTTGCAACTTTCCACGCTACGCACTGTTGTATTATATTAAAGCATGATCAGAATGTTTATTTATATGTGCTGTTTTTCAAACCTTTTGTTTTGAATTTATCTTTGACCTTAAAATCAAAACATAAAGAGTGTTGTTACCAGCAAGATTCTCTCCGATCCCACTGAATGGCCACTTAACCTCTGCCCAAATATTAATATTCAAACATTGATTCCAGTCGACAAAAAGATACCAACGACACCGCCAAGTCACCGGTCATTGAGATTGTTTGAAGGACATATTTGTATACAAGGAATGACATCGAGTACGCCACCACGACAAGCTAGAAGACAAAATGTCACAAAGTAGTTACCATCGCATTACGATACAGTGTAATAGAGATCCCGAGCTTCGTCGTCAAGTTTTAAGCAGGAAACTTAGGACTCACACCGCATTGATTTTGGGTAGGCACTTATTCTCGTATTATCCTGAGGTACAAAGAAACAACTCAGAGATGATATTTATATTACATTGCTAAACAATAAGAGGTCTGCTTTTGCTACGTCGGAGAATATTGGAAAGGTTTGCCTTTAACCCGTTGCCTAGCTCGGCATCTTGTTGTTGCTTCCTGTGAAAAAGAAAAAAAAGGAAAACCCACCTTCAACAAGTGACCAGTAACAGTGTTCTTTGAAACGGGACCATTTCGTTCTAGGCCAGAGCGGATCCGCTTCAATTACCTGGACCATGAATAGTAGATCCGAAGCTCTCTCAAGGCCCTTAAAACGGACAATAGTTGATGGGCATAGAAAAGGGCCGGTTCTTAAAGCCCATACAACGTCCAGTGTAGAATCGGACAGACAGTTTGGATAAGTGCAAACAACGACCGTCCTCCGTGAGCTGCCCCTTGGTTGGAGAAGGAAACGAGAGTCGCCTTCTGCTTTGCTTTCTTTTGCCTCCACAGATTCATTTCGGCACAAACTCTTCCTGGCTTTTAAGACCAACATGCACACAAACTTAAGCACCGCTTTCGCTTGAATGGAGGCACGGAGGCTCGCCATTCTCTGCTCCCACCTCCGCCCCGTCGCTCTTCCCGCTCCTGGTTCGGGCCAGACCCAATTGTCTTCTTCTTTCTGTGCTTCTTCTTCTTCTTCTAGATCGAACAGTGAACTCCGTTCCCGCGATTCCAGTGGGGAGGGGAATAGGCAAAATGACTGCGTTTTCTGCAAGATAATCCGCGGGGAATCCAAGGCTTACAAAGTAATTCATTAATTTGCTGCTTGCTTCGTGGTAACATTTACTGTAAGTTTGTTTGGAAGTCGATGCCTTAATTAAAGCAAATCGTCTGGCTGTCCATGTCTAAGGGAGATGTATTTCCCGTTTCAAATTGACGTCTCTTGAGCTTCTTGAACTAAAGTTACTTCCTATATATGTGTGGGGTATTATAATGATTCATAATTATGGACAGTTTAAGTCGACACGATTCTTATTTCTTCCTTGTATTCTTGATATCTTTCAGCTTTATGAAGATGATACGTGCTTGTGTATTTTGGATACAAATCCATTGAGTCATGGGTAAGGTATCATTTGATCTACAGCAAAACTATTATCTGGTATATCGGTGAAACTTGTTCAGCTTTAATTCACTCACGTTTTTTACCGGTGTACATATGCACTCTGTGCTTTTGGAGGAAAAGCAATCATGATGCTGCAAGATTTGGTATTGCTGTTGAAATGCTTCTGGGAGGGCCGTATTCCTTTAGGCCTATTTCTGATTTAAAGCTCTGTAATTTATGCCGCTGTCTCTGTTAAATTACTCAACTTGCTAACATGGTAACTTGCCAGAGTTAGAATTAGGGAGACTTCCCCATTTTAGATTTTAATCTGTTAAGTTTCTGCATCGCTACCTGTCCTTGTTTGTCAACAAATTTTCATTGTCTATTCATTTAATACAAAATCCTTGGTTTTTGCTTGCTTGCTAGGCATTCCCTAATTATCCCAAAGTCTCACTTTTCTTCTCTGGAAGCAACTCCTCCGTCTGTAAGTAACTTCCACTTGATGCAATCACTCATGGTCTGCATGAATTTTCTTGACTGGGAGTTATGGTCACACGTACATGACTTAATATTGTCAGTCCAACTGTTATTTAACAATTTCAATTAGGGAATATTAAATGTATTTTGGAAGATTATTGCTCCTTGTTTGTTTTGATGCTTTATATATCTGCTTGGCTTCGCTTGTGGCTGCCCTTATCGTGATCAAGAAGACAATAGTTTCTGATAACCAAGTATATATCTTTGGATGTGCACCTGTTCTGGTTCATATAACCACCATTATGTAACACCAGAGTTCATGGACAAGCACAGTCTGGATCGGGTCTTAATTTGTTCCTTGTATGGAGTTTGATTTCTGGGTTGAGAAACTTTCACAGTTGCTTAGGCTATTTTTCGGTCCAACTTGTTTCCACCCGACATATGAGAATCTTTTTTCTCTATTCTTTACCAAGAATACAATTCTGAGCTATACCAAGTTTCAGTTGCTGCACAGTAGTTTTTAGCTACTACTACTACTATTGCCATGTGCTTATAAGAAATTGGAACTGCAGGTGGTGGCAGCAATGTGTTCAAAAGTGCCGTTGATTGCACATGCTATTATGAAAGCTACTGCCTCTGGTATGTGTCTAACCTTCTTCAATTGACATTTGGTAAGCTAAAACCTATTGCTTTGAGTTAAAAATAGAGGTGAGGGAGATTGTAAACTGCATCAAATTTTTGGCCTGCATTAAATGATGTAATGATGGTTATCTGAATTGTCAAACTGTCCCACAGCTGGCTGACCATTTTTCTCTTGACATTTTACGAATCAGTAAATAGGCTGCCCTTAGCATTGTACTCTGAGGACCTTAAGATTCAGGCTGTTGGAAGTTTGATGGACATACACCAGCTGTTCCAGCTGAAGTTATATAGCTTCATATATTGGAGGCTACTTCTTGTCTTCAGTTGATATGAAAAATATATATGACAGTGCTTATATTTAGTATAGGTTGTTTGTCCTGTCACAAAATCTGCCAGTTTCTTCCATGAACTTGTATCAAAGTTTAAAGTGAATCAAATAAGCTCCAGCAAATTTGAACTATTATATCTGGAATGCTGGATATTTGCAGATTCATTTAACTTACTGGTGAACAATGGTGCTTCTGCGGGCCAGGTGATATTTCATGTAAGCATGCAATATCATTTACTTACATGTGTTTACAACTATAACAATTTTTCTGGGAAACAGATGTGCTTTCATTGCTTGCATGTTAATCTAATTGTTTGCATGTGCAGCTTTTCTAATTTTTTTTTTCCTTTGTAATTTGGAATTTTTAGACTCACGTCCATATAATTCCCCGCAAGGCATATGATTGCTTATGGACCACAGAGGTATGCATTGTTTGCTTTTTTGTTTTTTGGCTTATTGTCCGAGAACTTACCAAGAAAAAGATTTGAATGATGATGTTGTAGAGTTTGCCAAGGCAACCCCTGAGCCTGGACCAGGAAGCTAGCAAATTGGTGATCTGCGTTCAAGAACAGTTGTCAAACATGTCCATGGATGGCAAGGAACAAGAATCTCATGAAATGGACAGGACTAAAGGTCCTATTCCCAAACTCTTTTGAAAAGGACAAACCCCATACCACACGAGCCCATACTTATTGTTGCTTGAGTAGACTACTCTTGTTCTTTATTCACAGTGGGACTTTATTTGATCCTGTACACAGATAGCTTTTTTTTTCTTTTTTTTTTTTTTTTTGGGATGTTTGGGCATTTCAGAGACACAGAAAACTTATCCAAGTGGCATGCTTGCTTGGTAGTCTGCGGGAGCAGGTGTAGGGAAACTTATCCAAGCAGATGCCTTTGTTGGTCTGTCGATACCCAAATGGAATGGAATATAGAATAGAATATTTGTGTTTACTTGGAATAGGGCATGCCAACGAGTGAGGGTCCTTTTAATAGGTCCATGTGGAACCGACAATAGGGTTTTCTGAATATTAGCACTGCCTGAACTCGGTTCAGATTTGAGAACTCAAGCCTGCCGCGTCCCTTTTTCCTCTTTCCTGATTGGCCATGTGATGTTTTCCAATTGTGTACAGCGCATGATCTCCGTTCCTATTTCTGATTAGAAAAGCCTCTTCCCTTCCGCATTAATTAAAGTGAGGATGAAAATGTCGTGGGCCCTCAAGCAAACTCGTCGATGTGAACTGAAATGAAAATGGGTATGTTTGGAAGTTACAGGTGTGACTGCCAGACACTCCTTTAGAAAATAATTAATTCATAGGTCTACAATCCGGACCGACCGGACTCTGTAACGTTCTTTATTTTCTTTTTTCTTTTTTCTTTTTATTTTTTTGGGTTGAAAAAAAAAAAGAGTCGATAAAGTTATTCATAAACAAGTTTTAGTAATGCCAAATGCGCTTCAATATTTCTTTTTAATAAATAAAAATAAAAATTTAAAAAAGACAAACGAAATAAACACGAAATCACCCAATAAAATTAAAACGGCACCGTGAGCAATTAACTGTATCCTGGAAGACGCGTTCTTGTAAAATTGTTGTCCTTAAGAAACTTGTAGAGTAAAAAGGGTAGGAGGCATAACATCATTATAACATAGCAATAGTAGCACCTCAAAGCTCCTGAAGTCCTGGGATACCATTATTAGACAAAATATATACACTGACAGGGAGACGGAGAGAAGGAGAGATGGGAAGAGGCGAAGGAAAGGATACGGCAGCGATACAGGCCGAGCTCTTGAGGCAAAATGGCAACTCATACTTCAACAAGAGCCGATTTGCCGCCGCAATCGACGCTTACACCGAGGTAACTCCCTTTCTTTCTTTCTTCTTTCTTTACGTTCCGGTTCCGTTAATTTGCCTAATTTTGCTTCTTGTGGAAATTGGAGGCAGGCAATTACGCTCTGCCCCAACGTCGCCGTTTACTGGACGAATCGTGCTTTGTGTCACCGTAAACGGAAGTATGTTCCTGCCCTCCGCCCGCCCGCCCGCCCCCCCTACCTGCTTTCATTTGCTTCTTTTATTTTATTTTTATTTTTATTTTTTGGGGTTTCCAATTTTTCTTTTCCTTCGTTTCTCGGGTATTCACTTGTGGAGTGGACTGCCGTCGTTGTAAAATTCAGTGATTGGAAGAGAGTCAAAGAGGATTGTCGCAAAGCCATTCAGCTTGATCACAACTCCGTCAAGGTACTTCTCCTTCTCCTTCTTATTCTTCTTCTTCTTATTATTATTATATTTTAGGGCTGTTTCGTTGGGTTGTTTATAATGGTTTTTGCAATTTGCATAGTTTTTTTTTTTTTTTTTTGCTTAAATTCGTTGGGTATATAAATTAATAAATCAATTAGATGGCCTTCTAATTGAATTTGGTGCCTATGTTATGTAAATGTGGATTTTCATTTACAATGTGTCGCTGGCAGTCTAAGAATAATGAGTGTTTCCCAAAAAAAAAAGAAAGTGCAATGTGCTTGAATTTTCTTGGAATTATGTTTGTTTCATTGGTCCTTTGTGCCTATGGTATGCAGGTTTGTTTTCAGGAAGCAAGTTGGCATACTATTGGCTACCAGTTCTTGATCTGACCTTATGTAAAGTAGTTTGGTTAAAAGTTGATCATTGAATCTAGTTATTTTATAGATTTAGCTAAGCATTTTATATTCATGAACACATGCCTATACTGCACATACACAGTCTTGTGCAATTGTGGAGCCATATTTTTACTGTGATTGAATCCAACTTCATCCTGTTTTCCCTGCATGGTAGGCTCATTATATGCTGGGACTTGCATTACTGGAGGGACAAGACCACATTGAAGGGGTGAAGGAACTGGAAAGGGTAGGTAATGATAGCAAAGTTTTCTTCATGTTCCTTGTTTCCATTGATGCAATTATTTGTTATGTTCTAGGGAAATCATTATAACCAGAAGATCATTTTCTATCTCTCTCATGTATTTTCTTTTTGTGTGAATGCATTCGATGTATAACTAACTGTATTTATTATTCACAAGGTTTGCAAGTAGGGAGTGATATCTAATTGTTTGCAAAGGTTACATTGGCAAAGCAACATTTACTTTCTTGCACTGCCATATGTTAGTCCTTCGTTGATCTTCTAGCACAAATATTAGCTTCAGTTGTCTTGTCCTAGTTAATTGCAGTCAATGGGAATGATATGGATCCTTAGCATCAGTCTTTGTCTACCCTCTTTCATAGGCTTTGGACCTGGGTAGGGGTGCAAACCCAAGAGCCTACATGGTAGAGGAGATCTGGCAGGAGCTTGCCAAAGCAAAATACTTGGAGTGGGAGCATGCATCTACAAGGCGTACATGGGAACTACAAAGCTTGAAGTATGTACTCTCAGTGAGTTTGAGCTCTATTGTTAGGAAGGATCTAATATTGTGCTCTACTTATTTGCAGTTTGGGACTCATGATAGTTGCTTTTGTTTATCTCAGAGATACTTGTGAGAAAGCTCTCAAAGAAAAGCATTTCCTTGGCAATTCTGAAACAGAAGGATTTCTAGACGAGACAAATGCTTCCCATTTGAAGCAACTGGAAAATCTTGGGCATGTGTTTCAGAAAGCTGCAGAAGAGGATACCCCTACCGAAGTATGTCTCTGGGGTTTTGTCCGACTTAATTTTCAGCATGTCATTAGCCAAAGTCTGACTGGTTTCTGGTTTTTTTCCTACCTAATTGTCACCTTGTCATTGCTAAATTTTGACTCTGTCAGGAGAATAACTATGGAAATTTTGTAGGTGCCAGATTACCTATGTTGTAAAATCACACTAGATATATTCCGTGATCCTGTCATCACACCAAGTGGGGTTTCATATGAAAGGGGAGTCCTCCTCGAGCATCTAGAAAAGGTTATGTGTGATTTTGTTTTGTGCCCTCAGAAAGAGAGACTATTCATCGGTATTGACCATTTGCATTTGTCATTGGCATGAATATGCTTTAGGTGGGTAAATTTGATCCTATCTCGCGCAAACCACTTCATCCATCACAACTAGTTTCTAACCTGGCAATAAAGGAAGCAGTCCAAGCATATCTGGAGAAACATGGTTGGGCTTACAAAACGGATTCAAGTTGATTGTCTTAAGCAGTGAAGGGATTTAGGTATTTATTTTTAAACGTGAGATGGACTAACAGCTTCCAGGTCTGGCAAGAAAGGAAGCAATCCAAACATATGCCTAGCAAAGCAGATTCAAGCGAGCTATTGGTGTCCTTTCTTCAATGTGAGATAGACTAGCCGGACGGCTAATTGTCTTCAGCTTGTTGCTAGTATCTCCAATATGCATCATCCATGGTGTTTTTTTTTCTTCTTGTTGTGTGTCGGTATACTTCAAAACGTGATTACAGTTAGTGTTGTCACGAATAGTTCAGTTACTGCTTGTACATTACTTTGCTGAACTGGCTCATAGATTAACGATATGTCAGTTGGTAACTGAACTGATTTTGAAATATCTGTGTTAATGCTATGCATCTCTTTGTTGCATTGCACTGTTATTTGATTTGTGAGTCAATCTTTTTTCTACTGACACTTCTACGGTTCGCTTGGATTAAGGACCGGCTAAAACTCGTTTCTGTTTGGAAACTTGCAATTAAAGCCATGGGATTGGGCCAAAAAGGGGATAACCGATTGGTGGCCCAAAAGTTCAAAAGTCTATGTTGATTTTAAGTCCTCGTTATTCATTAGAGTGGGCCTGCATAGCAGGGTATTTTTCTTTTACTAAAATAAATTAGAATTTATTTCTCTAGAATTACTCTTGTACTTAATAGTTTTTTTTTTTTTGAATTTTAGTTTTTTAAAAATATAAAATTTTAAAAATAAAAATTATTTTATTATATAATTTACATAGTAATATATTTTTTAATTAAAAAAATAAAAGAATAAATTAGAATTATGCTTCTTTCTTTCCATATATTTTTTTTTTCACGCTTGGTTGACCCATTTTATTCATATATTTTATTTTATTTTTTCTGAAAGGGAGAATAGTGCCATTGATGGAATGTTTGCATCTAACAAAAAAGAGGTGCCTTTTCCCAGTTAACCCCCCGGGCCAAAAACCCAAAAAAAAAGAAAAAAGAAAGAAAGAAAAAAAAGAGTAAAGTAAAGTGGCTTTTAGTGAACAAAATAGCCATAGCCAATTACCAGCAATTAGATAGATTGATAATTATTGCCCAAGAGAGCAAATTAAAACTTTAAAATAAAGAGGGTGTCCCCAGAAGGAGCAATGCGGCGACATCCCCAAGGCAAATGGGACCCATTAGTTTGACTTTCTGAGCTCTACTTTAAAATACGTGGGGGAAAATAAAAACCCATCAACGACGTGGATTCAATGCGGGACGAGAGTGGCCTCGTCATCGTCTTAATCAACATCATCCCCGTCGTCGTGGTCTTCTCGTGCGTTTCGATTGGTTATTTTTTGATTTATGCGACTCCATTATTATTATCTCCGTCGTTCAATCGGTTGGTTCGTTGGTCTCGCCATGAATTCTTGTATTTTCTCCAATAGCAGCATCGGCAAGGACTACAACCAACGAACGAACGAACGAACGAAGGTGTTTGGGTTCTGCTGGGTTTTGGTTTTTTTCTTTGAGTTGCATTCTCAGATTTTTCTTTTTCGGTCGTGCTCTTGAGTTTCTTAGTTTTTATTGTGTTCTTGGTTTGTTGAGGAAGGGGGGTGGAGAAAAGTGTTTTTTCTTATTTTAATAATGATATTTATTTAAATTAAAATTACTATTTAGTTAATATTCAATTAGATGTTTAAATGTGACAGGAGTATCCCTCACTAACCATATTTATTGGGACATATTATAGTTACGAGAAGATACTAATAAATAAATAAATATATATATATATATATATATATATATATAATTTTCAGTTTCATATGTTTGTGTTAATATTAAAAATATAATTTATTTATATTTCTTGTATGCACTGAATATCTAGCAAAGTGTACTTACTCTCTTCAAAGATAATTACCAAAAAGAAGGCAACGAGGCTCGCGGAGTTATGGCTCGGACTTGAAGAATATTATTATAAAATTGTAGCACCGAAACGGACAAGTCAAAGAAAAGAGGATAGCGAGTATGATCCAGGAAATCTCTTTATGCTTTTATAAAATAGAGTGTGATTACGTCTTGTTCCCAAGAATCATGACTTGGTTAAATAAAAAAGGAAAACCAATTTGATACGAAGGATCACGATCACCCGCTAATTGATTCAGCAATTAGATTATAGATTAGTGGAATTAACAAAACAATTTTTGTCTTGACAGAGCATTCTTTCTCTTTCCAGACCCGAAAAAATGCTTGAAATTCCATGGCGGGGCATGGAATAAAGATACACATTAATTGCTTGCGTGCAATTATGCGCACGAGCTTCTGACTGCATTTCCCACCCGCCCCACCACCCCAACGGTTTAAGCAATAAACCATCCACCAAAAAACAAGGAACGTTATTCCATTCCATCACTATGACAATTGAACTGATAAACCAATATCAGTCTCAAGGGAAGTTAAGTTAGTACTTTCATCATCCGTAGAAGGCTGAATATGATCAAACGCTTGATTTAACTCCAGCGAGTGTAATAGCTGAAGCGAGCCATAGAGCTGCTTCGAGGGGATAAAATAAGTAAGCAGAAGATTGTCAGTAAGGTACGTTCCCAGCGCTGTATCCGTAACTCTAAAATCAGCTAATCCCTCTCATCCTGCGTGCCCCTCCTTTTTCCCTGCTAAGTCTAATCTCTACGATTGATTCTGCTTTCCCGTCGCTTTCAGTCCTCGTGAGACTTCTGTTACGTACCTTCTAGCTGGGTGGGCCCCGTAAGACATTGTGTAGCCTGTTGGCGTTCGGTGAAAGCAGTGACATCGCTTACGAGATCAATGGAGGAATGAAAAGTGATAAAATCTTTCAAAAGGGTAGGAGCTTTTACTGATTCAATCACACCATCACAGCTACTATCACTCTAAGCACGGGTATTGTACTGTAAGAAAGTCATTGTATTGACGGCAACCAGGTTTGTTGATTATTTATTTTTTTTTAGATGTGAGACAGGATTCACGTGCTTAGCATGATCTCTTCCTGCTAAGAGTAGCCTGCCAACCTGTCTCTTATACACATCTAGATGTGTATAAGAGACAGCCATCACAGCTACTATCACTCTAAGAACTGTCTCTTATACACATCTAGATGTGTATAAGAGACAGGGTAGGAGCTATTACTGATTCAATCACACCATCACAGCTACTATCACTCTAAGAACGGGTATTGTACTGTAAGAAAGTAATTTTATTGACGGCAACCAGGTTTGTTGATTTTTTATTTTTTTTTAGATGTGAGACAGGAATCACGTGCTTAGCATGATCTCTTCCTGCTAAGAGTAGCCTGCCAACATGTGCAAACATGAAATTTTTGTGCCGTGAGAATCACTAATTTTAATGTTCGTGCATCTACCAAAATTCCCTCCTTCTCTTTAGATAGGAAAATGGGAATTGGGTCAATCCTTGACGTCTTTTCGGATAACACATGCTCTTGCCTTTTTAGCCTAACGAACGGGGCCGGGATACTGAAATTATATTCAAAATTAAAGATCTCCAATTTGAAATTTCAGTTTCGAGATCCAATCAAAATCATTTTTTAAAAAAAAAAAAAAATCCCTTTTCCGTGAAACATAATACAATTCGGAAATGCCACGGTCTAGCCCTCTTCCAGCGAATTCCCCCCCCCCCTTTTCTCTGTCTTTTTTTAAAATCCCAAGGAAAAGATTCTAACCCTCCGCCACTCATGAGTCATTCAATCCAAAGTCTGAGCCTGGAAAACGCAACAATAGGCGTTCCTGACATCACATCCAAACATTGGACAGCACATAGATCAATTATTCGGTTATACTCTCATCGCATCTGCCGTACAATAATTCAGACACACAATAACATGCCTATCAATGGATTTGTTTCCTACGCCCACGACTGTGTTTGCTTCTTTGCACATTGATGCTTACTATTTTCAAGTGTAGAAGAAGAAGCAATCAATGGAGGAAAAAGCACATTCGGAAGACCCTTCTTCTTGTTCTTGAACGGCCGTGGGCTTAGTAAGCCACATGGCAAGACCCAATTGTGTGTAAATTTAACCGAATATACACCTGATATCCATAAAATAATTATATTACACGTAATTTTTCAGAAAAAACCAATAACCTTTTTCTTAACAAAAAAAAACCCATTGGGTTTGCCAGTCCGACCGTGCAAATCACTTTCGGCTGAATATTTTCTGCTGTCCATTTCTTTATCTAGTAATTTAACTAATCAAGCCAGACCCCAACTTATGTCCGCCTCCTGGTTAGAATGGTTCGGTACGCTGCAATAATTACGGTTAAATATTTGGACCAGCATCGATGTATCTTTTTGAATTCATTACACAACCCCTTTCCCCAATAAGTTTCTAAATGGTGCGTCATGCAATTATTTCAACAGCGACGTGCTTTGGAAGATTTGACATTGAAACAATTTACAACACAGATCAGGATTCACGGGTGGAGTAGAGTTACACATTTTCCACCTTAGGTTTGGCGCGTTCTGTGCTTTTCCTGACTTTAATTTCTCCAGAAAATTTTTACTATTGCAAAGTAAGGATAGAGTTGGGGTGGAGACAACTGTTCCGCTTGAAGACTTTCACAAACACACACACACACACAAAGGGGCCGAGGGGCAGTCATTTTTTGGTGGACCACAGTACCAGAAAAACCGCACATGCATTCGATATGGGGACTTTTTTTTCCCGTCAACATTTGAAACCCATATTTGTGCCATTCATTGATCATGTGGCTCCAAGCATTGACAATGCCCTCTGCATTCAAAGGTTTAGGTTCCGAGAGAAATGGGTACTTATCAAAAAGAAAAGAGTGACAATTAGAAGATCCACAAGCAAAACATATAACAGATTGCTATATTGTCCATTGGGATCATAGAAGGTTAGAAATTGGAGGAAATCTTGTACAAGTAAATGTTCTCGGGGACCAGGAAATGATGCTAGCAAACAAGCAAAAAAGACAATTACTAGTAAAAATCCGTAACATCTGAAACATATGGCATATACATGGGGAATGCAACAGAAAAAACGGAGCAAAATTTTGCAATAAGCTTGTCGTGTTTTTATTCGCAATGCCTGACTCACGAATCAGAAAATGGAAATTCCGCTGGAGAAAATTTACAGAGGGTTTTGATGCATATACTGCAGTTACGTTGAAGACCAAAGAGCTGAAAACAGCTGCATGGAGAATTTTACACCTTGACGACAGTGAATAACTGGTAATCATGCTGTGTGTGTAAGATTAACAGTCCTTTTCAGTCTCTCAAGAATGCCATTAGCCTTCCTCTTGGCCCTTGAAGTTCCATCTAAGGCAAGCTTAGATATTGTTCCATAGGCACTTTCCTCTTCCCTAATAGTCTTCCACTTGGTTCGATCATTAAAACATATTGTATGCAGAATGGCGACACAATTTTCCTTATTGCGTTCACAATTGCTCTCTCTGATAATGTGGAGCAAGCAAGGAACACCCCCAAGTTCTCCTATTTCTTCAACAGCCTTCTGATTACTAGAAAGCATTGCAAGGATAGCCAATAACTCATCAACATGCACACCACTCATAATCTTCATGACAATTACTTTAACTGCACCATCCCTCACAGCCCTTGCTTTGTTTTCGTGGATAACACAGAGGTTAAAAATTGCAGAAGCAACATCTTTCACAGCTGAAGGATGGCCCTCTTCTAAAAGGTCTAGAAGCGGCTTCATGGCACCAGATTTTCCAATGAGTGCTTTATTGGAATCAAGAGCAGACAATGTGAAAAGGGCTGCAGCAGCATTGGTTCTTGTTTCAATAGTTCCAGTCCTTAATGCTTCCATAAGAAAAGAAATTACCAAAGGGGTCTCAGCAACAAGCTTCTTGTTACTATCATGGATGGAAAGATTCAGGAGGGTAGTGATCACATCTTCCTGAAGCTCAGGCTGTATAGCGCTTACAGATTTGCTTCCAGACAGTGGACTAAGCAATTGAGGAATGGCATCAACAGACTCCCCAAATAGTGCCCGAAAAGAGGGCATCCTTTTTGTCAACAGACGAAGTTCTTTTGCAGCTTCTTTTTGTTCAGAAAATGTTGAGGACATCTTTCGAAGTAAAGACAGAAAATGGTTGCGATCTGCTTCTGTCAAGCCTTCCTCATTAAGATAGTCAATGGGGTCTGGCAATTCCAAACCCTGATTCTTGCACCACTGGGAAATCATCTCCCTGATCAAGTGATTAGGAGTCAGGATTGTGTGTGAGAGTACTTGCTGGGTCAGAGGACATGTTCGATTGCCTGATTTCAGCCATTTCTGAATGAACGGTCTATCATAAGTCTGCATAATAACAACAAAAACCAAAGAAAATCCAATCAATAACAAAATTAAGGTTAACGTTATCCAGATTTCGACCATTCAAACAAAGTACCAGTTATCAGAGTCTCCCATAATAATACAGACGATGAACGCATCCATACCATATCCACGTCATCCATATCATCTCTCAGAAAATTCGAGAGAGGAGAAGAATTCTGAAAATTCCATCTCATTTTTCATGCTAATTGGCCCACTAGTTTGTACAAAAACTTCATCTGAAACCGATAAAATCCATGTATCCCAAGGCCACGCTACCAAACAGAGCAAAAGACAACCAAAAATTTTAACATTAATCAAAACAGATGAAAAAAAAAAAACAAAGAAAGAAAGACCACTCAATTTCAACAGAAATTCACAAAAGAGCAGCAGAGAAAATTAAAAAATTTGATCGTTGGGACACTAGCAAAAACAGAAAAACAGAGAATAAGAGAATAGAGTCTCTATAAGATTGAAAACCCATTTCTGTTGACCCAAAAAGCTATTACTGGAACGAACAAAAAAAGTATTAAAAACCCCGAAAGACTATTACTTTTTTCTGGCATTCATTTTCCCATCGACGAAGCAGAATAGAGCCAAAAAAAGGAAAAAGGAAAAAGAAAAAGAAAGAAACGTAAGTCGTCACCAGTCACATTGGTTTTTCGAAACTAACCTGTCCCGTAGACAAAATTACAGGATCTCTCATCAATTCCTTTGACAGGGGGCACTTAAAGTCCTCGGGACACGACATCAAGTCTCGCCGCGTCTTCAGAGACAGCGATGCCTTGTTCATTTTCAGTTCCTTTAACGCGCACAGAGTCTCCATGGCCTGATCGACGGTTTCAATGCAGTAATCATCATCGTCGACAATGGACTTCACCAGCTTCTGCAGCTCCTTCTTCGTTTCCGTCGCCTTTGCCGCCACCGTCGGATCGGAATTGAAGACGCCGGTTTTGGCCATGAGGCCGGGCGCAATCAGAGCCGTTGATTGATACGTTGGTGAATTTCCTCACAACCACTTCAGACTGAGCTGCTCTTGCTGCCGAGGGTAAAAGCAAGAAGAAGAAGAAGAAATAGAATAAGAAAAAGGAAACAGATAAAAAAAAAAAAAAGAGCAAGAAAAGGAAAAATATTTGTTTCTGGGCTGCTATTTACTTACATCGATTACATGAATTGGGCAGATGCATTACCCATTGCTTCCTAAAGACCAAAACCTCCCTCTCTCTTCGCCCACACGCTTTTACTAGGCGGCAGCCTCTGCATTGTCCACCATCTTACCAGAGAAGCTGCAGGCACAACAAAAAATAAAATAAAAAATCACATATATAAAAGGATAACGTTACGACATACATACATACATACATACATACATACATACATACATACATAAATATATATGTGTATATATTGTTGATAAAGTCTAAGAAACTAAGAGTTTTAGATATATATATGTATTTATAACTAAATTTTGTGAATAATGGTAACCTCACTGCATATGTGCTCGTCCCCGCGATTAGGGGTGCGTGAACGTGCAAATGAATGAACAAACGGCCAATATCCACGTCGTTTTTGGCTCACTTCACCCACCCATTGCAAATTCCAATTTCTTCAAAACTTTGCAACCCGTCAATCAGTCGGAAATAAGAGAATTTTCACCATTTCAATTAACCTCGCATGGTTAAATTTGCAACTAATTAAGTAATTATTATTTTCGTGTGCTCATTGCGCACCGACATTACCAATCATGTTTCTTCTTCTAATAAAGCCGTAGTTCAAGAGTAATCCAATGGCCAAGATTTTGATGGGCCACCAATGAAAGGACAAATAAATTAGAGCCACCATAGATTTAGCCATGGGGTCTGGGCTAAAGAGATTTTTTCTTTAAAAAATTAAATTAAATTAAATTAAATTAAAGAAAAATACTATACACATTACTAAATTATACTGATAGATATCATAAATATACACATGACGCTAAGTTTAGTTTATCATGTACAGATTTTTTGCGAATGTATCTGATATTCTATATTTCAATTGGCTTCAACTTATATTTATATATTTTTTTATTTTATAAATTCTTCTCGTGAAAGTAATGTTACTGAAAAGAAAACAAGTGACAACAAATGTACATTTTTTTGTTAGATATAAGAAAAACAAAAAGAAAAGAAAAGTAATATATCTACTTTATAATATGTGGAACCCACGCGGGTCCAGTTTTTATGCACCCCAATCACGGAATCTAAGTTAAAAAACAAAAAAACAAAAAAACAAAAAACAAAAGGAGTTTCTTTTTGCATGGTATCGGGTTATTCTGGTTTGACTTCACGTATTTTTCTTAAATGTGGTATGGTCCACCGTAACACTCTGGGACACGTGTGAGGTGGCCAAACGAAGAATGAAAAGACGCGTTTCATCACTTCCACCTTCTCCCCCCCCCCCTGGTAATGAGTTGCCCGACGTGCAAAGATTCGCCCACGAGTTCTGATAAAATGGCAAGTGGCAATGCAAAGGAGAACAAATAAAACAAAATTAAATCAAGGGTCATGTTTAAAAATTAAAAAAACAAAAAAAACAAAATGATACGAGAGAGCATCTGTTTGTGTTCAAAGGTGGACATCAATCAATTTCTTGTCACATAATAAAGCGAGAGTATTTAAATGAATGGTTTACTCACCAAATCACTCCCTATATATAATGCCAGGCTTTTTAATTTTGCTACATATTTCAATGACTTTAGTACTGTTTAATTATGTGCTAGATTGCCCTTAATCCAATTTTTTCCGATTTAATATTTTTTCACCCTCGGAAATAACACTCTTTTTGTTCCATTAGACCAAAACGATTAGAGTTTGCGGCCTAAAGCATGGCCTGTATCAGGCGTCATGCTCAAATAGCACAAACGAGTTTGACACCCATTTGAGATTGAGAATTTTTAAACTCGGTGCTTCGAGTTTTCACGTCCGCTACAGATTGCTCTCTATACATTCGTTTTATCGATCGATTACTGATGTTAGACACAGTGAAAAGCCGCACGAGAGAAACACGGTCTGGGCTTGGAGATTGAACAATGACTTCCACCAGAATTTCAACACTCAATTTACACGAGAGAAATAGGAAATAACAAATGAGAGAAAATAGAGTTCAGTGTTGGTTGTGTTCAATCAACTTGGTCGGTTGTAATAAGTTTCATGTGACTTTGATATAGATTGCCCCAATTTATGCAGAGTTTTGTATTGTATCATATGGGCATGGAGGGATACTCAATGTCACTACATGTTCTCTCTCTTTTTTCTTTTTCTTTTTTTTTTTCTTAATTAATTTCAACTAAAACTAAAAATTCAAGGACCTTCAATTATAGATTCTTGTTCTCTTGGGTTAAAACTTATAAATTAATAAATGTTGTTTTGTAATCGGATAGGTGATAGTTAGGCCTGGTCCAGATATGTTAAGACCTAGAGTTAATGAATTGAAAATCACTTAGAAAAAAAACAAGAAATTTGGGCAGACAATTATCAGGCTTTACCAGGTAATGTTTGGTTTCAGAGATACCCAAATGGAATTAAAGGATGGTAGGGATAAACAGGGCATCGACAATGTTAGGTGAGACAGCCTAACATTTCAAACGGAGGAGGAACTGAGAAATTTATTTTTGAGTTCCTTACAAGACTTTCCATATCGAAGTCACACAAACAAACAGCCAACGGAGGAGCATTATTCTGGAAAACCTAACATTGTCAATTAACAAGTGACGTTAATGCACCTCACACATGAAACCACCGATATATGTCATCCGAGCTGACAAATTACCAGAACGCTTATATGTATAGTTATACTTCTCCAATGTCTCACGACCAAATTGATTATGAATCGACAAAAGTTAAGGTCATGTGAGCTAACAGTTTCAATCTTTTGTTTTTGTTTCTGTTTTTTTTTTTTTTCCTTCCTTCCTGTTTTTCCGTGAATTAACCACTTTTCTCGTTAAAAGATATGGCACCGATTCTGTTTTATCATCCTTGATCAGCTCTGTATTATATATACATATGTATTAAAATTTATTCAAATTATCATTTAATTTAATGATAGGGAGGTTTTTGTTTTTTCATAAAGTCTTAAACTGGAAACCCAAACGTGCTTTGTCACTTTAGAAAGTTGTTTTGGCCCGCCGCTAGTCCTTGCTTTACTGGCATGAGGTGATGAGCTGTACATGCCAACTGGGAAAATTGTCCGTACATGATATTGGGGCCCATTCTGTCCACGTGGCTTGCCTATGTTTTCCCAGCACGTCCAACTGTGAAACTTCTTGCTTCGCCGTTATCGGTGCTACCAAATGCATATGGTCCATTGCATCAATAATTCTCTAATACAATCAAATTATCATGCAACAGGGACGGCCAATATTCTCTCATTTCGTTATCCACATTTTTAACTCGCGACGTTTATTTTAGTATCAAATTTAATTGACTTAAACTAACTAATTTTTATTATTATCTTGAAATTTTAAAATTAGACGTAGGAATATATATTATAAATTTAAGTTTAAAAATAAAAATAAAAAATATTTTTTAAATTTTAAATTAAAATATAATGTGAAATCTAAAAAATTTTAAATTATTTGAATGATGTTTAAATTTCTTCTAATAAAGTCAGATGCTTCTATCTACATCCTTTGTTACTGTTTAGTGAAAAACACACGTGATGTGCAATGTCAAGTAGCTTTCTCTTGGTTTGGTCTTAAAATATATACAAAGAGCTAATTGACTTCGTCCAACTTTCTCCATACTGCTTATGGTATGGCCTATTCTCAAGCTCGTAAAAAAGCATCCTAAAGGACCCCCGTGGTATGATACATTCCATGCAAGGGGAGATCTCACTTGGCAACATTTAGTTTTTTTCTTTTTTTTTCGGTTATTTGTGAATGGAGAAAGGAGATTTTCTGCACAAATGTTATACCATAACGTGAAGTTATTGAGGAGAAAAAAAAAAAAACAAAATAAATTGGTGGTTGGGATGATTAAGATCTTATTAATGGAAAGACGTATTACTTTTAAAATATATTAATTAATGTTATCGGGACATATGAATGTTCAAGCAAGGCCTCTGCACTGGAAACAAACATTGTGCAGGTAGATTGATTTTGTACTTTTTATGCATAAACATGCGTGTACTTATCAGAACTGCAATAATTAGTCCTCCAAATTTGGTCTAACTTTCAATTGGGCTTGATAATTTTTCTTTGTTCCTAATAGGGCTTACAATTCAAATTTCAATTTAGTTTTGCTACTGATTAAATTAATAATTCACATGCAATTAAATTCTGTGCTCCATTTCTCATACGCACGCTCGCGAGGGTCTAAGGTAGAGCAATGTATCATGCACGGGGCAAAATGAAAGTTGAAGAAGAACTCTTTTTGGGGGGTGCTTGGGCTCCCTTTTCCGCCTGGGACGTATATGGGCGGGTATTCTTTCTGGTTCAGTTGGGCCTGTCTCTCGCAGGAAGAAGTGGAGGGAGGCCTATGAAAGATTAGTTTTCCACAATGAATAATTATCCAACGACCCTTAGCTTAGCTCCCCGTGGATTTCCTTCTATTTTGAGATCTCCCCTGTCAAACAATTGTTCATGTCGGCCGCCAACTACGGGTCTACTTGGTATAAACGTGAAAGTTCTTTTAGCATTTTAGTAATTCTAAAGCGTCGGGCCAAATATTGCTCATCTGAGGTTAATTGAGACTGGGAAGTCCCAATCATTAGCAATGCCACATGTTGCTCGTCAGACCAGTGCATTTCCTTCTATCGTAAATTCTTTTCGCATTTAGTAAATGATTTTGTTAATTTATTTGATCCTTTTTCCAGTTCTTGTAGTGTAGGCTCCAAATGGTATGGCAGTAAACGGCAATTAGCGTCTGACTAGTTTGGGCCAGTGACATGTACATGGGCCATTTACTTACGAACCCCTCTCCTTTCATGTGTTTATTAGAAGTTTGCAGCATTTGTTGATAGTTGCTGTGTGTTTAGATAACCTACTAATATCATCATGCTGCTACTCAGCCCTAGGCCCAACAATAAAGTTTCCCCAGACTGCCTTCTCTCAACGAAGCCCACCTGAATGGTACCCCCAAGGGATACCCTCACTGAACTGGGAAAGTTGGCATTCCTAGAAAACGATGTGGTCCCATCCCCACAACTGCAGATGAGTTCGATTTTAAATTAAATCCATGTAGGATTGCTGCGGTTCCACCGGTGGGAATAGCCAACTCTGAAACAACTCAGTTGCGAATAATAATGCCACATCACATCAAACTGATCAAATGTCACCTCACATTACATGGCCGTGACATCACCTAAAGTCACCAAGAGAGACACAGAATATTGAAGAAAAATCAAAATCACAAATGGTGATGCCTAGGACTCGGACTTACCACTTCATGCTTGCACTTGATAAAACACCCAACGATCTATCTATCCATCCATCCATTGTACATTTGCCGCGTTACAATATTTTAATCATTCCCCTCTTCTTCTTTTTCCATAATTTTATTTTCGGAGCTAGAAATTATTATCTCGTACGGACAACCAATTGCCCGTTAATGGGGTCATCGAACCCAACACAGCGACATTTCACGGCGTTGACGGCCACTGCAACAGGCTTCAACGAGTTGGACGGAACAGAATTCACCGTCCGTCGGTGGGGGCCGAACCACTTGTTCTGCATGTAACGATTTTTTCGCCACGGAGGAAGCGAGAGGTCTCTGATCTTCAGCGACCTCTTGGCCACGTCGCACATGGCCCTGACTATCTTCTTCAAGTCCTCGCTTTTGCCGACGAAAGCCCTAGGTAGCGACTGCAATAGCTTCTCGTACTGGCTCGTCGGCCTGGCGATCTCGAATTGCGAGGCGAAGTCCATATCAACGACGTAACGGTTGTACAACGAGGAAGAGGCGGATTGGACCACGTCGATGAACTCGTAGTTTCCGGCGGTAAGGCCACCAGAGGCGTCCCACTTGGTCTTGCAGACCGCCGCACTGTGCCCCACTCCTCTCAAAAATATCATCACCTTTCTCCTGAACACAGGTTTCTGATTCTCCAAACACGAATACACTTCCATTGCTTCCAAAACGTGAGCGTATAACAATTTCCCGTACGAATCCAAGTTATTTACGACGGTTGATTTCAGGATTTCCTCGGTGAGGTCAGTGCAATCAGTGACAGAGTCGACTCGGTCTGAATTGGATTCGTAACCTGGGGAATGAGACTCGGAAACGTTATCCTCGAGGAAGCCTTGAACGAGCTCAGAGAGGCAAGGTGACTCGTCGGCTGAGTGCTCGCTGCCGCTGCTTACGTAACTGAGCATGTAGCCACCGACGAGTCTAGCTCTGGCTTTGTCGTCGAGCGGGTCAGTGACTCGCCGCGCTCTCGCAGAACCCGACATTTTTCTTTCTGGCTAAAAGACGACAAACGCTCCGTGTATTATAGTTTTTAGAGATGCTCCGTTTTTAACTAAAGCTCGGAACGACAGAGAGACATCCGATAAGCTTTTATAATACGAAAAGATTAATGTTCAGTTCCCTTTTTAGATTGTAATTTTTTTTTCCTTTTTCTGTGGGGAAGATGGGATCTGCTTGCGAATATTCGCTGGAATTGTTTATACGGTCTTTTGATATTCTTAGTGTTCTTAGTCTTTTTTTTTTTTTAAATTATATATATATATATATATATATATATATTAAAAAAATAAAAAAAACAAAAAAGAGAAAATGATTACACAGAGAGGATGTTTCAGAAATGGTTTAATAAAGTTGAGACTCTTAAGCAGAGGATATACTGGATATTATCCGTTCAGGATTAGGCATCTGACCGCATATCCAACGACTCCTGGGGGTTTATTCCAGTGAAACAGTGGATGGGTGTGATTTGGCCAATGGTTTGTGGGGTCGGGTTAGACGCCATTTCAGCAGCATGGACTTTTCAATGCACATGGATGCGAGAAGAAAAGCTGTGGGGTCCAGCCTATAGGGGCCCACTCGATAGAAGCCTTCCTTCCTGGATTTGGTGCTGAGAATAAATATATACATACAGGGAGAGATTCCCATTGAGAGTAACCAAGAAAACCAACTAGGGACTGCAAAATTTAGTCTACCAGGATGAAGCGGAATTGTAGCAATTCTTTTGAGCAGTGAGCTGAATTCAGGATCAAACGTTAAAAATTTATGTTACTTTGAAAGAGAGAGTGAGCTGTTTCTAGCAAAGAAAATGAGCTACAGGCTGTGCATAATTTCAAATCCTTCCAGGAATGCCGATTTGAACATTGGTCGTGCACAATCCTAATGTAGAACCACCTTTTTTTTTTATCCGTTTGTCATGAAAGAGAAGCTCCTAATGCACTATCCGAGGGCAGGAAATTCGTCAAGATCCTTGACATTAAGCTCCTTCCCCTTTCCAAGTCCGTTATTACATGGCCTCTCATGTTGAGGCTCACGACCATCAAGCCTTTCAGCTGGAGCAGCATACCCATCAATATGATGGAAATCAGGTCTTTCATGCTGACTGGCGTTGTGCTTCCCACTTTCACCTCCCCCATTACTGCCCCTTTGCTTCCTGCCATCGTGGTGTCTGGGTCCACGACCATTATGTGGTCTCTGGTGTTGAAGTCCACCATTAGTCATCCTCTGGCCATCATAACCATGGCCATTATAGGATCTCTCCTGTCTGTGTCCATCGGTAATTCTCTCGCCCACAAATCCACGAGCACTACTTGGTCTGTGGTGTTGCTGTCTGCCATTCATCTTCTCCCCATCATAACCCTGACCATGACCCTGACCTCGACCATTCTCCAAGAGTTTGCCGGACATATCAGAAGTTTCAACTTCACCTAGTTTTAAGAATTCGTCAATGCTCATGGACTGCAAGAAGCAAACAAAAACACATGTTATTTAGGGACCACAAAATTAACATAAAAGACACTGATGGAAGACTGTAGCATCCCAGAGGACAGCACAGATGGTTGGTTCTCGAGGCAGCATCCTCAATGACAGGGGGTTTACAGGAAAGGAATTTTTGCAAGCCCGATCAACACATCATTCCTACAACTAGCACAAGCTAATGAAGAAATTGGAGGAATATGGCGCACTTCCCTTTCCTAGGATGAAGAAATGCAGCACCGAATCGATATCAAGCATCAATTTCTTAGAAATTGAAAAGAATGGTTAAGACATTTGGCAACCATACAAAGGTTAGAATCCATTACCTTTCGGGCTTTCTCCTTCTTGTTCAGACCATCTTTCCTCTGGAGCAGCTCCTTTTTAGTGTTCTGCAAGAAAACAGAGGGAAACAATAAAAACTCGCATTAAGAAGCACAATGAATTGTAAATACAACAAGACAACCAAAAAATAAAAAAATAGAAAAAACTGACCAGCTTGATGAAGCAATCTTCTGCAGATTTTTTCTCCACAAGATGCATTGACTCAAAATCCTTGTCAAGGCTTACTTGTCTCTGCTCAACCTTTTTCAGGGATTCCAACGATTTCCCCCTTTCCAGCTGAACCCTTGCATACTCTTCAAGAGTCATTTTCTGCAGGGCAATAAGAGAACACATCAACTATTGCTCGAAATAGCTACTTTTTTACAGAGTATTAAGAGTCAATAACATTACATTTGAATCATACTCTCCCTCTTTATCTTTATTCACATGATTATGTTCAATTTGAGTTTTCCTTCTGGATTTCTTGGATCTTTCTTTTGGTCCATCAGTGGTAGCATCAGCAACATCCCTACAGCAAAACCATCAAAATCCATAATGAAAGCAAATTAAACATAAATCAGAGAAAAAGCTGACCACTGAATGATAATTCCATCCAAAAGAAAAAAAAGGAAAAGAAAAAAGAGTAACAAAAGAAATTTAAAGAAAGCATACCCTCTTTTCATATCGCTGATTGCTTCTGCTGCAGTATCATCATCAAGGCGCTTTTCAGCGAGAATACTTTTGTTCTCACCATCAACTGCATGTTGCACGCCACTAAGATCCTTTTCAGAAATACCAGACAGCATATTCCCCTTTTCATGACATTCACCTGGTTCAAACTCTCCACTCTTCGGTTTCTCAATAACTTGCCCCTCAGCAGCCTTTGCCAAGGTAGCATCATCGTGACCTTGGATTTGATTAACTGTCTCAACTTGGCTCTCGTATGCACGGCCATTGGTATATACATTGTATCCCCTGCCTTGGCCAGGACGACCAACTCGACGCCTACCACTTATTTGCCAGCCATCATTGTCAACAACTCCTAAAGAATCCCATGAATTATTATTTCCTACGTAATTTCCGTTGTTTCCTCCCTTATTCCGATAATAATCACCATCTCTAGAACCATTGCTACTTCCGTTATATCCCGAGTTGTTGTTAACCCTTCTGTTATTGCCACGGTAGCCCCCACGCCCTCCATAACTGCCTTTATAATCGTTGCCATCTCTCCTATGGTTATTACCCTGGAAAACATCAACCCCTTTATAACTGCCTCTGTCACCATTACCCCGAGAAAATTTGCTTCCCGCTTCATTCTGTTCTGCCCCATCTGGTTTCTCTTTATCGACCACAATGTCTCCCCGACGAACCGGGAAATAGGAAACAAATAATTAATGCATATCATGGCTAATGTAAACAATTTCGAACTGTAATAGACCTGATGGTCAACAAATTCTCAAGAGAAAATAAGACAAAAAAAAAAAAAAAAAGCAATAACCTGATATTAAAAAGAGACAGAAAGAAATACAATGCCAACATCCAATCACCTAGGGGAAAAGGTGATCACAATCCCCAAACACTATGAAAAAAATAGTTTTTTTTGGGGAGGGGGGTGTGGGGTTATGAAAGAGGTTATATACTTGTAGAAAGGAAAAGATTTAATCTTTCATCCATTTAGAAGTCCAACAAACAGGACAAGAATGATGAAAATTTTCGAACACAACTAATTAGTTAAAAAGGCTTTGATGTGGAAAGGAGAGGGAGTTACTGTAACGAGGAAGAATAATGCTCTTGGCCGACCGATATCGCTGCCCTGCTTTCACCGCCTGCTCCGACTGCCGCTTCAATATCTCTTTATCCTCTGCATCCTTCTTTGCAACGACCTTTGCTGTCTCGATGATCTTGGCGTCGTCCTCCTCGCCGTCCAAGAAGGTGAAGGAGTTCTCCAGGAGAGCCGCCATGGGGTAAAGAAAAAACCAATCACATCAGAACACAGGCTTATAGAGAGAGAAGTTCCAGAGGTTTTCTTAGGAGTACGAAGAGAAGAGAGTGAGAGGGAGAGAGACTGAGAAGCAGCCTTCATTGTACAGCGGGGCCAACTGGCTTATTTATAAGGTGTAGCAATGCTTGGTTCAATTTACTTGGGGACCAAGCCACGAATCTTGTTTGGACGGGATTCTCGGAGCCGTACAGAACTCTCCTCCTCCTCTACGCTTTCGTTTGGGTCTAGGCACTGGCTGGACTCTCTCTCTGTTTTTTTTTTTTTTGTTTTTTTTTTCTATTTTCTTTTTTCCCCAGTCACCACCTTGCCCTCACATCCAAGTTAATAAAAATGAACCTTTTTATTCACTATTTTACTTAAACCCAAATTCGGAAATTTTAATTATTAGTATCAGTAAATAGGAGAGTCCCTAACAAATTCGACCCTATTATTACCAAATTCCTTTTCTTTTATTAATAAATGGCTTTATACTTTATATCGTAAGAATTATAGACATGGCTACACTGCACAATATGACATATAAATACTGCGATGCACTGACGCTTTTAAAATTTAGAATACGGATTCGCTAGATATCTCCTATCTTCTTCTTTTCTCCTTTCTAAATATATACATGCAAACAAACTTTCACGATGATCTCTTTTTATGTTTAGATTGTAAATATTAAATTGGAAGTACAACCTTCTGTTTTTATATTAGTTGGGCAATTGTATTTTAGGAAGAGAATTTTTTTCATATATATATATATATATATATTACTATAAAGCCATAATTACTATCCTCAATAAAATAGCTTCTTTGTCCCCCAATATTCAATTTTCCCATTTTTTTCAACCATTACCTATAACGCCTGTTTTTGGAAGGTGAATTGACTGGTGTATATTTTATTAGATAATTACTTTGTTTTGGATTTTCTCATCTACCCAACAGAAAAAGAAAAAAGGAAGTTTGATTCTTTATGACAATTATGCAATTCATTTCCAAAATTTGCGCCAGTAGGTTCGAGATTTTGTGGGACCCTCGTGTCATTCAATACTTTGGCACTGGTCTACTTTCTTCTGTAATTTATTTAACTGTAAAGTCGAAAAAGAATCCTAATACTCAATGAACAAAAAAAAAAAATGATAATAATAATAATAATAATTCATTAGTGGTTAACGGTTGTCTCGCCTCAGTCCAGATAATAGAAGTCTGGGCAGCTGGGCCGGTATGGGCTTTTAAGGCCATAACATGTAAAGATTGGTTTTAAGATATGAATTGGGCTTGTGGCAGACCAATCAGTCCTTCGATTGGGCTTATAAAAAAGGTCATTTCAGTGCTTTAAGCGTTGGATTAGTGGATTGCGCTTTCTCATCCCAATTTATTAGTTTTTTGTTTGCAGTTGCAGGAGATTTAAGATATGGGTTGGGTCCACCTGGCCGAAAGTGATCAGGGAAGGCTCGGGTTCCAACCCTAGCCTCCCACCTGCCCTCTTGGGGCTAAATGCCCTCTAGAAAGACTTAAAAGATATGGATTAAGTCTATGGCAAGCTAATCATCACAGCTTTAAACTTTGGAATTGTGGATTGGACTTATAACAAAGTAATCACTAATGATCACTGTTCTTTAAACCTGGGAATTGTGGGTCGGGCCTTCTCATCCCAATCGAAAAATTATCTTATAATTGAAGTAAAATAAATCATAATTCTTCCAAGAACACTGTAACAGTTAGAATTTTTAATTTTTATATTTGAGATTTCGAGTTTTATAAGATATGTGAGATCTATAATTATATTAAAAAGGTGTGAGATTTATTAAAATAGAAATAACTACTCTCATTATTAACTTATTCTTTAATAGTCTCTTAATAGATACTAACATAATAAAATAAATATCTTACAGGACATTCTATAATTTTATAAAAAAAATCTCAATAAAATCTATATGCATCTATATTTAAATACATATTTTTGGAATCAAGAGAAAATTTTCCTATTATTTATTTAGGAATTTCTTAAGGATATTAAGATTTACCATAATTATAATTATAAAGATTTGATTACAATCAAAGTAATATTAACTAAATCAATTAATATATAATTGATTGTAGTTAAATAAAATTTTATTTATTCACATAATTTTATCTTAATTTTAATAAAATATTTTTTGATAAAGAAAAATAAAAAATAAAAAGGGAAATTTAGATATTAGTTATGCATTAACTTCTCATAAATTTACAAATTAAGAATATTAAAACATATTATAATTATGTAAATTTAGTTATCATTAAAATAAAATTTTATGAATCAATCAATATATTTTCAATTGTAATCAGATATGAATTATATTTATTCATAAAATTATATTATAATTATAATTATATATTTATAATTATAAATTTATCTAACATAACAATTTAATTTAATTAATTATATTTATTAAATATAAATTAATAATAAAAATAAACTTGATTTAAACTTGTTTTAAACACTTTTAATTCGTGGACCAAAGCTAGTTTATAATAAAGACGAGCCATGTTGTTTGTTCGAGGAAAAAAAAAACGAGAAGTTGAGCTTTGATGTACTAATAAGATTGTACTAGAGTATTTTTTTTTCGTCGTTATCCGACCGGAAACGGTGTCGGATCAATTGCTTCAGGTTCTCGGTCGAGTTTTCCGTTAATATAATTTACACCGACATTTGATTGGACAGCGAGCCACGCGATTCCTTTGATCTGTCAACAGTCGGGTTTTGTACAAAAATTTCTCGAGCGGTTTAGCTGCTGGTTTTATGAACCGTTGGTTTTTTTTATAGTACGCTGACCATTTTACTTAAATATATACATATATATATTATTTTATTTGATAATTAATAATATCTTGTTCTTTGCTTAATTTAAGAACAACCCAAACGAAAGCAAACCGTACAGAGCTTAATTAGGAAAGGAAAATTTTAAACATAAAATAGATATTAGCCTAGTAGCTAATATATTTATTATATATAACAATTAATCATAATCAACGACCATGATAAATTAATATTTATTTTTTTATTCAAATTTTATGTATTTTTTTTTTATTAAAAAAACACTTGTAGTTAAAGAAAAGACTTATTAAAATTTGGTTGAACAAATAGGAATCTTTGATTGCTTGTCCTAAAGTGCATGCAGTCATTTTCTTTTCACTTTTTATTCATCAATATTTTACTGCTAAAAAAAAAAAGCACAAAAATCTCAAAATTTGAAATTTAGGAAATGATTATATATATGCAGTCTAACATTTATTTTCACAAAGTGATTGTCTTAGAATTTTCATTTTTTTTGTTTATTTATTTTATTATTATTATTTAAAAGTTATCTTTGCATTTGGACGGTAAAAAGGCTTGTTAGCTTTGGAGTGGAACAAGCAACAGAGTAATCAACAAAAGAAAATTCAAGCAAACGTAAACATTGTCTGAAGATACGAAGATACAAATATAACGTAAGGATAATAGTATTATAGTAATAAGTAATGCTGTGCTGTGAATGGAGACATTGATAATGGTTAATATAACAAACTGACTGTTGAAGCTGAGGGACAGAAGAACAAGAAAGTGGATTCATCCAACAAGCGCTGGACATGAAAGTTTGTCTTAATTGAACACATCTTTAATATGCAATTAAGAATCATTACTTCAGTGTTTTTTTTTTTCTTTGTTACTTCAATGAAAATTGTACAGAAGGCAGTGGATTGCCTTCCGTGTTTTGCTTTTTCCACTGCCTTTAACTGAAATTTGTCCCTATCGTTGTTCGTTGAAGATTATATATTACTTACGTGTTTCTTGTGATCTCTTCCTGTATGCTATAAAGAAATTGTGGTCTTATATATAATAATGAATTTCAATCAACTAGTGCAATGCATCTTATTTAAGGGCTAGAAATGCCAAATGTAGAATGAATTTGATATTTGATTGTTTACAATTATTTTTTTTTAACAATCTAATAAAGGTATACCATATGTATATTATTTATCTTATCTATAAACTAAGGTTAGAAATCAACTATTAACTTTCTCATTCAATTTTTTTTTAATAATGAAGACTTATTTCTTAAAAATTGTTATACATAAATAAATTTATTATATATTCAATTTTAGTATTAATAAATTTAAAATTTAACATAATATTACTATATAATTTATTTTTTTATTTAGAGAAGGACTTATGGTAAAAAAAATTAAACATTTAAATTAATAAAAATAACATAAATTATTACTTTAAATAATGATTACTCGCACTTATATTTGCGTGGTGTTGGTACGTATGTTCTATTTGTCATATCTCAGCCCTTTTGCAAGTTTAATTTTTCCCTTTGAAAGTGCATTAATTATTCCCTTTTTCCACATTAATTGAAACAAACAGTGATTGTAACTTGTCAATTGCAGCGGCCAGAGCCCTAGAAGGAAGGTTGGGCCCCGGCTGGCTGCCCGGTCAGCCATGCCATCCTATTACAGTGACAGGTGAGAAATACGTGCCCTATTGAAATACGTACTCGGTTGTTGAATTTCTAACCACTATTCAAATACATTAGCCATGCAAAAGTACGCGTGCCTGGCGTTAACAACTCCAATGATCAGTATCCATAGAAATATATATTTATGGATCGACCATGAAAACAAGCCCCAAAGTGTGAGCCAGCGGAATCATTATTAGCTATTTAGCATTTTGCTATCTTGTTCTAACGTGGCAATGATCTTTTTGTTTTACACAAAAAAACGTTTGTCACTTTGATTCAACGTTTCTACTTGTTTATTTGATTGTAATATGATTACTGCTAATTTCTGACGATTCTGCAGAACCAGCCGAAATTAGAGGGGAAGAATACAGACGGTACATATATAATTAAAGTATTCGAGCTGTTATTGACTGAAAAATATTTATGGCGACAAGACTTTTTTTTTTTTTTGGTTTTAATTTGCTCGTGTGAAACTCAGGAATGACATGAAAGGGAAACACTAATGTTATTTTGGTCGGCCAAGCTCATTGATGCATCTCCTTATCCAGTAATCGTTAAAAAAGGTGACGAGCACTGAACGAGAAATATTGCCGGGTCAGACAAGCATTCACACGTGTTCTTTGAACAGTCGTCGATACGAGGACCATCGAGACCAAAAAAAAGTTTTCATTGCTAGCTGCACGCATAAATGCGGTTCTGAAGTTCTTTTTATTTATTTATTTCTTTGATCCACTTGAAATCAATGGTGAACAATTACGAAACTGCCAACAACACTGTAATAAGTGCATATGTACAATTGTAGATGGATCCTACCAAAAATAAAAATAAAAATTACAATAATATTATTATCCTTGTTTTTATGTCAGTCTCGAAAAACCTGCAAAAATGACTAGGAGTAATGGATCTGCAGCCTATTTGGTGCAATATAAGACGGGGTGAGTAAACGGAAGGATCTTGTCAGTGTGCCATTTCTTCCTCCACTTTTTGAGTAATGAAAAATATAGAGTCGACTGGTAGTTCAACCATGTGATTCTTGCCCACTAGGTCGTAACTCTATTTTTTATTTTTCAACTATATCCAGGCATGAGTTAACATATAAGATACAACTTAAGCGCATGCTTGAGGCTTCTTCTTCTTCTTCCTCTTTTTTTCCCCCCCCCCCAAAAAAAAAAAAAAATACAAAATACAAAAATTCCAGACCTTATTTATTGGGCCTGCTTTTCTGCCCAACATTTGATTATAGGCTCCATTGGACCACTTGATACTTCTTGTCTAGGGCAAGAAGACATTATCATGACAATTGTACACCGCCAAGTTGTTTCCAGCGGAGAAAGATGTGTGTCCAATTGCATTCCCATCACGAAGCTACCAGTTTGCCTAACCAGATCTCAAGGGTTTATAAACATTGTAGGGAAAATGCCTCTGGCACAGGAAACATCCATGGATAATAAAACAAAAAACTTATTCCGTATTTGTATATTTTTTTGTGGGCCAAAAAAGAACAATAATTTATTCAATTTGGAGGCGGTGGCGGTGCTTAGCTTCGCTGAATCGCTTGTATATTTCATAGAAGGAGAACCGAGCTGAGTAAATGAAGGTGAGTCGGTCTGTTATTTGAATCCGACCAAACCCGGGTTAACCGGTAAGGGGGCGGAATTCAATGCAATGATTGACTATGCCCAAATACTTTAGATAATATTTTATTTCCCTTTTTTTAACTTCACAGGCATTTCTACCCTTCATGCAAGGGAAACCACCCCCTCCCCCCCCCCCAAAAAAAAAGTGACTGGCCAATAAAAGAACCCATTAAATTTTATTTTCACTAATTTAACTTAACCCCAAACCCATAGCCCTCGTGTTGACCCAAATGATTGACCTATATAAAACTGCTTAATGAATGGAAATGTGAAGGAGGGAAACGAGAGAGGGAAGGTGGGTAGAAAATGTCTCAAAATTTTCAACATTGATTGTAACATAAGCAACAGAGAATCCCACACACTGCTTACGTTTGTGAAGGACGGAAGAAAGGGAACGAGGGCGCCAAGGAGGTACAAAAAGGGTCGCAAAGATACAATTCATTGATGAGTATGGACATCAGTTACAACCAATAAATAATAATTATGCCCATAACCAAGATTTGTATGATAGACAAAAATGTTGTGACTTATGATTACAAGTGCTGTCTACGTCAGATTGTTATTTGGTATCCATTGGTACGATCAATGACAAAATTGTAAAGAAAATTTGAGGCTGTAGTACACAAATTTCATCACGAATTCATGTGCACGGTTCGAACGTATCTTATAATACAATTTAACTCTTTTCATGGTTCGGTTCTTTCTGATGTTTGGACAGTTCTATTCCTAAAACTAGCTAAGGCCGTTTCGACTTTATCTATTTTCTTATTCTTCTTCTTTTTCTTCTACTATTTTCTCAAAAAAATAAAAAAAGAATTTAATTTTTCTATATTGAAGTTTTTAATTTTGAAAATCGGATGTTGAATCTTAAGAAGGCGCAGCGATGGATGTGTAGAACAAAAGCGATAATGAAGCCTATCAATGACTATGGTCAGCATATGGAAGTTCCACAACTACAAAAAGATAGGCAGTGTTCAGGAGAAGGAGATGCCAGCCTGTGTGTGCTTTTAGCATATAGCAGCGGGGAGTCATGTTAATGATAAACGGAACGACCCATCTATCCTGGTACGCTGAACATCGACGTTCCAAGTTCTACCAATTACTGTACTCACAGTCAACTGGTCGAGGAGCCCATACTCATGAGATGAGGCTGCCCATCTAGAAATTTACTATTGCTGACCTGACTGACACTGCTTCTTGTCATATGAAACTTTCTCATCAAAGGGAGGGTGGGCCTTTTTTTTTTTTAAATTGATTTTCATGAATTAACGCATAAACTAGTTAAGGTCTATTGGTCGTAATTCTTAAGTGTGGCTAATTATACAAGGCGATTATCTGTATGTGAAAATGGGAGGCATTTCTTCCAGACATGTCCAATGCTTTGTTTTGCTTTTCATGGCAATGCAAGAAGCGTGTAGTATTTCAAGAGAAGGGGAATGGATATTTAGTTGCTTTGACGTCCAAGGCCCGGCAACTCCCCCACTCCACCGCTTTTCGCGGGGGGAGAGAGAAAATTTTGTAGCCAAAAGACAAAAAAAAAAAAGAAAAGAAAAAAAAAGTGTCAAACGGAAGTTGCATTTAATATTCTTTCCTTCTTTCGTTTTTTTTTAACGCTCGTCTGCCTTGGGTACCCTCCC
Source organism: Kandelia obovata (assembly GCA_021464305.1). Lineage (NCBI taxonomy): Eukaryota > Viridiplantae > Streptophyta > Magnoliopsida > Malpighiales > Rhizophoraceae > Kandelia > Kandelia obovata. The sequence goes on along the minus strand of CM038478.1, from coordinate 792,820 downwards.
CTCCCCTTGATTCTTCTACATAGCTACATCATGAGCCAAGCCAAACCGTCCCCTTCCCCTTCCACGCTCTCTCTCTCTTTGTCCCCTCTCCCTCTTGTATTTGTGCTTTTGCTTAGCTTTATATTCACCAAACGCATTTTGCTCTTCTTGTAATCAGACCAAACAGCAACTCTTCCATCCCACTCAATCATCAACATTTTCTGCTCTACATCACACTCTTCCCTGCATAAGCAACAAGACTCTTTCAATTTTGACTTCCTTCTTCAAATTAGGCCACCCCAATTAGATTCTAGCAATTCATCATGGAAAATGAGTTATTTCAGAGTTCAGGAATCCCCCGACCCCCATTGCACTTTGAGCCCATGTCCATTCCATCAATGCCCAACTGGCACTCTCTCACCCCGGAAATGGAAATGCAAGCCAGTGAGCTCAATTGCTCAACTGAGCAGTCGCCATATGGCCTTTTCAAATCCCGCTGGGAAAAGTCAACGGATCAAGGCCTCCACTTTGAATCGGCACTGAGTTCAATGGTATCGTCTCCTACAGTATCCAACTCTAACATGTCCAGCGAGAAAATTATGATCAGAGAGCTCATCGGAAAACTGGGAAACATAGGCAGCCACAGCCCCGATGAGAACTCCCCGCATTCTCGGCCTATGTTGGCAGCTTCATATGTCACTACTGCCAATAACAGCGCCAATACTTCATGTTATAGTACCCCTTTGAATTCACCACCCAAGGTGATGAATTTGACTGCAATGGATGGGCTCCATAAGGAACAACTGAGTTTTCCCAGTTTGGGAAAGTCTCTGCCTTTGAATGCCACTGTGGCAGAATTCACTGCCGACCCTGGATTTGCAGAGAGAGCTGCAAGGTTCTCCTCCCTCGGCAGCAGGAGTTTCAACAGCAGAACCACCGAGTTTGGGCTAAACAATCCCGAATTTCACAATAGCTCCAATCCCTTGGTGGGAAATGGGAAAATGGCGCGGGTTCCGAGCAGTCCTTCCCTTAAGGCACTTGGATCCCGGAAAGGAGACAAGAATTCTCCATTGCAGGATCGATCCGAGTCAGTCAATTCTCAAGAAGAGTCCTCTGTATCCGAACAAGTACCTTATGGGAAGGCTACTGGAAAGCCCTCCAATGAGTTGAACTGCAGGAAAAGAAAAGTAGTTTCCAAGGGAAGAGCAAAACAACCGGCATCAAACCTACCTGCAAATGCATCAAAGGTATACAAATATGGATTATTGGAAAGCAAAAAATTTTTACATTTTCCCAATGTGACTTAATAAACGCAATTTTGGGTGCTGAAAAGGACGAAGCTTTTTATTTCAGGATGCTGAAACTAAGGATGATCAGGATGCAAAACGAGTCAAGCTGAACGAAGGAATTGGTAATGAAAACAGCTCCGTTAAAGCAGAGGAAGAGGCTAAGGGAAACGGGTACGAGAAGCAAGGCAAAGATAATTCAAAGCCTCCCGAAACCCCTATGGATTATATCCATGTTAGAGCAAGGAGGGGTCAAGCTACTGATAGCCATAGCCTTGCTGAAAGAGTGAGCATTTCAAGGCCCAATTTTAGCTAAAAGTTCCTTTGACCAAGTTGTGCAAGCCTTTCCATAAACATTGGCTAATTGATTATGCTGTGGTCAGGTTCGACGAGAGAAAATTAGCGAACGAATGAAGCTTCTCCAAGATCTTGTACCGGGTTGCAATAAGGTTTAGGAAAGATGCATAACTTGAATATTTAAATTTTCAATTACGTGATTTTGGCCATTTCTAACCATTAGGTTTTTTTTTTTTTTCCACTTTAGGTCACTGGAAAAGCTCTTATGCTCGATGAAATTATAAACTATGTACAGTCACTGCAACGCCAAGTTGAGGTAAAGTAATATGCATTAGTTGAATCCCACCAAATTATTCCCATGCCCAATGATTGTGCATTTTCTATTTTTCTTAATTTTTATTTTTTTTGGGGTTGGGGGGGGGGGCGCAGTTCCTCTCTATGAAGTTGGCTTCTGTCAATACCAGTCTGGATTTCAACATGGACAGCCTCGTTTCAAAAGATGTGAGTTGTTTTCTCTCTTTAGTCAACTGTCAACGTTTTACCTTTTTCCTCGAAGAAATTTCAAAAAAAATTTTGGCTTACTCGAACGGCTTGATTTTTTTTTTTTAATTTTCTTTTGTGTATCAGACATACAAATCAAGCAACGCATTGCCACAGCCCATATTCGCATTAGATTCCCCGGCATCAGCCATTTTCGGCCACCAGCCGCAGCACAATTCCGGACTCCTCAACAGCTGTTCTAATAGGACAGTGGCCCAATCCCCAACGGACAACTTGGACATTGGATTATGCCAAAACTTCAATATGCCGTTACCTCCACTTGATGGATTCGACCAAAGTGTTCCTCAGGTATTTCACTTTAACAGTTAGTTGCTCTTACCAATTTTTTTTTCTTCGTTTTTTCTTTTTGGGGGTTAAGTGTTCTTTTCACGTAGCTTAATCTGTTACTCTAATTATGTGCAGTTCTGTGATGATGACCTGCAAACAATCGTTCAAATGGGTTTTGGCCAGAATCCGAAAATGGAAACAACTTTGCATGACAAACTTCAGGGGTAGGAGGCATTGGAATTCCTAAATCAAGTCATCGGTAATCATGATCGAAATTGGCCTATTGCAGGTTTATCTGAGGCACCTCGTATCGAGCTCTAATTACCATTATTTTTGGTCTGGAAGTGAAGGTCCAGAAGCAGGGGGCATCTGCTGTAAATAGATGAAACATTAACATGGACGAGGACGTCAACTACTACTAAGCCATTTCTGTTTAGGTTCAAAGCAGAGTATACTTTTTACTTTTGATTTTTTTATAAAAAATTTTAATTCAAGGAACCATCACTTCTTTTTGGAGGTTTCTCTAGACTACCTACTGTATAATTTAATTTTACTCCGAATGTAAGATATAATGTATTAATGCTAATTAAATGAAATATAAACGATTTCAGCATCTCGGATTATCTATTTTTTGTGCACATCCTATTATAAAGACAAATAAGGACATTAGTTTGATTTCACTCTAATCTAATTCTACCAGCAATTGCAACACTCTTAGTTGAATTTCCACGAGGACCAGATCAATTGTTGGCTTCTAGATCGCATAATGATGGTGATTTGATACCTGCCTGCAGTGCAACCAGCTGTATGTGTTGGGGCCTTTATCTCAAAAGTCTAATATGACTGATTAAGGCAGTGGATTATATTGAGCTGTGGTCAACTTTGCATGATTTCTGGCACTTACTTGGCTCCTGTAACCTTCATTGGCTATGCAAAAGCAGAAGCTTCTGTGTCATTTTTTTTTTTTTAACCGTGCAGACAAAAATCAATTAAGAAAAGATTGGAGGTTGAAACTGCTCCTTTAAGATATGGTTTTTATTTTAGATGGCCCAATGAATCAATCAGCTTTATAATTGGCAGTGGTGAGATTCTGACTAGACCCAATGAATCAATTTACTTTATAATCTCTTTCACTTTTTCAGCGTATTGGTGAATAGAAAAAGTGGTTAACGTAGTGGGGTTCAGGTATGGAAAGCTACCCCCTTAAAAATAGTCTAATCTTTTTTCGATGAGGTTGTTAGTAAACTCATGTTTCTTGGGTTAAACAAAAGATTTCTGAACGGCAGCTTTAGTCGTTTGTTTTTATTTGGGGGTCCATTATTGCTCTGCAGATTAGTGTATTTTAAACACCAGAAATATGCTAATGAATGTGGGGGGTGTGTGCAGAATAGTTGCATCCCTACTTTAAATTAGTTACTGTTGATGTTCATGTGACCGTCTTGTCTTCAGAAAGGTTTTGAGAGGGCCAGCGATAAGACGATTTTTTATTTTTGTATAGGGATTGCTGTTTTGTAATCTTTCTAATTGTCAAATTCTTTGGCTGTTTTATTCATGCTTACTAGCCTTAGTTTAGGTGGGCGGTTTCGCCCAGATTAAAATTATGCAAAAAGGAATCGCAATTTGCCCTGTAGACATAATAACGTAGACAAGCGTTGGCCAGTTTAAGCCTTTCTGGCACTCAAACTCATCGTAAACTCCATCCAGTGGCCTCTAAGTATCTTGCGTGATTCTCTCTTAAGCAAGAAGGAACCGCAATGCTAAGACCAACTTAGAGGCAAAAAGTAACAAATGAAGCACTAAAAATATTCTAGTAACTAGCCAGCATAAAGCTTGAGATAAAGAAAGAAAGAAAGAAAGATACAGGATTCTGACCCTACAGCCTCGCTCACAACTAATTCCTTTCTCAGGACGAAAATAATAATAATAATAAAAAAAGGAAATATGTGTTAATCGGACCTCTCGATGCCATTACTAATGCCTAGTGTTGTCCCTCTCCTTCGATCATTCCAATGCACAGAAATTTTTAGATGTGCAAACATAGTTTCATCCAAACAAAAATCAAAATTTCAACAGGATCAAGAAAGGATCAACAAGAAAATAATGAGTCTGAATTGATCTCCGTGTTGGGTACTCATCTCATTTTCCCTGTTTAATAAATAATCAATTGTTACCAATGGAGAATTCTTTTTCATTGAGATGATTGAATTTGCACCGTTAGGGTATTAGAAAATGTTATGTTTACCAAGTCTACTCAATATATAAATTCTACTACTTGCATGTAAAATCCATCTTCTTTTTTTTTTTTTGGCTTTTGAACAAGCATGTAAAATCTATCAGGAGTGATGAAGGAGGTCCATGATATGACATACTTGTTTATGTTAGTTGAGTTAGCTTCATTCCAGTTCCAACCCAACTTTGCAGCATTGAAGATGAAGTAAGAAGGCAGTATGCTTGCTGGAGAAGGAAGAGCAGCAACTCTTGTCTTTTGGTCTTAGTTCAAATGAAATTTTTCTAGTTAGGTTATAATCCACGATTTGTGAAAATGACATGTGAAATGGTGTCTTGCAAAGCTGTTTTGTTGGTGGGATTAGGTAGAAAAAATCATCATTTTTGCCGTATTTTCCCACTTTTTGCACCTCCTTCCTTCGCTGCAATTTCTGCAGCATTACTCTCTCAAGCTGCAACTTTAGTACCCTACCGTAACCTTTGATTTAACCTCCTTGTGCACTATCTTTTCCTTCAGTTTATAGGAGCATAATTCGCATTAATGACCAATTTGATCCAATCATTACTAACTTCAACTCGTCCATGTATATTCGCAGCACGTCCGAATCCAATACTAAATGCTCACACCAGACATCCACTGCGGTTGATAGTGTTTAAGAGTAATGATTCTCATTGATTCCCCGTGAAAATCCTTTGCATTAAATGCCAGTCTGCTCATTGGCAGCTCAAAGGTTTATTTAAGTATACAAAATCTGCCAACATCTGATGAATAAATAAATAACAGTAATCACTCGACTACCAGAAGAAAAGCTGAGTGCAGACTATAAGTTAACAATATTTGGGAAAATGACTTGATGAAAACGAACTGCATAAGCATAATTGCTGGGTATCCAAGGCTTTTTCTCTCTCTCTTTTTTTTTTTTAAGGAAAAATTGAAATTGTTTTCGCCTTTTGGATCCATAAACAACCTAATCTTCCTTTTATTATCAGAATAGTTTCCTAGCAATATTTTAACTTGGACTAGTACCATTCCGTGCTGTCCCCAGCACCACCGGTATCTTCTTCTTGTTTTTTTTTTTTTGGGGGGGGGGGGGGTCGAACCACCGGTATTTCCGTTGCAAAGAAAATGTCGAAACAGGAAAAAACGCCTGGCGTTGCCCATTTGCACTGCAATTAGCCCACTTGTCTCTGTGGCAGGGAATTTCAAGGGTAATCAATCCCTGAAATCCACGTCCTTAACGGAAGGAAAATCTTGGAGCCTCCGCGAATCACCATCAAACCAAAACGACACCAGAATGCGGCCCAACCCAAAAATAAAAAAAGGAGTAGGAGTAGGAGGGATCCCAAGGACAATTATTGATCTTTGTGGGGTATCATTATAGTGTTCGTTAGGGTAGGTGCCCTATAGTTACAAGATGTCGCTATTCTATCACCCCTTGTGATTTTGGTGAGGAGTTTTTCTGCTTTCACCTTGTTAAAGCATTTTATTTACTTATTTTTTATCTATTTGGTTTGGTTGTTGGTGGGTATTTCTTTATAGCGGGGATTGAGGGAAAACAGAGGCTATGAATGAAATGGACCCATCATTTGCTTCACCAACCACTGCATTATTTCTTCCTCTCCAACAGTAAGCGCGTTTGCATCTTTCTGCATTTCAAAGGAGGATCTATCTCACCATAAATTTACTTTTCTTTCTTTCCAGACCCTATTTTGTTTCGGAAGTGCTATGCAACAATCTCAAAAAAAAAAAAAAAAAAAAAAAAAAAAAAAAAGTTACGTGGCAACAATCATCACTAACCGTGGAGGAAAACTTTACCCTGCCAGACCATTTTTCCATTTTGGGTTTGCGTGAAACACCCACATTGTGGGCCTTTTCTAGAGGGGGACCAACCCATTTTTATTCGTTTGAGCTACTCAACACGTGAGACGCGCTGCAGCCGGTTCTCATTCGCACTATCTGGTATCTTCCTAACCTTTGATTGGATTTTTGTGCGTGTTTTGTTACCTTGATGTGGAAGTGAGGCCCACATTTGTAACAATTCAACGCAAAAAAAAAAAAAAAAAAAAAAAAAGCTGTAAATCTCTGGAGGGGGAATCGAATGTCTCAAGAAAGTCTTGGTCGCTACTACTGTGGCTACTGGGTTGAGCATCCAAAAAGCCGGCAAATGTACACAAGGTCAAAGATTGACTTCTTTCTCGAAGCATTTCTGTGGCCGAAGGCCCCACGTTGATCGTCTACCCGACCGGAACAATTTTCTTTTTTTTTCAAAAAAGAAAGAAAGAAAAGGAGCACCCCCCCCCTTGCTTTCTTGCTGATCCATTGATGGACCAAGTTCAGGAAATGTCTGCAAACTTGTGGGCTAATAAGATATCTGAGAGGAGCAGATGGAGTACATCATTTGGAATCGAAGCCCAAAGTGTGGTCACAACTAACCCAACTGAATGACCGAAATTTAAGACAGCAATCCAATCTATATAGCCTCTCTTCTTGTTTTTTGTGCTTTAAGTTGCGGCCAAGAGAAACAAATTGAGGGCTACTGCACCCACATTTTTACACTATGCTTAATATAATAATACTAACTGAGATCTAGATTGGCCTCTGGGTGGCATTCGATTTATCTGAATTTTTCACTTTGCATTCGGCCTGGAAACAAAGGCGAAGAGAGAAAAAAAGCGTGCTGACCTTAGGACCAAGGTAATTGTAATTGCGTCAGGCTGTAATTAAATAATTCGTTACACGTGCCAACAACAAGCAACTGCATGTATCAATGCAACGTTTGATTCTTAATTCTTAATCCTTAAATTCTTTCCTTTTTAACGCATAAAGTCAAAGCATTACTGCGACTAGTTTTGTGATGGTCGAGCAGAAGAGGAGGGTGGCTGGTGGCTAACTGGGCTGAAAAATCCTTCAGAAACCACTGCCAAGAGCCCAAACAATGGGGCACACCTGAAAATGATATTCAATCATGGGCCCCTTGGGCCGAAGGCATTTCGCAATGGTTTTACTATGTGGGCTTTCTAAGCCTCGACAAAATTTTAAATAAGTAAATAAATAAATAAATAAAGGCTTCGTAACACCCACCTTCTTCCTACTAAATTGGCAATCCGTCTTCTAAGCACGTGTCATCCAATTCATTAAGACCTATAGCCCATATATTGTTACAAACACAGCTGCACGAATGTGTTTGTGTGTGTGTGTACAGGACTTGACTCGTTTTTCATCTTCAAATTTTACCAACTGAAAAATTCGAGACAGAAAGGTGGAAGAATCGTCCACAGTTTACATGAAAGATTGTTGGGTCTGCATTGAAAGGCAAAATCCTCCAATTGTAGGGTCCAAAAGGTTGTTTGGTGGGAAGTGAAAAAAAAAAAAAAAAAAAAAAAAGAAGAAAAAGAAAAAGAAAGAAGGCGATCGTCAAATTTGCTATTTATTAAAATAGTCGACGATTCAAAGATTGAACAACAACAATCATCATAGGCGACAGATTAAAGCCATCCAACCAAAGCCTAATTATCGTGTTTATAGGCAGAGCCATCAATATCGTACTTCTGGTTGGTTGCCCGTGAGATCCATTGAAAGCCTAATTAATTTTCCCTTGTGACGTCGGATGACCTGCTTCCGCTTCTGCTTCTGCTTCTGCTTCTGCTTGCTTTCCCAGTCGTCCGGCTTCTTTTTTAACTCTCTCTTGCATCAAACCAAAATTACACAAACGCTCGAATATAAATCAGAGGTAGAAGATGATGAACAAAAGTAATGCACTCGTACCGCTAATAATTTTGGTTGGCACTGTCTAAATTTAGGTAAATAAAAATAAAAAATTATTAGCCTTCCCTTGTCTCAAATCTCAATCACCATCGTGCGCACATCATTCACACACGCGCACACATAACAATGATACAATCATACATACACCTACACCTACACCTACACCTACACGTACACGTACAGATACACATACAGAGAGACAGAGAGTGAAACAGAGATATCTGAAGAAGGCAAGCGGCTGAGCACAGACAAACAGAGAGGTTTGTTTACTTTAATTGAAAAAAAAAAAAAAAAGAAAGAGAATCGCAATACAATCACCGTCTCCGCTTCCCGCATTTTCTATGAGTCGGTCTCAAAATCGCGAGTTTCAAGAATGGTGGAACAAGCAGCGCCAGTTTCTCGACAATCCCCCGGACGACCACAACGCCGCCTTTCTCACCGTCGACGTTCCCAACGCCCCCAACTCCTCCTCCGATTCCTTCACCCTCGAAAAAGGCCGCTCGCGCAGCGCCCGCCAGCTCTCCTGGCTCTGGATCCTCAAATTCCAGCAGCTCGCCGCCTCCCTCGCCTGGTTCACCAACGCTTCCATTTCCCTCCTCCGTACCGCCAATCGCCGGATCTCTAGTCCCGACTCCCGCGCCGATTCCCCCTCCTCCCGCCTCTACAGGGCGATCAAGCTCTTCTTGTTCCTCGTGATTTTGTTGCTCTGCTTCGAGTTGGTTGCTTATTTTAAGGGATGGCATTTCAGCCCGCCTTCGGTGGAGTCCGCGGAGGCCATGGTGGAGAGAGTGTACGCCAAATGGCTAGAGATCAGAGCCAATTACCTGGCTCCCCCGCTGCAGACCTTGACCAATGTGTGCATTGTTCTCTTCTTGATGCAGTCGGTGGATCGCATCGTGTTGATGTTAGGGTGCTTTTGGATTAAGGTTAAGAAATTGAAGCCGGTGGCCGCAATGGAGTACGGGAGCCTGGATGCTTCGGCGGAGAATCTGGAGGACTATCCCATGGTATTGGTGCAGATCCCTATATGCAATGAGAAAGAGGTAAGCAGATGTAGGTTTCTAATCCCTTACCTTCTTTTTCTAGTTTTCTTGAAAATCATAGTTTGTTGGTACTACTTAGCATTATTCAACTGCTCTTATTGTGTTGGATTGTTTGGATTATAGTAAATTTGTAATAGCGTGAATTAAGCGGGTGCAATGTGTAAATTTTCATCCTTTCTATTTTTATTATTATTTTTTTTTCTTTGTGGTTCCAGCCCTTTGTATTATTTATCCTACACCAAGTAATTATTATCATTGTGTGCCATACAGGTTTACCAACAATCTATCACAGCAGTTTGTGTCCTAGACTGGCCAAAGGAAAGAATGCTTGTACAGGTTTTGGATGATTCTGACGAGTTAGATGTTCAACTCCTTATCAAGGCAGAAGTACAGAAGTGGCAGCAAAGGGGTGTGCACATACTCTACAGGCATCGTCTTATACGCACCGGTTATAAAGCAGGGAATCTTAAATCTGCAATGAGCTGTGATTATGTAAATGATTACGAGTTTGTAACGATCTTTGATGCTGATTTTCAGCCAGCGCCTGATTTCTTAAAGAAAACCATCCCTTACTTCAAGGTAAATCTGTAATCTGTATCTATCACAGCTTTAGCAGGGTTGAGCCAGTTTAGCAAGTTTAGTAATCCACAAGTCTATTTGATAGGTTATTTTTTGGGAAATTTTGGGTTACTTTTTGTCTTATATTTCCTGCATTCCTAGTTTGACCAAGAATAGTCATTTGAAGTGTGTTTTGTTACAGACAGGAAACTCCTATTATAGTGGGCAATTATTGGTAGTTTACTGGCGTTTTATTGATTTTTACTTGACGTAGCGCATTCCAGATGGATTGTCCCTAAATCTGCTACCATTATACCCATCATATTAGACACATGACAGCATGCTTCTGCTAACGGAGAAAGGGAGGAAGGGGCCAGTGTTGCCAGAGAGTTGGCATACTCTGCCTCTGGAAATTTGAACATTGCATCATTTGCACTAATGCAAGAGGCCAACGGTCGTCTTCATGCCATTGATCAAATGGTTTCTCATAATATGGTGCATAAGTGCAAAGTTTAGTGTGTTTGTTGGGTGGGTTGGACAGATCAGTATTACTTTAGTCGATGACCATGATTGTATTTTACTGATCTCTGGCTGCTTATTGATGTAATAGCAAAATTGTTTTCCTTTTGCGATCTAATTTTTGTAGGGGAACAATGACCTGGCTTTGGTACAGACAAGGTGGGCCTTTGTAAACAAGGATGAGAACTTGCTTACCAGACTGCAAAACATAAACTTGTCATTTCACTTTGAGGTTGAGCAACAGGTGAATGGTGTTTTCATCAACTTCTTTGGTTTCAATGGAACTGCTGGTGTGTGGAGAATTAAAGCTCTTGAGGAATGTGGTGGCTGGTTGGAACGCACAACTGTGGAAGACATGGACATAGCTGTTCGTGCCCACCTATGTGGATGGAAGTTCATATTTTTAAATGATGTTAAGGTGCATTGCTATGTTGCCATTTTAAAAATGTCTATATATATTCGATGACTTGCCAGGAAATTGATTTGTCTTGCTTTTGCAGTGCCTTTGTGAACTTCCAGAGTCATATGAGGCATACAAGAAACAGCAACACCGCTGGCATTCAGGACCAATGCAGTTGCTCCGCTTGTGCTTTCTTGATGTACTACGCTCAAAGGTACTGAAATTTCATGTAATTGCTTTGGATCAAGTTTCAAGCCCTTTTCTTCCAAATTTGCCCTCATTTTGAAATTGGCAAATTCTCTAATTTTGTGTACTACCTTGTGGCTGATATGCTTCCAATAAATCCAGTTTATGATATAAGCTAACAAGGAATAATAAATTTCAGCTGGTATTCAAATACTACAATTGTGGATTTAAGTTTCTTTTGTTGTTTTTTTGTTGGGGGTGAGTTATCTATAAGGGTTTCAAGCTATAAATGAGCACACCACAAGAAGTTGGGTGGCTTATCATGGGCAAATGATTTCACTCACTGGATTTACATTTGCTCAAAAAGGATGATAATTAAATGAAGAAGTCCACCTCAACTTTTTGTAGTTGCTGTTTTCTATTTAGTTGAAAATCATTAACTTGTGAGTTCATTTATGTTTCTTGGAATGAATTGTACTTCTGCTAATATATTTGCCTTAAAATTCCAGGTGAGTTCATCAAAGAAAGCAAATTTGATATTCCTTTTCTTCCTACTACGGAAGCTTATCCTGCCTTTTTATTCGTTCACTCTCTTCTGTATCATACTTCCGCTCACCATGTTCCTTCCAGAAGCTCAGCTACCAGCTTGGGTTGTTTGTTACGTCCCTGGCATCATGTCTATCTTGAATATCATTCCAGCACCAGAGTCTTTCCCATTTATTGTTCCCTACCTGTTATTTGAGAACACCATGTCTGTGACCAAGTTTAATGCAATGATATCAGGATTGTTTCGATTTGGAAGTTCTTATGAATGGGTAGTCACAAAGAAATTAGGACGATCATCAGAGACAGACTTGGTTGCCTTTGGTGAAAAGGAATCCGATTCTCTGGGGCAAGCTACTGGTCTCCACAGGTCCTCATCTGAATCAGGCCTGGCTGACCTAAACAAGCTAGAGACAAGGAAGAAGGGTGGGAAAAAGAGAAAAAATCGGTTATACAGAAAAGAACTTACTCTAGCATTCATACTGTTAACAGCCTCAATCAGGAGTCTGTTATCTGCTCAAGGAATTCACTTTTACTTCCTATTATTTCAAGGCATCAGTTTTCTTGTTGTTGGTCTTGATTTGATTGGGGAGCAAGTGAGTTGATCATAAGATTTCCAATATTGTTGTGAAAGCCTTGCTTTAGTAATTTAGTGGGTGCATCAGATCATGATGACGACTTGTAACCATCACGAAGCATGGAAATCGGGTCCTTGCATCTTGAATGTGCTAACTAGCTGTGGCTGATGAACTCAATCGATTTTTTCCTTGAACGGAGACTTCTTTTCCATTGATGAATTTGTCGGGTATAGGCTGGCCAACCGTGTAAGTTCTTTTAACGTTGGAGTTCAGAGATGGCAAAATACGGTGCAGGGTTTCACCGTAAACACAATAGCGTTTGTGCATGTGGGGGCTGAAATTGAAGAGCCGTGGGTCATTAGGTTGATGCGTTGTGTTGCACTTTCATTCTTTTACTTGCATTGTTTGTTTTATCGATTCCTCACCGTTAATAATGGTTTTTATTGGCTACTAATCACGATGTCTAATAGTAATAGTAAAATCCTTTGAAATCTTACCCGGGTCGATGTCTAATTTCTGAAAGAATAAAATAATGGTTTTCATTCGTTCAAACGTCAATTAGTGTTTGACGTGGAAGAACCCCACCGACATTTAAGCAATTGATTGGAAAGACAAACGGACTGAAAAATTAAAAAAAAATTTGGAATTAATGAAATGAAAAGCATAGCACCATAACCGAAATAACCTAGAAGGTTAAGCAAATGTTGCTTCAACAAGTAGAGGAATGCATCCGAACATTCTCTAGAGCTCATAGAGGTGGGCTAAAACAAAGTAACCAACAGCAAGGACAGCAGAAAGTGTTGCACTTAAGCAGCACCAGCACCCTTGCCCTTCAATATGTGTCTCACAAAAAATATGTTTTTAGTATAGCTAAGTGAGACAAAATGTTTCAATAAGAGGAAAAAAAAAAAACAAATTGAGACTTGTTGATAATTTAAGCTCACCCATCTGCCCTGCCACATTGATCAGGACGGGATGAAATGCATGCCAACAATCTACCACCACCAAATTGCTCTTCAATATGGGAATCTAGGTTACGATCCTTTTGGCGCTTCTCAAGCTTCCTAAGCACATGCTTGCTCTTCTTAGTTTCCTCTGCAGTGCCTCCCCCTTCCTGCCATTGTTCACAGAAATTATATGAATTTCTTCGCACAAAAACAGAAAATGAATACCAGTCAAGTCAATATGCATAGCCACTCACAGTATAAGCAGGGTATTCCACTCAATTTCAAAATGGAAAAAAGTCATCAACTAAAACCCATTTTATGGTTTATATACCGCAAAAGATCATTATTTCTTCAACATTTACAGAGACTACAAAAACAGCATGAGTTCCTTTCAGAAACTATAAAGGCATAGCCGTCAACACGATAGCGTATCATCCATAAGACTAGGGAAAGACATGATAAATGAAAAGCACAAATTGCCATTAAGATCATAAACAGCATGGTGTTTCCTTTTTATATGTCCCTAAACAATGAAGCAATCAGAAACTAAAATCACCTCGGGGGTTTCCTTTTTTGCCACAGCCTTCTTCTGCCTACCGATGTCAACACCATAATGCTGAAGGTACCATTGCTTCAATCGGGCAGCATCCACCTGCACAATTGCAATCTTGACCAAAGTTTGTGTCCTCACAAGCTCATTGTTGGAGGCATTGTAAACCACATCAAGAATACGAGCCTTCCTGGTGACAGCCTCACTACCCCAAGAATAATTCCCTGTATCCAATCTAAGGGCTCTCCATTTCACATTGCCTCCACTAACACGGATCCTCCTTACAGTCTTGTTGCTTGAGAGTTTAGTATTTGCAGGCTGACGGCCAAGCTCATACCTTAATAGTCAAGTCAACTAATGAAGTTAGTGATTTGATTAGTAACCAATTCAAGTCTCATCATACCAATCTGAACGTGGTACAATACAAAGAAATTCAGGCCAAAGTTGACGCTCAGATAGTTCGCTCAGAAATGTGTAGAGGCATCGATTCCTTCACAAATGAGAAGAGTAAAACTCCAAGCTCGCTTTAGCTTATAAGAATTTACCCCCCCCCCTCTTTCTTTTTTCTTTTTCGAGAACAAGAGAGGAAAAAGAAAAGAAAACAAAATTGAGAACCGGCTGGAGAGCGGAAAGATCCTTTGGAGACAAAGCCGTGTACTAATCACAAACAGAGGAAAAACATAATATATAATTACCCATTACATACCCACTCGCCCAAAGACAAACCCATTGAGAACCCGTTCAAAGATATTTGCATTGAAGTTCAAGATGTGTGAGAGAGAGAGAGAGAGCCACCTCTATTTCCTCATTCAGAGTTACCAAACGAATCCAACATTTTAAACCAAGAAAGCAAACCGGAAATTAAAAAAGATCACAAAGAAGAGAGAACAAGAGCCGACGACATATAAGCAATGAAATGAATGCATAGAAATTAGAGGGCATGAAGGCTACTTTCTATTCTTTCGCCAAGCCTTCTTCTTGCCTCCAGTGGCCTGCCTTTTGTGCATGGAGTCCCTTGAGATACCTGCGCATCATTGCCCACCCCCCCAAAAAAAAACCCCCCTGGACTAAGAAAAACCAGTTAAAAAAAAAAAAGATAATCGATGGATTGCATTTTAGTCTATCTGACGTTGGAGAGTTCCGTACCCATCTTGCCTGGGCGGCTCACTGCTGCTCTTCTCCGCTTCTGCCCTCCCTCCCTCCCTCTCTCTCTCTCTCTCTCTCTCTCTCTCTCCCTCTCTCTCTCCCTCTGAAGGGAAAACCGTTAAAACTTAAAAGCTCTCGCGGCCCAGCCGTTTATGATGCTGAAGGCTTATGGGCCGTAAGACTCTTTGCCTCTATTATAAGACGGAGCCGTTGAGAGACAGAGGATGTATGTAATCTTGTGACTGCTCAAGCCCTTCTTTTGCCTTATTTATTTATTTTTTTTATCACAAGCACTACGAATCCCATTACACTGTGAAACTTCGACAATCAGCCCAAGTAGCACAGCAAGCCCATTTATCTAATAGCTTAATTCTGATGCGTCAACCTTTGTTCTCGCCCTTCTCTGCCCAACAAACAACCAAGAAAAATTTGCCGTTCATCCTTTTTAACCATTTTAATTAAATAATAAAATAAAAAAAAAACCCAAAATAACACTCCCTTTCCCCAGAGGCCATAAAATTCCTCATCTCGTGCACTGGTCTCGAACTAACAATTTCAATACCCACGCAATTCAATTATCATCGTCTAAAAAACTCAATAAGAGAGCAAAAACTAAAAACTTTGGCCTAAAAATATATCCCATCTAGGTAACAATAGTCTTGACTGATTCTCCCTTGTAAATATTTCTCCATTACAGTTCTGCGTCTCAACAACAAACAGAACAGTGTTCTGAATATAGAAGAAAAACACATATGCCAAAGAAACAAGGAAGTCGGGTAGGCTCTCATTCTTCTCGTTCGTGTTTATGCCTTGCTATCTATACTCATTGGCTCGGTCCCTTTGCCTTCCGCTTTCTGCATGGGTAAAGGACAGGAGCGTATGAGTACAAAAAGAGAATAACAAGAAGCACAAGCTATGCTATGAGGCCCAACCAACTTGGATGTTCAACTCAGCAAGAATAGATACTGCTACCGATGGAAACCTCTGTCAGTTCTGTAGCTAATGTTTCTCCCTCAACTATTAGTTCTTTAGTGTTCGATTTAAGTGAGCACTTACATTCAGATCCGAGCACTTACATTCAGATCAGAAGTTCCCAATTTGCTCATCTTAGCAAACATGTTGCCATAGAACTTGGCTTCCTTCTTGTTATACTCTCTCATCTTTTCCTTCAAAACTTTGTACTCCTGCTTGACTTCTCTGTTTTAAAATGCAAATGCAAATTATAGGCATTCAAGGAAGAAAAGAATGGATCCACATTCAATGTAATGTTAAAAAAAAAAAAAAGGAATCCATCATTGCTAGATGCAAGAAATGCCGGTCACACCTATTGTCAGGATCAATCTCAAGAGCTTTCTTAATATCAAGCTCAGCCAGATCCAAATCCGCCAGATGGATGTATGCTTGGGCTCTCCTATAGAGAGCCTTGACATTTTGACTCTCCAACTCTAACACCTGCATCAAACATCATCTCCTTTCAAAATGTTCCACCACATTTAAAGAAAAACTAGCATAAAGATTAATACAGAGTCTTCAGGTTACAATGAAGTACACAAACATAGTTAGAATTTGGTTACCTTGGTGCACAGCTTTTCTGCCTGCTTGTAGTCCTTCACTTTCAACTTGCAAGCAGCATTGTTTAAGTTACAAGCAACCTTCAATGCCTTGGCTTGCTTTTTCTCATCCTCACCGAAGGAAGAATCATATTCAATGAATTTTACAGCCTGCAAAAAGCCAGGTCAAGATGTGAGCATACCAGGTAAAGGGTTGTGAATTTTGACATGAATGCAAAGTTCTTTAAAAAGGTACCTTCTCATATCTTTTTGATGCCCGTGCATATTTCCCCGACTTGAATAATGCATTGCCTTCTTCTTTCTTTTTACTGGCAGCTTCTATCTTTTCCTGAGTGTTCATGTCCCAGGATTCCTTTTCCTTTACAAAGGACACCAGCTCAACTTCATAGCATACAGTTGAATTTGGAGGGACAACAGCCAACTCCTGCTGTGACTCCAATGATCCAAAGGCATACTCTGGTGCAATGGTCAACAAAGAAACCTCACCTTTCTTCATTGACATCACAGCTCTGTCCAGGCCATCAATGACTTGCTCTGTTCAAAGAACACAATCAAATATCCTAAGAGGATACCAAAAATTAATGGAATTGGGAGAAATTTTCTTCTTAGTCCATACCATCATCAGTCTTAAACTCAAAAAGCTCTCCACCATCTTCATGGCCCTTCTTCAAAAAAATTGTACCATCTTGCAACTTCCCAATTAACTTCACTAAAAGAAAAATAACAGGGTCCATCAGATATTATAATTCTAGGTCAAATTTAAATATAGATGCTTAATCCCAGGCTCACTACTAACGTGTTACAACAGCTCCATCATTTGGGCGTTCATATCCTTCACCATCCTTCAGAATTTTCTTTATAACCTTCTTGTCATCAGTTACTTCTGAAACAGTCTTCCAAGATACCAACTCCAGAGTTATCTTTAGCATGGCATTAGGTGGGATAGCACCTTCATTACCAGATGCAGGTTTACCCTCCCCAGCAAATCCATCTAAAACCACCAAAAACCCAACAAAAAAAAGAAAAAAAGGAAGAGCAAGTTAAACAATACAATCATGTACACTGGTTTGACATGACCAGGTTGAGAACAAAATTTACATTGTGGCTTCACTGTTAGAAGAACCTTTTCCCCCTTCTTCATGGTCTTAACAGCACTTGACAGCGCAGGACAGAAGTGACCTGCACATTCAAGAACCCAATATGAGGAATTGCGAGCCCCAAAAGTTTCATATGGTAACCATAACATACTAACCCTCCTTGACAGTGAATTCTACTCCATCAGACTTGGCAACAACTGCACCATCCTCAAGCTGCACTTCATATTTAACTGCATTTAAAAGAGGTCAAGATCAATGGTTATCGAACAATATCAGTCACCTGTTTTCAAGAACAAAATGACAAGTCCTACCAAAGATAACTCATGTACCTAACACTTCATCAAGATCCTTTGGGGTCTCCCATTTCTCTCCTTCAACAAGTATCTTCTTAAATACACCCCCATCTTTGCATATGTCCTTCACACTGCTCCAAGACAGTAATTCAACATCAAACTGCAGAGTAGCATTAGGAGGGATGGTAGGTGGTGAGCCAGAAACACCATATGCCAGTTCAGGAGGGATGGTGAAAATGGCATTTTCACCCTTCTTCATGGTCTTGATACCTTGGTCCCATCCTTTAATCACTTGACCTGTAGAGGAAAGGAACGAGCAACCAGTCTTTGAATAGAACAAACAATTTCCATCTAGCACATAATTTTTCTCAAGAGCATCCAAACAATAGGACCAGAAATTAGTATCATTCTGTTGACATATTAATTACCAAACACCAAATAAGTGACATAGATGCCATAGAGTTCACTGCAGGAACTTCTATGCCCCTGCAATAGGATATTTAGCTTCTACATCCCCATGGACTACGTATTATAGAATAGGAACATGAGATCTCACTTTCTCCGATGACCCATAAAAGGAGCCCAAAAGATTAACAGCGACAATTTCAAAGGATAAATTTGTCCGCCTAGTAATGAAGCTGAGCTTCTCTTACTCCTACAAGGCATCGAAATCTACAACTCAAAATATATTCCTTTCCACGGTGTCCATCACTGACAACCATCGAATTTTGGGCAATGGATTGCTGAGTGGAAGAGGGACTTGCTAGTTATGATGCAGGTAACAAAGTGATTTACTTTTCTTTACTATCTCTCGGGAAACCTCAACTCCCTCACTGAGTGCTTACACTCACTTAGTGGTACTTGGAAAATTGACATTACATTGAAACAAATAGAAAAGTCGAAATGACTGACCTTGACCAAGAGTGAACTTGAAGGGAGTCCCTCTATCCCGACTCGAATCGAACTTAGTCCCGTCCAGTAACGTCCCCGTGTAATGAACTGAAGCCAGCCAAACGCTTATCACAACCACAGAATAAAGAAATAATAAATCAAGCAGTAAACTTCTAAACATAGCCAGTCATTGTTAATTTTCTTTCTTTTCTGTTTTTTTTTTTTTTTGGCTTTAATAAAGAAAAAAAGAAAAAGGCAAGGTAATATGAATAATACCTTCGACCTCGTCGCCGTTATCCGGAGTTTCCCAACTTTCACCGGCCTTGAGAAGCTTCTTCTTCAAACCTTGCTTGCCGATCTCCTTCTCTTCGCCGACCTTCAACTCTGGGCTTTCGTCGGGAAGATCGAAGTCGCCGTTGTTGTTCATCATCATCTCGTCCCCGGCTGGAAGATCGAAATCCTCTTCCATTGCCTCCACTTTCAACCGAGATTGACTTAAAGAGAGAAAGAGATGATATCAGAAGAATCTAGAGAGATTGAGGGAGCACGCTAAGACATGAGAATGCGTCGGCGCAGGGGGTTTTAAATACAGTTGAGAGAGAGAGATAGAGAGCAAGAGAGAGAAGGAAAAAAAGGGATGGCAAATGTAAGTTGCTTCCTTCTAGAGTCTTCTGTCTAAGAGGGTAGGGATTTTGGGACGAGATCATTCAATGGAGGGTCAGGATGCTTCCGGAGAAAAAGGGTCTTTCAAAAGGAAAATTTATATAAACAAAAATGGAAAGAAAAAGGATCTAACGGCACGAGACGGAGTGCGTGGTCTGCTGTCACGACTTACGACTGCGATCAACTGTACCAAAAATAAAATAATATATATATATATATATAATCTCGTTAAATTACTAAATGAAAGCAATCATTTTGGTTTTGATTTTCTAATTCATAGTTATAAAATTCGGTTAGGATATCTACTCGACCAGATGATTGTGTTAATGAATTATTAATTTAATTAATAATTAATTTGACCGAATCAAGGTTTAGAATGTTCATTTTTATTCAACGTAATTGTATAAAAAAATTTATAAACACTCAAAAAAAAAAGTCATAGCAAGTTTTTTATTTTTTCATACTACTACTAATACAATAAATAAATAAATAAATAAATAAATATATATATATATATATATATAGAAAAAAATAAATATTCAAAGTGTTATGTTGAAAAATGAGTAATTATTTGAAGTAAAACTCCAAAAAAAAAAATTAACTAAAAAACACGAAACTTATGTTTATAAACTTATTTTGTAGAGTTATACAAGTGCATAATAGCACCAATCTATTACATGGATAATACTTTGGAGGAAGCTTCGTTACTTTCATTGTCAGAGACTCGAGGGACTCAATGGTTAACGATTTGAAGTCATCGTAGAAAATTATCATGCTGCAAAGGCTCATTTTAACGAAGTTTAAAGACCAACGTTTACCATAAAGAGAAAAGCTAGAAAAGAAAAAAATTACAAAACCCCCATTCGAAGAAACTGTTCAAAATTTAAAAGTAGATCATGAAAGATAACATCAAACTAATTTTAAACACCATCGACCAATCGATCGTTAGAGTTGAGAGAGGATCGAAGGCGATGGAAGGCTTAAAAACAATGCGGCAGTTGCTGCCGAGTCTTTTGGATTTGGATAGTCTGGGAACGAACAAATTCAACAAAAAAAAATAAAAAAATAAAAAAATTAGCTCCATCTGCTTTGGATAATTTTTTTTATTTTATTTTTTTTTTAAAAAAAAACTTTTTGGGTTCAAAGTGCCAAACAATTTTTTTTACTAATTCGATCCGGTTCAATTTCTGATCCGACAAATTATCGATTTAACCGATCGAACCGAATTTAATAACGTTGTACCAATCATGAAATGTTAGGCAAAATCAGTCATCCCTTCAATGACCAAACCAAACGGGTGGCTGGATGGAGATGTAGTCTCCCTCGCATTCAAAATATTTTTTTTAATTTCTTGAAAATTAAATTGATTATAAACGGAAACAGTATCAACCTCAATGCACTGTTTTCATGTGCGTTTTTGTGTCCATTAACATAGGCAATAATTATTCGATAAATTGAATTTTTTTTTCTTTTGGGTATTAATAAATTAAATTGTTGAATGTCTTAAACAACGTTTTTATGCAGTCTGAATGGAAATGATCGTGTTTGATTTAATTGTGTTCTATATTTTTTTTTCTAAAAAAAATTATTGTTAATTTGGTTTCAAATCGAATAATAAATGAAAACATAATTTTATTACGTTTAGTTTTTTTTTTTTTTCTGGTAACATAAGACATAAGAAATAAAAACTAATTATGTTTATCCAGTACCGATACTGCAGGTAACACGAACGTTAACCCGCATGGCGTCCAAAACTGTCACACAATTCAGTAAAATTCTTGCTCACTTGATGCATAATATGAGTTAATGACAAGGTATGCGGGATCTTAGAAAAAAGAATGGAAACTATTTAATTCGGACCATCAATTAAGAATGCATCATATAATATATATATATATATATATATATATGTATTCTGAAAATGCATAAAAAAGAGTTAAGAAACCGTTATTACTATTTATTAGCTATCAGTAAACTTCTGGTTCCGGAAGATAGCAACAGAGGAAGGACTGAGAGAAAGGATGAAAAGGGTGAGATTTTCCTTTTCTTGTTTAAACTAATTTTAGTCAGGAAGCTGTCCTGGGAAGGAAACTATATTTTTCTGTCTCAAGATGAAATGGCTGAGGCCCCAAAATAAGTAGAACATCTCTTCATCAAAAGACCCATTTGGGTAGCTAGTTAAGTTGATCCCAATTTTAGATCATATATCAAATACATTCAAAATAATGTTTTGGCTGACCAAATAAGCTACCAGGAGAACCACTGCTCTGGTTGGTAACTACAGTTCACTATCTCTGGTAATGGTTGACCCCCCACCCGAAGTTTTCCCATTCACGGCAACCAACTCCGTGTCAAATATTAGTGTGGCTCCACCTGAAAATTTCAAAGAACCACATATCATTTTACGAGGGATATATAAAAGACATTAGCTTTAAATCTCTATAAATTTTTACAATTGCATTTTTAATCTTTTTACATTTTCATTTGCATTTTATATTGCTTGATTCATAAAAATTTAGGACATTTCTGGTCAACCAGGAATGACTTGCACCAACAGGTAACCCGTCTCGTAAGTTCTAACAAACAAAATCAACCATATGGGCCAACAAGGGCTACAATTATATATCACAACAATGCAGCATGTTCAAGCAAAGTCACTACAGCATCTAACATAATTTATATTTGCAGAACCATCAATAATCTACAAGTAATAACATGATTTACTAGTCACAGGACCCATATAATCAAAACACACTTGGCAAAGAAACCTTAGTAGGACACTAGGCCGCCTGAGAAATCCAGGTGATGTAAGGCAAGCAGATCTATGTTACCTGGAATGGTAGGGGGTGAGCCCTGGTCCCCATAACCAAGTTTAGCCGGTATTTTCAATTTTCTCTTCTCACCTACGCACATTCCTAACAGTCCTTGGTCCCATCCTACAAGTACAAATTTCACACCAAGTAAAAATAGTATCCACTAAATATAATATTATCAAACATCAATAAAGAAATGAAGAGTTCATGATAAAAATAAACGGTTATTAATGCACAAGAACCTCTGATAACTTGGCCACTGCCCAGCTCAAATTCAATTGGATCACCCCTTTCAAAGCTGGAATCAAAAACAGTTCCATCTGTGAGTTTTCCCTGGAAAGATAAAACGGACAAGGTCTTGGTCAAGAAACTGATATTTGGCTGAAAAACGAATGAATTTAATATACTTTCACTGCAATCAATGCGAAAAAATCAAAAGGCCAGGAAAAAGAAGAAACTTGAAATATCTACCACTGTAGTTTAACAGAATGCACTCTATGCTATTTATACCACATATGAATATCTATGTTTTTTGTTGATCAATCTCAGATGCAATGAAAATTAAAAAGGAAAGGACTGCAGAGGATAAGAGCGATCTTCATTAAGATGCATATAACAAAGTGACAATACAAACATACAACATTCTGGGTTCATTGAATTAGAAATAAAAACCTCGATCACAAGTGGAATAAAAACCTCTAACATTGGCCGTTGCTCTCCTTTAAAAAGCAACATTATTGTGTATTGAAATTTAAAGCATTCCAGTAAGCATTTTACACTCTGCAACAACTCCACTACCTTCCATACTGATTACAAACAAAGTTTCATCTCAATTAAAATAACTAAACTACATGGTTAGCTTCAAAGCCTGCAATAACATGAAGCAAAGCAAATTCCTGCCACCATTAGTGATAAAGTTCTGCTCAAAGGTATTACTTGAAAAAAGCAAGTTATAAACAGAAATTCCTCTTCTCAAATAGAGACAGCAATTTCACATTCCCGCTTACTCGATAATGGACTTTAATTCTATCTCCCTTATGAGCCTGAATCTCACAAGATTCGGGTTTATGCTGCAAAATTAAAAAGAAAAAAGAAAAAAGAAAAAGAGAGAGTGAGAAAATGTGAGTGTGAAACAAATAGTGATCTATTGCCAACTCTCTTCTTTCTCACTCAACCACATGACAACAACAACGACGACAGTAAGCCTTAATCCCAAAATTAATTGGGATCGGCTACATAAACATTTTCTTTGTCAGTTTGATCTATCACCCCCCACTATCAGCCAAACAATTACCCATAAATAATGAAAACAAACAGAATCCTAGCATTTCATTGGCCTAACCAGCGGGGCTTGACGTATGGACATATATATAAAATTTATTTTTTTATAAAAAAAAAAAAAGAAAAGGAAAACACAAGCCAGACAAAACAAAACCAAAGACATCCGATTACCTTGACACCGATCTGTAACTCCTTTACATCGCCCGAGTTTTTCTCTGAAGCTGATTTAATTAAGTGACGGAGCATAAACCCATTAATTTGACGGATACAGACAATAGCAGATTGAATACAAATGTATAGTACAGATCTAAAACATTCAAAGGCCGACGAGAGAATATTAATAACCAAGGAACAAATGATTACCCAATGCAGAGAGCACCAACAGATAGAAGATGGAGGCTGCCGCCTTCGATGCATATCTCAAACTCAGACTCATCTTTGAAGTCCTTCTCTCGCTCTCTCTCTCTCTCTCTCTCTCTCTCTCTCTCTCTCTCTCTCTCTCTCTCTCTCTCTCTGCATGTACGTGTCTCTTTCTTCTCAAGAGCTGTATCTTTATTATATGAACCGGTCGGGTTGGCCGGCAATAGCGAACGAACGGACTAGGAAACCTAACCATAGTATTGGGCCTAGGCCTTTCCCAGTTACACCTGGTATGGCCCACGATGGGATCAACAAGATTTGGGTCAACAAAGTAGATGTGGGTCAAGATGAGATTGGGAATGTTTTTTACTTTTTTTTTTTTTTGTTGGGTTGCATGATTAGCTGTGCCAATAATTGGAAAAACTTGTTTTTTTCTAGTGCCCGAATTGATATTTGATAATTTCCTGGCGACCCATCGTGGTATCAATAACCAATAACTGAAGCTGTAAATTAGTCAATCTTAAATCCGTCAGTCACGTCTTAAGAATTATCAGAGATAAAAAATCACATCATAAATGACAAAGAGTGCTAGAGTGAGGATGATCAACATTGTTGTCTGTACACAACGCCTTAACAAATTATACTAGTAATGGAAAAACGAAATATGTTAAACATTGTGGTGCTGTAGAGCCAAGAATTTGTTGCCTGACCCTCCTGAGAAGTTACCATCGATTTGTACTCCAATTAATCACTAAAATCACTTGCAAGCACGTTTGGGTGAATCCAAAGGACACAAGGAGAAGGGGAGGGGGGGTGGTCCTTAACGTCTGATCCTGCAATGGCAAGAAGGTCCTTGCATTTTCAGTTTCAGAATAAACTCTGTCTCTTATACACATCTAGATGTGTATAAGAGACAGGAGAAGGGGAGGGGGGGTGGTCCTTAACGTCTGATCCTGCAATGTCAAGAAGGTCCTTGCATTTTCAGTTTCAGAATAAACTTGTGCCCAGGCAAGGAAGCCGTATCCCAATCCACAAAGGCCTACAGCTAAACCTCTCCGCTACGATACGATAACTTGTAGGATGCCGTGAAAGAACCCCTGGCAGGCTCTGAGTATTATACATATATACATTCTGCGTCAGTCATTCATGCTGTCAATATGAGTGGGCACAGTTCGCGATCAATCTGATATTCAAACACTCTCGAGTAATAGAAACAAAGGTTTTAAAGTGATTGTAAAGTTTGGGTACAGAATCTACTCTCGAGTTTGGAAATGCAATCCGTTCGACCAAGTCTTGTAAATCTTCTCGCCCATCAATCTATCCTCTTCCTCCACCCTTCAAGCAATTGTGAAGCCTCATCGCCCCTCCCTTCCCGACACAGTGCTTCCAAGACAGTCTTTTAAGTCAGTTGCTGAGGTGCCGTGGAATTAAGCAACATATCAAAGAAAGCCTCGATCGCATCCTCAAATATCTTCTCCATTGCAAGACTACAAATCAAAGTCATGTAAGTATTCCCAACCCTTTGGCCCTCATTTCTTTGTAAAACCCTAAACCCTGCTCCAGTCTTTCCTTCTCGCAAACCCTTTAACAATGTAACAAAAGGAATAGGCATTTGGCTCGCATCCATGCAATCCAAATTCATGGAAGACACTAATCGCCTCATCAAACTCTAAACACTTGGCATAAGCTTTAATGATCATGTTCAAAACAAACCTGTCTGGGATCACACCGGATAACTTCATTTCCGCGCGCAGATAAACGCAACAGGCATTCAATTTGTTGAATCTTCTAAGCAGTGAAGCAAAGAAAAGTGAGCAAGTCTCAAGTGTGGACTTACAGTCATCGGATTTCAACATCTTCTTGTTCACTTCGAAAGTGCGATTGAACAAGAACTTACGGCTACAGCAGAGTCGAATGATGGAGTTACAGAGAGGAATGCTCGTATCCCATGCCCCTGCAATGACCTCCTCCGTTACGGTTTCGGCGTGGAAGTATCGCCGGCGGTCCGTCGGTCAAGTTTAAGATCATGATGGTGACGTAGGTGGCGTCGTTGTGCTTGTGATTGCATTGCAGGACGGTCCAGCGGAAGACGTCGAGGCAAGATGTGAGTCGGAGTGCAGCTTCGAAGTCGGCCGAGGTGAAACGGGGTTTGAGATTCTGAGTCCATGTCTCCAATTGGGTTTCGAATTCGGGTTCTGGGAATCGGAGGGATTGCAAGGTCTGGGCTCTGTGGTGGTTGGTTGGGTTGCTGGCGGGCACTGTGGAGAACGGGCGATGACATAGTGACGAATTGGTGGCACAAGAGACAGGCGGGAACGGAGAAAAGAGAAGTTGTGAATTTTAAATGTTGGCGTGGGAGGCGAGTATGCCGTCGGAGGTTCGATTCATGATCAAAATTCAAAGACTGTGAGACGGGAGACGTTGGTTGGAATGGAAGTGAGTGGGGGTGAGCACAAAAATGTTACCAATGAAGACTGTCGACTGGAGACAAGTGAACTGGGATACATAGAAGCCACGTCGGGTGAGTTGATGGGCCAGACCTAAATTCCCTTGGACTAAAAGCCCCGTAGGCTTTTGCTATCAGGGAATCGTCAAGGGGGTCAAATCCTGAGCATCAGCATGCTTAGAGCATACCTACCAGGTGCCGTTGGGACGTGTCTAGACTCGGCGTTGGACAATAGCGTTGGGCCAGACCAGCGCAACATGTCAGAATCTCCGAAACTGGATTTGCTTTTTCAAAGCAAAGTCAAAGATGAAATTTTGTTGTCTGTTCCCCTAGACATACACGCTGCTGCTACTATATTATAGTTGCAAAGTGACGCTCCTCGGTCTCCACGCTGCCGCAGTTGCATTGCGTCCTGTCTCCCTCCCTCCCTCTCTCTCTCTCTCAGGTTCTTGGTTCCCCGCGACTTCACTCAATTAACTATGAATGCTTTAGTTTGTTTTCACTCTTCTGTTTTGTCTTTCTTTTGTTGGCTTCTTCTACCTCACAGCCGGCTCTCACCGTTTAATTTTTACCCAAGCTGTGGTGTGGGTTCTTTTTATTTTTTCTTTTATACTTTTTGGTTTTAATTATAAACGAGCAGATCAAAATTTATTAATTTAATTTTGGGGTTACCTTTTCTTTTGTAATTTATGCATTTTCTTTTCATTTCGGACATGGGTTTTTGGTTCTTCAGCAAAATTGTGGTAACTAATTCTCGTTGCTTCTTGTAAATAAATAATTATCAATTTAATTTTTGGCTTCTTCTTCCTCTTATTATTATTATTATTATTATTATTATTATTATTATTATTATTATTATTTTGTTTGTTTGTTTGTTTCTTATACCTGTGTAAATTTCAGCTCATTTTGACCTCTTCTTCCTCCTATTTCCGATTCTCATTATTTCACCTTAACCGAGAATTCTTGTTTGTGAAACCTTGTAGGACAAGTTGAAAGTATTTTGGCTACCCGTGGCTTAGCTCTATCTTAGCTGAATGCATGCGGTTTTTTATTACTAGACCACCAATGGCTGCTTGTTTGTTTGGGCAGAGAGCAACTATTGCCCCCTCTCGATTATTGTTTGTGTTTTTGAGAATATGGTGTACCTGAGTTTAGTAAAGTTATTCATATTGATTACATGTTGTTTCAGAAGAGTATTATATTTTTTGTGCTTTATGCTCAATGTTTTATGCTTGAATTAAACTTATCAAGACTCATCACATGCCTGTTGCCTATCAGTTTTGGACAGTAGTACTATTTTATTAATTATCTTGCTCAAGTTGGTCACTCGTATATGATTGCAGTTTTGGCCTCCTTTTGATTGTGGTTTACAGTTTCTGCTATGGTTTTATCTGTAATCTGTCTCAAGTGGTTTACCCTTTCTGATACAACTTGAAAGATGGTGTTAGTTAATTGTTTAAGGCCATTAATTGTACTTTACTGTATTGTTATAGGAGGATTGGATGTGAATATGGTGAGCTTAAGAAGACGCAGACTCATTGCCCTCTATGGTAAACTCAAGCTATTACTCATCAGACTGGATTTTTTTTTTTTCATTTGATTCGTTCTAAACATTGTTGTTTTATGTTCATCAGGTAGCTGATTTCAATAGTCGTTAGTGTCAGGTATAGTCGTTAGCGTTAGGTGTAGTCGTTATCATTAGGTAGCTAATTTTAGTAGTTATTAGGTAGCTATTTTTGATAATTAATGTGCATTATAGTGTGCCATTATTATCTGCATACTACGGATTACATGTGTATCATCACTGCCATTTTTGTCTTCATCTTTGTTGTACAGTTTTGACTAAATATGATGGTTTTTTAGGACGAAGTCTTGCCTATATTCCACTTCCTGATGACCCTGATGGAAACATCTCCGAAGACCCGGGGCAGGATCGCAAACCTGTCTGTGAAGACCCAGAGCAGGATCGCAAACCTGTCTTCGTAGACCCTGAGCAGGATCATAAACCTGTTAGCATGCACCGTCAATCTTCAATGGCTCTCAACCCATTGGTTGAAGTAAGAACAACTGCTTAAATTAGTTTTTATCAAAGTCATATCTTGCATGATTATAATTGCTTCTGCCAATGGTCTTAACTTTCAACTAAACTGATTTGACCTTTAATCAAATCAGATATGTTTAATGAATGAATGGCTGGATTAGTTTAATGATTGCTACTTTTATGTGTGTTTCATTTTATGAACTCTCCAGCTTATTTTCCAATCTCCTTCTTAGCTGCTGAAAAACCAATATGACTAATCCTGTCGAGTATGTGCTAGTTAAAAAATTATTTGCCTACCTGGTATCTCAAAATTATGTGCTTGGGAGAATGTCATAACTGATGATCCTAGGTGAACCAGATCCAACAAATGATCATGTACCCAAATAAACAGTGACAAATCTATTATCTGTCATATGAAATTTTCACTGTATCGCCTTGTTGGCCAACGTGAAATAGTTTATAGGTTGGGTCCATGACTATGTTGGTGGACTAGTTCTCTTAAGATTTGGCATGGTAGCATATTGTATACTGGATCTATGGGATGGTGCTCATTTGCTAGAGCTGACACTGATTTTTGACGATGATCCAGTTGGTATACAATCATACTAGGATGGTTGGCGTGATCATTTAAATGCAAATTATGCTGGCATAATAAGTATCCTGATTGATAAGGAAAAGAAAAGGACTGATCTCTACTGATGTAGCTCCACTTGTAATGGGTGACACAATCTTGACTAAGGGTGTTGTCATTGCAGGTTAAGCAAGAAAAGGAGGAACTAGCAAAGCCACTTGAAAAAAAACTGAAAATGGCTGTCCAAATTCATCCTGAGAGCCCCTTGGAAGTACATGCCTATCTAAGGAAACTGAAGGAAGAAAACAAATTGGACATAGGACTGCTGCAAAGAAGTGAAGAGAAGCCCGTGAAAGAGTGGATGGAGAACTGTTTTCCTCATATTTTTGCTGTGTTCCCACAGGATCCAAAGCTGGTTTTCCCATGTCCTGACAAAGCAAAGCAAAGTGAATTGCTTTATTGCTACTACTGTCTTTTCCTCTTTGAGGTGAGAAACATAGTTTTTCTGGATTGTCATGTTTCTCCAAAATATGTGGAATCATTGGGAAATGTGATAAAAGATTTGGAGAAGCAAGGCTTTGATTGTAGATTCATGAGGTCAGAACTGTTAGTAGTTGGTTACATGATGAAGAAACAGAAAGAAGTTACGCTAGCAGAAAAACATATGATTGCAACAAAAACAATGAACCTGGAAAAAAGATTGGAAGCTGCAGCAATGAAGGAGAAGGAAGCAGAATTGAATGAGAAAGGGAAGCTGACGGAAGGAATGACTCCAGAGATTGGAAAATTTTCAAAACAATTGAATATGCTGCCTGGAGACCGACAGAAGAGGGGGCTAGACATGCTTCCTTATGGGGCTTTAGTGCAAGAGTGCATTGTGTCAGTTCTGGATTGCCATAAGAGGATGCTTGCAAGGAAGCAAGAGGAATGGACAAGACTAAGTCGAGTATTGGAGAAAATTAACCAGCTGCAACGAGGCAAAGCAGCTTTGTCCCAGCAGGTGAATCCTTCCTAACTGTGGCATTTTAGGGGTTTGTTTTTCCCTTTATGGGGAAGATAATAATAGGTTTGCATTTTCTGCAGCCGAAGTTTTTTAAGCCAGACATATTAGTGAAACATGTGCTCTTATTTGTTCTTGGAAAAATGAGAAAATTTACTGGAAAGCTGGTAAAGAGAATTTTTAAAGAGTATTAGAACCAGTAATAAGTATGTATGAACAAGCCTTCGCGAAGAAGGAACAGAATTTTAATTGTTTTTAAGTCCTCGTGGCAATTGCTCGTCATAATGTGATCTTGCACAGTTATTGATGCTTTGTGAAGGGTATTAATGCCCAACAGATGGTGGTTGTGGTTGTTGGCTGAGTGAGAGGACGGTTGCAATTTGAAATCCTCAACCCCAAGCTGCATGGGTTGAAATTTAAATTAGCAGGAGAGAAGCTAATGGCTAGAATGATGGGGTAGCGGTATAAGACGACAAATATTGGTATTGAAGATGCCCTTGGCTTGAAGGGCCGAGATTCTAATTTCCATATCATTCAAGAAGAAAATGATCACTTAATTTTTTAGATCATGGGGGCAATTGAGTTGAACTTTCGGACATGTTCCATTTCCAAAGAATTATGTATTTCATTGCCAAAGATAACGTTATCTTCTCAAAACCATTTTCCCCTTTCACGTGGGCCAGTCGGGTTAGTACTTGAATAGTCGTCAGGTGGCTATAATTACTATATATAGAAGAAGGGAATTGTTTGGTTTTACTGGATTTGTATTGGGAGTCCATCACTTTCTGGTCGTTAGGTGAATGCAATTTTAATGATCACACGGATTGGAAGGAAGGGAAAATAGACTACTTTGGGAGATGCAGACAGACGCAATTACCAGGAGGATGCCGACATTGACTGTTTGAAGCTAATAACAGAAACAGAATAATAGGGTTACCGATGGATGGATGGAATGGTCTCCTATCCGAAGCCCAATATGCGAGTTTGAGGTTGAGGTCTTTTTTTTTTGGGGCCTTGGTACAGCTTCTTGATTGACTTCCATTATTCGAGATTTAGACCCTCCTACATTTCCATTGTCCAAATTACCTTTATTGCCACCACGGAACAACCGACCAGAATTTGCAATTTGGCCTTGAACCAAAGGGAAAAATCATACCGTCACACCGTAAAACTCGCCAACGTCATCAAGGCATGTAAAGTAATTCTCACATGGCTTCTAACACACACTACTCACCGTAGATGGGAGCCACCGGGGACTGGTCCGCACTCCCACGACAACCAAACGGCTAGTTGTACTTCTCTACATGTGCCCTTTAATTAGTCACCATGTCGTGTGATGTCCCACTTTTAACTGTGGTTCCTGGAAACCAATCCGAAAAGGGCATAACTGACAACTCTCCATCCCTCTCACTACTTTATTTTTATAAGTCATCTCTTTCACAGCGTATATATGACGGGATCCACCTCTTACCTGGGCCCGGTATCTCTTCTTCCTTCTTCCGTCTTCCTTCTTCCTTCTTCCTTCTCCCTTCCCCCTTCCCTGGTGGCTCACTAACTCTTTCATGCTTTTCTTCGTCTTTTTATAAAGTTGAAGACAGCATCAGAAAAGTGATATATCCACACACCCACACACGCGTCAGGCCCATGAAGTTAAAATCACCAAACCTTTGAGACGGTACAGCCCCACAACATTGGTCAGTGCTCTGCTTCTTCGACTCCCTCAACGATTCTTTTTGACCTAACACGCGTACCACGATCTGGCCTCTCCTCCAGTCACCCTATATGCCTCCACACTTCTAATTAATGCTAAAATCTTCTCCAATCTCCCTATTAAAGGTCAAGGTTAAAACCCATCTGTAGTCTTACGGTTTCTCTGTATCTGCTTCACAACCTGCCAGAAGAATATGACGACGGAGATGGGGATTTTGCCTCTTGTCATTTTGGCTCTCTTAGTTTGTTTTTCCAGTAAGTCTTCTCAGACAATGAATAGATTGTCTTTGGGCTTTCTGCCTTTTTTTGTTTTTTTTCCTTCTCCTTTGGCACTCTATAAACCTCAGTTGGTTGATTTGCAGGTGCAAATATCTCAGGGAAGGTGGGCGTGAACTATGGTCAGCTGGGAAACAATCTTCCATCTCCGTCACGGTCAGTTGAGCTTATTTCCAAATCCCTCAAGGCCAGCCGGGTCAAAATCTACGATGCCAACCCCAAGATCCTTAAAGCCCTCAAAAACAAGGACCTCCAAGTCTCCATCATGGTCCCGAACGATCTCATCCCCAACATCTCCAAAAGCCAATCTTTCTCAGATCAATGGGTCGAAGTCAACGTGGTTCCGTTCTACCCGGAGGTCAAAATCCGGTATCTCCTTATTGGAAACGAGATCCTCACCAACACCGATACAGGAACTTGGTTCAATCTTGTCCCCGCCATGCGCCGAATCAAGAGCTCCTTAAAAGCTCATAAACTCCACAAGATCAAAGTGGGCACTCCATCCGCATCGAACGTCCTGGAGTCCTCATTCCCGCCATCGAACGGCACGTTCCGGTCGGATATTTCGGCTCCGATAATCAAACCAATGCTGCAATTTCTGAACCGGACCAAATCCTTCTTCTTCCTCGACGTTTATCCTTACTTCGCATGGGCCCAGGACCACGACAACATCAATCTAGACTACGCACTTTTCGAGTCCAAGAAGATCACCTACACCGACCCGGTCACCGATTTAACCTACACCAACCTCTTTGACCAAATGGTAGACGCTGTTATCTTCGCCATGAAACGGCTCGGGTACCCGGATATCCGAATTTTTATCGCCGAAACGGGCTGGCCCAGTGATGGGGACGTCGATCAAATCGGATGCAACATCTACAATGCCGCCACGTACAATCGTAATGTGGTTAAGAGGTTAACAGCAAAACCCGCAATAGGCACCCCGGCCAGGCCCGGTTCGGGTCTCCCGACTTTCGTCTTCGCCTTATATAATGAGAACCAGAAACTGGGTCCAGCCACTGAGCGGCATTTTGGTTTGCTTTACCCAAACGGGTCGAGAGTGTACGAGATCGATCTAAGCGGGAAGACGCCGTTATCGGATTATAGGAAGCCGTTGCCGGCGCCGACCAATAATGAGCCGTACAAGGGAAAGTTATGGTGCCTGGTGGTTAAGGGGGCCAATGGCAGCGCAGTTGCTGAGGCCTTGTCATACGCCTGCTCGCAGGGGAATAAAACTTGTAACCCGATCCAACCCGGAAAGGAATGTTTCAAACCCAACTCGTTGTTCTGGCACGCCAGTTATGCTTTCAGTTCTTACTGGGCCCAGTTCCAGAAGATGGGTGGATCATGTTATTTTGATGGGCTCGCCAGTCCGACGGCTGATGATCCAAGTAAGTGGTCTATGATTTTGTCCGTCTGATAGATACTCTCCTGGGGTTCATCCCAGACACATTATTAGATGATGAAAGTATTGATTGATTCTGATGGATTCACTGCCGCTCGATTAAAACAATTGTGGTGGTCTTTCGTTTCTTTAACTTGTTGTTCTAATTCTATTCAGGTTTTGGACACTGCGAGTTCCCAAGTGTGAGGCTCTGAGAAATAAAAAGATGGAGCGGATTCAACGGACGGCCGGCCGGCCGGCCGAGGATGTCCTAAATGTTCACTATTCTCGGCAATTTATTGACTTATCCAAGTCTTTGTGTAACTAGTGATTTGGAATCTTTGGCTTATTGTTTAAAAATAGAGTAACTGTATCTTTCAGTTTGTTTACCCACCACCGTCTGGAACGGAACGGGGCGGCCTAAGTCACTCTTCCTTTGTCTTTGGTGACATTCTTTTATGAGCTTGTTTCGTTGTATCGAAATGCTATTTTTGATCAATCCATGCGCTTCGTTTGGCCTGTTCTGATGATTGCTTCTCGACGTCCAAAACGTTAGTGGAGATTAAAAAAAAAGAAAAAAAAAAGAAAAAGAAAAGAAAAAGAAAAAAGAAAAAAGCACATGGACATTTATTTTGGGACCCCACCTGCCGGAATAAAATTGGAGGCTTCTTGTTTCTTTGCGAGGCAGGCCAACGGATACAAAGAGGGGGTCCATTTTTTATGCCTCGCAATTAAAGATTGACAGTACGTTGCTGAAATCCATCCCTTTGGGTGGAAAAAGTTCTTGGACGAGCCTCTCTTTCTCTTAACTTTTTTCGCCTGAGGTGGTCCCTGGGCGAAGGCCGTCGGAAGTGACTTGATATTCCTTGCGTTGATTTTAAAGGCCTTTGCCCCCTAACAGGCATCTTCCTGCAATTTAAGAAGTTGTTAGTGATGCCCTAAAGCCAACCACAGTAGAGACAGTCGCCCATGTTATCTGGACCCACCCAGCTATCGTGTCTTGAAACGTTTGGGCCTCATACTTTCTTTTCTGTTTCTTTCGGCTTTCAATCCAACCATTTGTCTTATCTGCCAGAACAAACTGTCTTTTATGGTATATATATATATAAATAAATAAATAAATAAAAAAAAACTTGGCCGGGTGATTAGAATCATTAGATTCCTTTATAGGATTTGAGACCCGGTTGCTGCCTACTCCTTTAGTCTATTGATCATTTGTTTTTTTTTTTTAATGATTGTACAAAATGAAAATATTTATTGAGGTAGAAAAGGTTATTATCAATCACATTTCCCCCCCCCCACATTCAATCATATAGCATGCATGGATCTATTATTAAAATGGCTTTATATCATATGGTGGTACATATAAGTTCCATCTGTTGTTACACATGATGAACAAATGAATGTCATAACACTCCCACTGATTTTCTTTTCTTTTGTTTTTTTTTGGAAAAAAAAAAAACAAAACATAGAAACACATCTTCCTCAGTAGTTTCATGCACTATCATGTATATTTCGGGCAAATATATAGCTCCAGAGAAAAAGAAAAACAACAGGAAAGGTAATTAGTGTTTATCAATCGAACGTTCTGAGGGGCAGCAAATCAATCTGCCCAACAGGCCTCATAATTGTGGCGGCATCGATTGATGAACGGGCAGCCACGATAGTAGCGGGCGCTAGCACGTCGATGAGGGCTGTTCTTTTACTTTTCGCTAATGCACCCGGGCAGCGTATACCCAGAACTTTTGCAGCGGTCAATAACGCTTGGATCCAACATTTTCTTTGCCTGAACTTGGTTGAACATTATCATGCTAATTAGAGCCAAACAAAAGATGCACGTCTTCGACAGTCCAGACATACCCATCCTCGCTGGCCACCTACAAATTTTTCTCTGTTATCTGTAATATCTCTTTGCTGCAAAATGTTGCCGGGTGTTTCTTAGCTAGAATGAGCTAGCAAACCAATCATATTTGTATGCTCTTTTTTTTTTTTTTTTTTAATGTGATTTCCCTTTAGCGAATTGCTTAAATTTGGTAAGGTCTTGGTAAATAGTTTTGATTGAATGGTCCTAGGGGATGGATTAGTTTATTCATATGTTATTTTGGCTATGTGCTTCAGTTAAGGAGGATGTTTTGTGCCACGCTCATTCTTATCCTAATGAAAGTTGAAACATTCCTAATGGCTTGATTTATCAAGTCATGGTTTTCTTGATGGTAATCCTGTAGGTTATTGTTACTCCGCGGGACAACGTTGGCATAACCAATTAGCCCCACACGCGCGCCCGTGCATATTATCGATGGAGCATCATCAAATATTTTAACCGTAATAATCACACACAAGTTCGCATAATTTAATGAATAATATAACCTTGTTTGGAATTAGATAATTCCGGTGAACAAAGTCTATTGCCCTTGACGCTTCTTCCCATCCTTCATTCAATTTCTACCGTATCAATCGAACTCATAACTCATACAAGCTAGTGAATCACGAAAAAGAAAAATAGAACTCATTCAATATGAATAGGACGAATTTCCGGGCGGTAGTCAAGACGACATGATTAAGTGCGGCAGCGATTGATGTGGCTGCAGCCACGGCCAGCTCCGGGGTTGGCCTTTTGAGGAGGGTTATGCAGTTTTTCCTCTTTGTAACACCCAGGCAAAGAATACCCAGATCTTTTGCAAGCGTTCAGCACTCCGGGATCCAGAGTCTCTGCCTCCACTTGGCTATAGAAAACCATGCTAATCAGGGCCAAGCACAGCAGGCACGAGTTCATTTTTGACAGACCCATGATTGATATATCTTTCTTGATTCTTACTGGTTTGTGCTTCACCGGATGAGACTCATTATATAACCCCACAATTCACATCGTGGATCCTATTTAAGGAAATTAGCTTCAAATAGTAGCAGGCAGCGAACCTGCCTCGGAGGCATTTGGTTTTGCATGAATGGACCGAAAGTGTGCGTATCTGTAGGCAGTAGCAATCGTTACTTTTTCTGATGTATGGGTCTGTTGAGTAGATGCTTCTTTTAGTTTGACAGATTTTTTACCGCGTGATATATTTGGTTTGGTAACGTTACGGGTCCAAAGTTCTACTGCTGCCTTCATTTTGCTCAAAATAAAATAAAATTAAATTCTACCCTCCTTTTTTTTTAATCTCTCTCTCTCTTGAAAACAAAAGACACTGAAAAAGTAATCAATCTCAATTGAGCGAAAGAAATCAACTTTGGAGACTCTTGAATCATAATATTAGAATTTAGTCGGTACTCTCTACAGATGTTAAAAATTATGAATTTTTGATAAGTATGAATAAAAAATGACGACACCCTGTACATTTGATTACAATATTAAATTTGCAGGTCAATTCACCGGGATTTTGTCATCTTATGCGTCGATGGTATTTAATGTAGTCCACCGTTTGGGCTCCCTCCCGTACAGAGGAACAAAAGCCTCGTGTCCAGACCGTTCAAATACAAAGTCTAAAGCCATCTAAATACAATTGCTTGTACACAACGAGCGAACTTGTTACATAATTCAGAATTTGTTTGGCAAATTAACTTTGTATGAAGAGTGAATATGATGCTCGAGCTTGGTCTTTATTGTCATCCGATGTACCAGAAAAAGGTTTTGGTTTCTGATATGATGAATATAAAAAATATTGTAGCCAAGAGCAAAATTGAATGGTGGATCATTCTGATAAAGATAAACCACCTCTTTTCTTTTTCTTCTTTTTTCTTCTTTTCTTTTTTTTAATAAAACAAAAAAATAATAAATAAATAAAATTGATATTCTCTATTTTAAGGTCAAAATTCAAAACTTGAAAAAGGGAAAGAATGAGAAGGAAGGAGGGACAAAGAAAACTACGTTATCTCTTATAATGTCTGTTGTTATAGGATTTCAACTCAACCAATCAGATGAGTCATTCGTCTGCCAAATTGGCCAGTTGTGAATAGCAGGACACTTCCTCCTACAGCCATCTGAGTCCTTATCCATATCTCAGGCTTATCTATAGATATAACCTTTGCAAAATGTTTCCTTAAACTAAATCAAAATTTCGAAAATTTCATCTAAGTTATTCTCTAGGGTTAGATGGATTGTAACCTCTCCGCACACAAGTCTCTTTCCCTCCAGTTTTTACCGTCCACGGCACAATCGCGCAGTTCACTGTCAAATCTCCCTTCCAATTTTATTGCTTTACTTGGCGGGAAAGCAGTACGACCGCCGGCGGCTGTGGTTGTGGCGAAAGCGGGGTCCAGCCACTTCGAGGCGAGCAGTAGCAGTAGCAGTAGTAGCTTTAGCCTGAACACTCCGCTGGAGCCGCGTTCGGTCGCAGGGAAGTATTTGAGTAGCGTCTTTCAGAATCAGAAGCAGTTCTTTCACACGGCGGCTGCCGATGAGTTGAAGCTGTTAGCGAATGGGAGGGATGACGCCATATCTCGCATGTTTCTCAGCGCAGGCTCCGATGAAGCTTCCCTTCACAGGTTCGTACCTTGCGCTGACCTTTTGGTTTCACGCCTCTCTCTTTTTTCTTCTCAAAAGTTCTATCAGGTTTTTTATCTTGCCTGGGACTAGAGCGTCTATTATTGTCGTGAATGGAAAGAAATTGGGGCCTTGAACAAAGCTAAGCTTGATGATTGATGTATTTGATAAGGAATCCATAAGCCTCTCCATTAACACCTAAAATTTAGTCTATGATCATTGCACGAGAATAATCCGACTATCTGTTTAAGTGTTTGGATTGGCTTGTAACTTGAAGAAGGGCGATCTTTAGAGTATTTGAAGATCGTTCCAAGTCCCAAAAAAACAAAAAAAACAAAAAAAAAAAAAGAAAGCCTCCTTGTGAAAACAAGGAGAGAGCCCTTTCTTAGACCCCATGGTTGACCCTTTCTCAGACCTGCAATGTTTGAACCCCGTGGGACACTCCTTTTAACATTTCTTCTGATTTGAAGACATAGTTTAGCTTCTAGATTGATGTTTGAGCATGAAAGAGGTATTCATAGCCTGTGGGTTCAAGAGAAAAGAATTGACAAATCAAACGGGTAAGGTTCACTCATGGGATGGATGTGAGTTTGTTTGAAGTATTATTTACCCAGGTCGCTCTCAGTGATATAAACTTTTGAAAGCAGAGTTGTCCTGTTTGAAGCTCTAGATCGATGCTTTTTAGAGCTAGGCTTATGCTTTATTTGGTTTCTTGGTTAGGGGAAGGCCAAGGCCGATTGTAATCCTGAGTGTACCATCTGATTTTCCATTAATTTTTCCAACAGATATGTAGCTTCATAACTGTTAATATTAATCACACAGAGGAACCATTCAAATTTAATGGCTACAATGTGGAGCAGTTGATTAAAAAGGTTAACGCTCAGATGGATAGCACCACAAGCAATGCCCCTATGTGACCATTGTAAAGATATGTCTGACCTGTGTAATGAATGTTCGCATTGTTGCTATTTGTCTACCATGACACAATGGAGAGATGAGTTACTGTAGCATATTTTGGTGGGCTTAGAGTTCTGCATACGAATTTTTTAAAAAATGTTGTGAGAGACCACTATGTCTTACTTGATATTTCTGAACGCCAGGAGGATTGCTCAACTTAAAGAAGAAGAGTGCCAGACTGCTGTAGAAGATATTATGTACATTCTTATCTTGTACAGATTCTCTGAAGTCAGAGTCCCTCTGATTCCAAAGCTGTCAAGGTGTGTTTATAATGGCAGATTAGAGATTTGTCCTTCAAAGGTCTGGGAGCTGGAGTCTATACATAGTCTTGAGGTATTGGAGATAATTAGGGAACATGTATCTGCATTAATTGGCTTGAGAGCGAATTCTAGTGTCACAGACTATTGGGCAACAACTGAGATCCAACAACTCCATCTTGGCCGAGTTTATGCAGCATCAGTATTCTATGGTTACTTCTTGAAGTCTGTCTCTTTAAGGCATCGTCTGGAACATTGTCTGGCTGTGGCTAATCAAGATATTGATCTGGATAACAATACAAGCTTCCAGTTTCCAGAGTCATTGCCTTGCGGATTTACCAATCTTTTTGGTTGCAAAGGCAACTTCAAATCTGCTTCTTCATCTAGTCAAGAGCAAAGTTGGCAGGAATGGAAATGTGAAAATTTTAAATGCTTTATGATGGGATTTGATGATGAAGCATTGCAGAGTTTTGCAAAACCAAGATCTAGGGAGGCTGTAAATTTGATCAAGAAACATGGCCGTGCACTTTTTGGGGATGAGATGACTGGCTTGATTGAGAATGACAAGGTGATCTTGACCTCTTTTTTGAGTCTCAAGAGATTAGTTTTGGAGGCAGTTGCTTTTGGTTCTTTTCTCTGGGATACAGAAGAGTATGTTAGTTCCGTCTTTAAGCTTAAAGAAAACTAAAAGGAGCGAGAATCAGAAATTAAGCAAGGCATTGTAAATTCTGTTTGTGTATAGGAGAGTTTGTTTCTGCGCATTCGAAAATTATGCAACTGCTCGACGTTTCGTTGTACAGTGTGCATAGATGCGATCAATAAATGATTCCGATGGTTTATATAGTAGAACATGTGGTTTTAATTTTTTAATTCGTCTGATTTCATCGGCAGCAAGATGAAAGCTATGTTCGCCCCATATGAATTGTTCAAACAGTGCACTCGGATGTCAAATGGTCTCTGACTAGGAAATATCTAGCTTTTCAGACAAAAATCTTTGTGGTCCTTGCCACCGCCGCGGGAGGTGGGACGTAGGTGTTGTGGTATGCACGGCACATAAGAACACTAAAGGGGGCAGTTCCCGCAAAATCTCAAGGGTCTCTCTTGTGGCCTAGTGCCTGTTGGTATCAATGATTTTGCAAGCAACTCATACTTCCCTTGATAAGTTGTAGTTATGTTGTTCTTTTAGTAGAGATACAAACGAAGGGGCTGCTTCCACTCCTGACAAACTGATGACTCTGTTGGTGAAGTTACTATATATTTCGTTATTTGGGAACGTAATATAATCTATGAATCAGAAGAAAGAAATAGAATCAACTTGAAGTTTGTAAATTTTGTCAGTTCTAAAAGAAAATCAAATCAAGAGCTGTGATATTTTCCAAGTCATGGGTAGGTCTATTCCATCAATGGCATTCCGTCCCAACAACAGCGCTGCCCACAGAAAATAAGTACTCAATTTTCTAGCACTGATTTTTTAATTTTAATATATATATATATAGCGGTTGGACGACAAACGGCCCTGGACTGAGAATCCAGCTCGTACACGTAACTTGCATTTTCAGGCCCAATTAGGCATTGCCGCTACCCTTTTTATTATTATTATTTTTTTTCCTCTCTTAATTATCTCAATGCTTCTTCTTCAACAGGTCCAGAAAGGAAGCGAACTAGAAACACCGAATGCCTTAGGAATAGACCAATAATTTTTAAATAATATCCCCATATACTCGAAATCAAGTATTACGCATGAAGTCCTTCAATTATCCACCGATGCTTTAGCTACACGCAAGAGTTCCTTTCTATTGACATCTCCAAAGTGACGAATGGTCTTAATATTCTAGACTTCTAGACTGTACCGTGAGATGGAGTTCTAACGTTACCCATCCACGTTGTGTTTATATTACAAGGTTTTGGCTGTTTAGTGGCTTGTGCTTAGCGGTCCTTTTCAACATTTGGGTCCCGCTCGTCACGCCAATAAATTTATTTTTATCTTTTTCTTTTTATAGCTTTTTCGAAAAGGACACTAAATTGGTGGCCTTATCGATATTGATGACCCAAAATTTGGGCCCTCTGGCATGCGATTTATGGAGGAGAGAGGAGAAAAAAAAAAAAAAAAAAAAGAAAGAAAGAAGAGCAAGACCGCATTTAATACAGGATATATATATATATCCTGATGTTGCAAATGCAAGCAGTTTCATCCCATTTTATTTTATTTGGAAAAAATCAAACCTAACAAGCCAAACATTATTGTATAAAAAAAAAAAAAAAAACTTGCAGAATCCCGAATTTAGATGTTTCGAGATTAGAATGAGATAAAATGCAAGTAGCGGATAAATTGACGTAATCAATAGTTTGGTATGAATTATCATTCGTTGGATTTCGGATTCACCTATGTTCTGTGTTCGCTCGAACGACACGGCAAAACCTGCCAAACAAGGCAGAGAAAAAAAAAAAAACAGAAAAAGGGAAAAGACCGGAAAGACCTTGTAATGGCAGCTCGCTGTCCGATATTTAGTAGTCTATTTTAGTCAATTGCAATTTGGAATGACTTGCAACATTTCTGGTCGAAGCATGTGATCAGGGGCACCGCCACGCTGTCCTGAGGAGCAATAGCGCAGTTCTGGCAACTTCTTTTTCTTCTGGCATTTCTTCTTTGTTTTTCCCCCCCTTCTCCTCTCCAAACGACGTCGGCTCTTTTGGAGATGGCTGGCAAGCTTATGCATGCGGTTCGTTACGACGGTTACGGTGGAGGGGCGGCTGGTTTAAAGGTTAGATGCATTCTTCATTTTTTTTTTTTTAAATCAGGATTTTTTTTTTACCTGGGAATTTTTCCTCATCGTTAATTAATGACAATTTTTCTCGTTGACACTGTTGTGAAAAATGAAATGTTCTTATCCATTAGTAAATCCCTCCCCCCACTTTCCGAGAAAGTGAGGTGGGAAAATTCTAAGGTTTTATCAAAGAATGCATATTTGGAGAATTGTGCTTGAATTGTGTACGGAATTCAATTATCCACAACAGCAGAGAGCAAATTGAGTGAACTGCATGGCATGGGTTTGCCATATTGCTTAGGGTGTGCGGGTGTGGGTGTGGGTGCGTCCATATTTTTTAATTCAAGGAAGAGGATCAAGGGAAGCAGGGTGCTAAGAGGAGTGATTACATGTCAGAAGGCCACTGGCCTTGCTGTTGATATATGCTTCACTTACTCCTGCTGGTTGCAGCATGTTGAACTTCCAGTTCCTGCTCCAAAGAAAGATGAGGTTTTGGTAAAGATTGAAGCAACTAGTCTTAATCCAGTTGATTGGAAGACTCAGAAAGGCATGTTGCGTCCTCTTTTGCCTCGCAGGTTCCCCTTCCTACCTGGTAAGGTGGTAACTTTTAGCATTTGCTTGTCGCTATATCTAACAGAGTTGTATTTAGTTACAGAGCTGAGATTTTTGCATTTATCCCCAAAAATTTTTTTTTAAAATAATAATAAAAAAAAGAGCTGTGTGTCACAGGATCTGTTTGGATAATCTTTTCACTTGGGGGATTGTCAATGAGACATCTCCTGCAAGACACCATAGAAGATTTTCTTTTCGAGTTTTATGACCCTGAACCATTTGCAGATACAGAATTTTCATTCTATGTGTTAATTGTTTCACAGCAGTTATGGCAATGGGAAACCTGGTTTATATTCCTTCGCTGAAAGCATGATATTCTTTGTGTTTTTTCTATTATGGCAACTTTTTTCTCCTTTTGAATTTCCCTGTTTTTCATGACTCTTTAGTAAAACAATCTTATTTGTTGCAACAGCTACTGATGTGGCAGGAGAGGTTGTAGAGATTGGACCAGGAGTCAAGAATTTCAAAACTGGTGACAAAGTTGTAGCTATTCTTAGTCACCTTGTAAGTGCTCATTCAGTACTTTTGTCTTTGGATCTATTTTCCCCTCTTCCATAAGTCGGTTATTGCTACTTT
This sequence comes from Kandelia obovata, assembly GCA_021464305.1. Lineage (NCBI taxonomy): Eukaryota > Viridiplantae > Streptophyta > Magnoliopsida > Malpighiales > Rhizophoraceae > Kandelia > Kandelia obovata. The sequence continues at coordinate 749,927 of CM038478.1, read as the reverse complement.
GTCGAACAGTTATGGATGGTTTGTTAGAAGTACATATTATTATGTGAAAGCTGTTTTTGTCTTAAGCCAATGATTGTGGAGGAGTCAAAAAGAAGCTTGAGGGGCTCTGGAAAAAAAAAAACAATATTCTAATGGAATATGAATTAGTTGGCAGAAGCATTTTGCTGATTGTAGAGCCACCTCAGAAACTGCAAGAAAGAGGAGGTTCAAGCAACTTACGTTTGGAAAGTTCATTATTTCTTTGGATCAAAAAATTTATACCCATCTCTGCAATTCTTTTGAAAAATAATACTTAGGAGCTTCTCCACATCATTGGCTTTAATGGTATATGTCTACTGGTATGTTTGTATGCTCAATGTGCTGCACTTTTGTATAGTGGCATTTTATTGAAAATTTAAATGGTGTGGGGATCATAAACTCTCTCAAGTTTCCATCGTTTGTGAGCTGCTCCTGAACGTACCATGGTGAAGATGATGATCCATTATTTCACACCTTAATTTGAGATTTTCATTTTTGCATTTTAATTTGATTTTGGAATATGATCTGGAACACTAACCGCAGGAAGGTGGTGGACTAGCTGAGTGTGCTGTGGCTAAGGAGAGCTTGACAGTCACGAGGCCAATTGAAGTTTCGGCGGCCGAAGGTGCAGGCTTGCCGGTTGCTGGGCTTACAGCTCACCAGGCTATCACTCAGTCTGCTGGTATTGAGCTTAATGGAAGTGGCAAGCAGAAAAACATCCTGATTACTGCTGCCTCTGGTGGTGTTGGTCATTATGCAGTTCAATTGGCTAAACTTGGAAACGTACACGTGACAGCCACTTGCGGGGCACGCAACGTGGAACTAGTCAAGAGTTTGGGAGCTGATGAGGTTCTTGATTACAAGACCCCCGATGGGGCAGCACTGAAGAGTCCATCTGGTCGGAAGTATGATGCAGTGATCCACTGTGCAACAAACATTCCTTGGTCTACTTTTGAGCCTAACTTGAGTGAAAATGGGAAGGTTATAGATATCACTCCGGGCCCCAGTTCTGTGATGACTTTCGCTCTAAAGAAACTTACTTTTTCCAAGAAGCAGCTGGTGCCGCTGCTGCTGATCCCCAAGGTCGGGAACTTAGATTATCTTGTCAAACTGGTATCCGAGGGGCAGCTGAAGACAGTGATTGACTCGAAGCAACCCTTAAGCAAGGCTGAAGATGCTTGGGCAAAGAGCATCGATGGCCATGCTACTGGAAAGATCATAGTTGAGCCCTAGGTGAAATTGCTATCTGGAATGCCGCAGAATAACTGGGTTGTTGTTATCTAGGTTGAAAGAGGTGGTATATCCATAGTAGTACAAGGCAGTTGATGCGGCGTGGTCTGCTCTTCGTTAGTAAAATATAACTTTGGTTCTTGCAGTTTCTATAATTTACAACTGCTGTGTTTAATCGCGTCTAGTTATTTTTCTTCTTCCCTTAAAAATGTTAATTACTCTATTGATTATGCCTATTAATATCATTATATTATTATTATTATTTCTAAATCAGGCGAATTACTTTTTTATACGTGTATTTTACTAAACCAGAGAAAAAAAACAAAAACAAAAACAAAAACCCGCCACGTGGCTTATAGAAGCGCAAATTTCCTTCTATGCGTCCTCCAGTGGCTGGTCACTAAATCTTTCAGCAGGGAGCCTTGGAGGCTGAATTTCCAGCTGGCAATGAGACAAACAAAGGTTTCTCGTCCGACGTTTTGCGCAGCCAGGGGTCAACTGGTTCAAACTAAAAAGAGTTTGTATGGACGACTTAGGAACCTAGAATACTCTGGAGTTTGAGCTAGGTTAATGGACCGAAAAAGTCCATTAAATCGAAGGAGCATGTTTGGGCGCCGGCCCATGAAGACCAGGTTAAACATGGCTTCTGGTTTCTGTCTGTCAATTGAAAGATTTGGTTGCTCCTGCCTGCTGACCCCATGGCCTGACGTTCATTGTAATCGTAACCAACTAACCGATCTTCTATTAACTCATACCAAGATTAAGAGCGGAAAAAAAAAAAAAACAAACTAAAAGACATCGATGATCTCTTATTAATAACCGATCTGGAACCCAAAATTTAAGGGCTTTTTGAAGAGAAGACTGAAAATTGAAATATGAACAAGAGTTAGAAACACTAGCTAGTTAGCAGAGATAAAGAAGAAAGGAAGCTCAAAAAGATGCGATTGTTTGTTTCCTAGGTTAGGATGTTATTACTGCAATTCACCAACCTAAAACCCAGAAACCACATTGGACAATTAACGGCTGTATGTTGGCCATCATTATAAAACAATAATAATAAAAAAAAAGGGACCCAATTGCATCATTGAAATTGCCAGCGATGGAGAAACTTCGTACAAAGTCCTTTCAGGTGTTGGTAAGGATCTTTTGTGACAGTACAATGACGAACAAAACTCCAATATATGTAATTGAATCTACTTCCTTTTCGAAGAAGCAAGAGTCAGGATCGGAAATTTCCATATGAGATTTTTTTCATCTCAATCATCGCTTGGCTTTGCCAAACGCCCTGTTGGTTGCATCATTCAGCAAAGAAAAGACATCTTAGAGGCCTTGGAGAGCCTAGCAGATGAGCATAATTTAATGAAATCGTTAAAAAAAAAAAAAAGAAGAAGAAGAAAAAGAAGAAGAAACCTTTATACTCATACTCCAGCAAGAAGAATAATAAAAAAAATAATTTTTTTTTTAAAAAAAAAGCAAAAGGAGAGAACCGAGGAAAAAAATTAGCAAAGAAAGTCTCGTTCTCTATTATCCAACAAATACAAATGAGTAAAATTAATGTTGATACTATTGATAATACTTATATTATCAGAGTCTACCCTGTGGGACCTCTATGGGACCTTCACCGACCTTAAACGCTGTCGTTTTTTCGAGTAATTGCTTCGGCTTCGCTTAAATGAAAACGCAAACTCTACTTGGCTTAATAAAAACGCTGCCGTTTAACCCTTGCCTCGTAATAGCCCTCCCATTTATGTTGATCTTTGACTTGCCATGACGGATTTTGTGAAAAATAAAAAATAAAAATAGAAAACGTTTTCAGAATCTAAAACAAACAAATCACTTTAAAATCCGAAATGTTGGCACAAAATCTAATTGTTTGATATCTTACAATATTAATAATGTAATTCATTTAACTCAGATATCCTATTTAATTACTTGTTAATTTTACTGTTAAAAAATATGAGCTTAGTGTATTTTTCTTAAAAGTAAAATTACTAGATAAGCAAGTAATTTTTTTTATTTTTTATTTAGAAAAATTGCTCCTATTTTAATGCAAATCAACAAACTTATGATTTCTTTTAAAAATTGAATTGACATTTTTAATATTATTACTCCTATTGTCAAGTAATTGTTTAAATAACTCTTAGTATTATTTCAACATTGTTTCTTTTATGTAATTTAGCATAATTTAAGTAATAAATTCTTCAATTTTTTTTTAAATTAAGATATTTCATACTTAAATAAAAAAAAGTGTAATTTGAATAACTATTTAAATGAATCTTAATATTATTCAAATTTAAAATTTTTATGTAATTTACATAATTTAAGTAATAAAGTTACTCAAAATTCAAGAAAAAGTAAGAATATATGTGATTTAAATAATTACTTAAATATAATTTAATATTATTCAAATTTAAAATCTTTTACATAATTTTAGCAAATTAAGTAACAAGTTACTCAAAAAAAAAAAAAAAGTGATATTTAGATGAAAAAAGAACATATGATTTGAATAATTATTTAAATATATAAATTAATTTATCTCTCAGAATCAAATTAAAAATTTCAGTAATTCAATAAATTTTCTAATTAAAATGCTAAAAAAAACTTAATTAAAACCCTAAAGAGAAAAAGGAAAAAAAAAAGTTCCTAATTAACACTTGGAGCCTCAGACAGATGGTTCCAATCACATCAAACCAAGGAAATATAGTCCGTAAATCTCGATTCAATGGGGGCTGTTTTGATTAAGGCTATGGTTGTTCTTACCATACCGGACATTTCTGGTTGGGCCCTGAAAATGACCCATAAAGAAAACTTGGAGCTCAAGAAGCTTTGAGCCACTCGTTACCCTAACAATCGAAGGACTGGGTTGGGTGGGTTAAGTTGTCCCCTTGATTCACGTTTCTGCTTTGGAAATAGGGTACAACACCCAATAAACAAAGGCAACATGGCTTGCAACTTGGAAAAGCACAAACATGAATAAATACAGTGCACTATTGTATATGAAAATGAAAGTGATAAGAATTCACTTTATACGTCACATTTACTAAGATTTCGCAGTTAAAAGGGCCCAAGGAAAATTTTTATTAATTATACAAGACAGTTTTATCAGCAAGTGTCCATTTCTTTGTTAGTTTTATGCTCCATTTACTAATTTATTATTGGCAATTCTTCTACAGAGAGAGAGAGAGAGAGAACAAAAAAAAAAAAGAAAGAAAAGAGCTTGATTAGAGAACTGCAATTGGTAATGCTCCAAGCTTCAAACGTGGAAAGCTACAGTGAAGTTATTTAAGCCTATAAAAGTATGCCAAGTAAGTACCATCCCCATTTCATGTCATGTTGCCTTTACCAAGTTCTGATTCTGAAGGAAGCAATCCCAATTTATTGACTTGGCCAGTTTTAGAATAACAATGGTAAAAAATGAGTCAGTAAGGTAATAATGTTTACCAAATTCAGAAGAAAAGCAGAAAAACAAGTTGGATAAAAACAACAAATGGGGAGGGTTTAAAAACAAAACAAAACAAAATAAAATAAAGACCGGAGGGGCGAAGCTAGCAGCCTAAAAAATCCTCCTTCTCTTATGTTACATGTCTGGACTCTTCGTTCTGACACGTTTCTCTCTGACTCTCTTTACTTTACCCCCTTATAAATAGCCTACGCCATTACCCTTTGTATCTATTCTTTTTAATAATTTATGTCCTCTTTGGAGGTTTTGTTTTGAAGGCTCAGGGAGAGATAAAGATAACATTTAATCTCCAAAAAAATAATAATAATATATATATATATATATGTAGAGAGAGAAACTGTCCCCCCTCCCCCTCCTCTCCAAAATATATTCAACAAAAACCCATATCAACAAAGATTGAGATTTCTGGATACAAAAGATCTGAGAACAGAGCAAGAAACCCTTAAATGGATACAAAAAGATAAGCTGACAGGTAGGGAGAGATTGATATGTGTATGTGTGTGTGTGTATATATATATATATACAGAGAGAGAGAGAGAGAGGAATAAAAAGAGAGAAATAGAGGGAGGAAAAAAGAACACTTTCAAGAAAGTTTTCAATTTCTTTTTTTTATTGGCTTGGCCTTTCCTTGTCCAGTCTTTTCCTTTTTTTGGGATCTTATCCTTTCTCCTCACACATTGTCTGCGCAATGCTAAATGAATAAAATCATGAGCCCTTAAGTTAACCTTATTGATTTCTCTGGAAAATTTTCCCTTTGTTTGCATTAAAGCTTCATACCTTTCACCCAATAAAGCTGTTTGCTTGCTGTTTTTCCAAAAATTGACTCCTTTTTTGTGTGTATTCGTTTGCTGATCGCCTGGGAAGTTGAAATTTGAGGGTTTTATTAAGTGGGTTTCTGTGCTTGACGTAAGTTTTTGTTGCTCTGGTCTTTTCTAGGGTTTGATCAGATCGTCACCGGAATCAACCCTAATTGCTGTTTTTGAAATATTAGGGTTATGATCAGGGAGATTACAGGATCTTTATACAGGGAAACTGGGGATTGGATGATATAATTTGTTTCTGATATTATAGTTGGCAGAAGTGAAGCTTTTTGGGATCAGTCGCTGTGGTTTGGTTCTGCACATTGAGTCTGCAGAAGGGTCTTTCCCAGAATTTTCTTGGACACAAACATGGAGGCACCACAGTAGACACAAGTTCGTGGGTGCGTTGCATTTGTGGGTTGAATTACTGATTTCTAAATCTCGGGAAGCTTCTGATATTTGATTTTGCTTATGCACAGGTTATGATATCTCTGTTGGCCCAGTGGCAAACATATAACCTCAGGTTGCTTGGGAGGTTCAGCTGATTTGAAAAATCCTTCCTGTGGATGTAGCCTGATTGGCTTGTTATTTTCCTGGACATTAGCGGAGGCAGTTTGTTGTCCATTAGGGTAAAATTGAACACCAAAGCCTTCTGTTTACTCCTTGTTTGAGGCCAAGCTCTAGCTGGGATTGTTCAGTGCAAGTTCCTGGATTTAATTTGTGAACGAGAGAATTGTGGCTTGGGAGCTGATATTGGAAAACCATGGGGTGATTTTCAAGCAGGAAATGACTGCAGGGACATGGTGCATGGACAGGAGAATAGTTTGTGTTCCGTTCCTTGGTTGGAACAACCATACAAGAAACTAGGAGAAGTTTTTTGCTTGGTGGATCATTCCCACTTTGTTGTTTTGAAGATCACGTGCAATGTCTCGCTGCTTTCCATTTCCACCTCCAGGATATGAAAAGAAGGCTAGAGTTGATGACATAGATTTGCTAGCGAAGGTGGATATATCATCTTTATTAACTGCCAGTGGTTGCTTGAGCTCTGTCCTTTTCCAATTTTTCTTCTCTGGCCAAGTATTACCTTGTTTGTGTTTTGTGTTCTGCTGGTTGGTTGTAATTTAAGCTTTGGAAGCTGATGCTGGAATTTGAAGTTTTTCTTGAACCATTCAAAGTGAGAAAATGGGAATGTTAAAGGATATGAGAAGAGGGAATGTCATGTGGGTTAATGCCCTGGAGGGTACTATGTAACAATTTAAGGGAAGACATACTGAATTTGAAAACACCATTCAAGACAATGATGCTGAAAATTACTCATTTGGGGAGAATGCTCACGAGTATTTATTGCTGTTGAACATGAATGTCTGGTACCATATTTTTCTTTGCTTCAGGGGGCCATTGAAACTGTTTTACAGGGTGAAAAGGGGCAAGGGGGATGAGGCCACATGACATCAAGAGGGAACAGAATTATTCTGCAAAACTTCTAGAATAATTCTTGTAGACAAAGTAGCCTGGAGGTTTTGTGGCCTTTACGTGAACTATATTAGTGCCCATTTCTAAGCTAGCTAGTTTGCAAGACTCACCTTGCTAGCTAACTTGTATGACTGACCTAAATATAGGTTATGCATATTGTTCAGCATACGCAACATGGCAACGTGTTTTGCATGAGTACAGTTGGCCTGCTAATGAGTGCAGAGAGAAGCTGTTTTCTTTGGGATGCTTTATCCATGTGATGATACAAGCTTAAGTTTATTTTTTATTTTTTTTATTGAACATCCTGTTTTACTTGTTAACTTTGTTTTCACCTTAGGTTCTTAGAGGATTTGTGACATTGACACTCAAATGCCCCAATAATAGAGATCTAAGCCCATATTATCTAGTTCTTGAAAGGTGGATCAGGGTTTATACTGCTTCTTTCATTAAAATTTCCATGTTGTACTTACCTGCACTTATTGTAGGTTGTTTGTTTTCTTTGTGGTTTTAGGTCAAATACATGTTTGGAATACCGCCAGTATAGGTGACTGACATGCAGATAAGATTAAAGTCTGAGATATAGCATTCCTATTTTGGATGCTTTGTGGTTTTAGTTGAAATGCCTGTTTGGAAACTCACTGATATTAGTGGCTGACATGCAGATATAATTAAATCTGAGATAGAGCATTCCCATTTTGGATGCTTTGTGGTTTCATGTCAAATGTGTGTTTGGAAACTCACCAATATTGGTGACTGACATCCAGATATAATTAAAGTCTGAGATCTAGCATTCTCATTTTGGATGTAGCTGGAGTGGTAAAGAGGATGATTATGGCAATGTTAGGTTCTCACATTCAAAATATGTGTAGTTGAGAAAGTAGGTAGAAATACACAAAAAATTATATCATACATACTGTCATATCCTTGCCTACAATTTCTGAATAACTTAGATGTAACAATTTCAATCATGGAAACAATCTCTTTTCAAAAATAGGAGTAAGTTTGCATACATCTGACCATTTTTCAAACTCTACGATGTGAGAGTCTCAAGTACTGAGACATTCTATACGTGAGACCCACATTGAAACAATTGTGACATACCCGTTGTGGTGGTTACATAGGTTTTAATCACCTTCCTTAGGCTATCAGATGTGTCTACAATTATCATGTAAGCTGGTTATCCTGTACCAGGGTTGTTGATGGTTCTCTTAGCTGTTCTTTTGATGATTATCTTCATCAAAATATTTGGTTTTATATAATTTGTGTTATACATCTTTCTAATGTACTTGAAAAAATTGGCTAAATGGCTAACAGATTGTCTAGGCTTTTAGTTTTTCTCCCAATCTTATATTCTCTTGCTTTTAATGGGTAGAGGGATTTGAAGGACTTCTAGAATGAGTTTACAGTTCTCGTGGAGCTCAAGATGGATCAGAGTATCTGCATCCAACTGTCAATATGTTAATGTCTCCTTATGCATTAATTATTGCAACAAGGGAACTTTTAAGTAAAACTAAATAGGCTTTGGTGCTTGGTGCTGCGAGTCCTTAGACATCTTTCTTTTTGCTTCAGTTTGATTGCCTAGGTCCATGAATCAATTGATTTCCTGAGAACAGTGCAATAGAAGGAGAATTCAAATTTTGTTGTAATTAGTCTTCTTTTCTCCTAAGACACTGCATCCTAGAATTGCATTTCTCTCTCTCTCTCTCTCTCTCTCTGTTTTTTCTTTTTTTTTTTGGGTTGGTTGATATCTCAGTTGTGTCATAGTTCTTTATGTTTTTACATTGTTACTCGTGGGAGATAAAATGAATTCCACTAGTTGGTTCTTAATTAGAGTGCAAAAATCTTGTTTGATCTTATCACCTTTATATAGTGGAAATATCACCCAGAGACATGCTTTATTGTTAATTGTGCTATATGGTGTGAGCTTTACCCCTTTCTTTTTGGATATATAATTATTACTTGTTGGAGTTTGCATTTTCAATCACAATGGCATTGTTTGCAAATATATCATATGGAAATTAAAGTTGGCTGCTAGGATGTCGTCGAGCTTGAAGACTGCCTAAAAAGTCTTAATGCTTAGAACCAGACAAATTCCCTTGAGCCCAATTTTATATTTTCTGAAGGTTGTTTTTCTTACCCTGTGTGTATCTAGATGCTAAAGTTTAGGCTTCATTAATAGTTGCTTGAATGTGAAGAAAGGGCTGGTCGTAAACTTTACATTACTCCTGACCTCTCTGTCCTAGTGTTCATTCAATCCATAAGTTTGGTTTATTTTTAATTGCAATGATTTTCAGGAGAAGCGCAAGGAGAAAAAACACAAAAAGGATAAGAAGGATAAAGAAAAGAGAGAGGGTAAAAAGGACAAAGATAAGAGCAAAGAAAAACATAGGGAAAAGAAGGAACGGAAAGAGAAGCACAAAGACAAGGACAGGGATAAGTCGAAAAACCAAATTTCTGATGAGAAGAGAACTGAAGGGCAGCCTGGGCTACATAATGGAGAGAATATTGGTTCGAACAGTCTGCAGGACAAAGAGGACAAGGATTCTAGATATGTGGTGGAGTTGGCCAAAAGAATCAGAGAGGATGATAAAGCAACTGGAAGCCAATCTATTCAGAAGATTGCTGCAACAGACCACAGAAGAACAGAGCTGCCAGGAAAGGAAGTGGAGGGCAGTACTGGAAAGCAAGTTGGGGAACAAGAGAAAGTTAAGGATAAGAATGAAGATCATAGGAAGGCCAATGGACAAAAAAATCACATTGACACAAGTGGTGTGGAGAAAATATATGGTCAAAATTTCTCTAGCATGGGTCAAGAGAAAATCAAAGGAATTGCCAGATTGGTGGATAAGGAGACTGAGAAACAGGTGGAAGGGAAGGAGAGGAGTAAACACAACAAAAGTGATAATAAGGATGATAAACACAAACACAGAGATCAAGAGAAGCATAAAAAACCAAAGGATAAAGAACGGGATAAAGAAAAGAAAAGGGAGGAGAAAGCGAGAGAGATAACTGAGCCAACTAAGGAACTTCCTAAAGTAAATGAAAGTAGCCCTCAACTAAAAGAAAGTGGCAACGACTCACTAGATTTCCGGATTATCAAGACACTGGACCCTTTAGAGTTAAGCAGCATGAGTTATGCTAGTGAGGGAAAACTTGGCAAACGAAAGGAGGTGGAGATGAATGGATATATAGCTGGTGAGTCCTTTCCTGTATTGTACAATAATCAGAAAGTGGAACCTCTATTTCTATCAATCAAGTGGAATTTTTCTAAAGACATTTTTTGCCACCATATATTGTAATATATGCATTTAGGTGTCATGTGGTCCAGAAGCAATTCACATACTCTTTGGTGCATTTTTTATGGTATTTGTTTCCACTCTTTGATTATTTCTAACAAAAAATCTAATACCAACTGATGCTCATTGATTTGAGGCTACCAAATATAACACCTTTGTTGATAGAGAGGAGGTTGGAAAAGATAGACGCGGAAGATTTTTGTAGTTGAGTGGTGGGGAGTGGGGCGCTGTTGGGAGTGTTAAATGGAATTTTATGTCTGCTGTCTTAGCTTCATATCAGCTTACCTTGTTCTTCTAACATTTTGACAGACAATGGTCGCCAGCCTAACAAATTGCAGAGACCTATCTCTTCATCTAACATATTCATTGAAAATGGAAGGAAATTGGAGTCATGCCAAACTTCTCTTCAGCCTGCAAGCGGGAAGCTGGGGCCAGCAAATAATCATAGAGTGGATGTCAAGGAACACAATGTTAATGGTTTGATGGCAGCTCCACGGCTTGATGCATGCCCAACAAGGCCATCTTCTGCTAATATACAAGCTAATGAGAATGGTGAAACATACACAAAACCACAACATCCTGATGTAAA
>CM038478.1:731561-734061 GCA_021464305.1 Kandelia obovata | reverse complement strand
TCAAAGACAAACCAAATATAATCATTAAAGACCAAAAGCGAGAGGAAAACAAACAAGAAAATATTCAATGGGAAAGGAGAGGGAAGAACCTGAGGCGCTCAGACGAAGAAAAAGAAAAGAGCTGTATGGGCAGAGAGAGAAGGCTGGGGAAATAGAGGCTGAGGCTGAGGCTGAGGCGGAGGAGGAGGAAGAGGCAACGTAGGGTAGCCGTTGATCTTTGAAGTGTGTGGATCCCGTCTATTTTAGACTGTATTTTTATTATATAACAGACGCAATGCTGCTGATGTCCAAATAACATATTCTTCTTCTTCTTCTTTTTTTGGTTTTGGATCCTGAACCTGACGTATATTCTTTAATCTTAATTGCATATTGGTGATATTGTCATTATATATTAAATTAAACAACTCTAAATATGATAATTATCACACTACTTTTCTTTAATTATTTTCTTTCTTATGTTAAAAAAAAAACAATAATGATAAAAATTGGCTTCTTTCTGGCGCACTTTGTGTAAGTGCAAGCGTGTAATTCCGCTCGAAATTTAGGAAAGGAGAAGTTTTTTGTTATGGGAAGGCGGTTTTGTTTGGCGTTATTTGGTGATCGGGCACACCCTTGTCCGTGTAAGGCAAAAAACTTAAAATATGGGCATCGCCATCGGGTGGGCCAATGGGTTAATTATTGAATGTCTAGTGGCCAGCGGGGTTGATACATGGGGCTGCTTCCGCTCGTCATCTAGGCTAGCCTAATCCCCACAACTTGAAAAATATTATATTATTTTAAAAAGGTAAATATTCTTTTACTTGTTTGAATGAAGTTCCTAAAGTTATATATAGTCATCCACCTTCCGAATAAATAGTTAGGATTTATTTAATTTAACAATTTCTATTTTTATTTTAGAGTATTCTACCTAACTCTATTCTTTATAAGAAGATAAGGAAACTATCTACAAAATTTTATAGAATTCTACCTTATTCAAAAGTAAGTCTCTTTAAATGATTCAATTTTGAGCCAAATCACTCAGTTCGTGACATTCTTCCCCACTCAATTTGGCGACGCCCTCGTCGCATCCCTCCTATATGCCTCGATCACATTAACATTGTTCCACAATGTTAGCTCGTGTTCCCAACTTGCCTCGCTATTAGACAACTCTTTCCATTTAACAAAGTACTCGACATAACTCGGATGGGTGCCTCTCCTGGGAATGACGCGATGTGTCAATATCTCTTCCACGTCACGATCTGGCATGGTTGTTATGGCTGTAGGTGCCCTCTTTGTTTTGCTCCGACTCGGCTCCTTTTTGTGAGGATGGTAAGGTTTTAGCAAACTCACGTGGAATACTGTATGCATCTCGAGGTGTGACGGTAAGGTCAAGCGGTAAGTTAGTTTGCCAATCCTCTTCTCTATTGGGAAGGGTCCTTCGTAACGCTGTACCAGACCCTTATGCACCTTAGCAAACCTTCGGCTTTGATGGGGAAGAAGTTTCACCATCACCAAATCTCCTTCCTCAAACTCCAAGTGTCTCCTCTTGGCATCAGCCCATTTCTTCATCGGTTTAGTAGCCTTAACCAAGTGTGCCCGTGCCATGTCGGACTTCTCATGCCAACCCTTGGAAAACTTGAATGCAGCAGGACTAGGCCCTTTGTAGCCAATCGTCAATGTATGTGGGGTCGTTGGTTGTAACCCCGTAGCAACTTCGAATGGACTAGCCCCAATTGACTCGCTTTTTTGCAAATTGTATGAAAATTGGGCTATGTCAAGCAACTTAGTCCAATCGCTCTGGTTGGCACTTACATAATGCCTTAAGAATAGCTCCAACAAGGTATTCACCCTCTCTGTTTGACCGTCCGTTTGAGGATGAAAACTTGTGGAGAAATTGAGCTCCGATCCTATCAACTTGAATAGCTCCATCCAGAATCTTCTAGTGAAGCGTATGTCTTGGTTGCTAACAATCGTCTTTGGAATGCCCCAATATTTCACCGCGTACTTGAAAAATAGGTGTACTGCATCTTCAGCTGTAAACTTTGAGGGTACGGGGATGAACACCCTATACTTGCTAAAGCGGTCTACCACTACCATGATGTTGGTACATCCATCCGACTTCGGTAAACACGTGATGAAATCCATTGAAACACTCTCTCATGGCTTCTCTGGAATAAGTAGGGGCTCCAGTAATCCTAACGGTTGGTGTTGCTCCACCTTATCTTGTTGGCATACCAAACACGTCTTTACATAGAACTCAATGTCATCTCACATTTGTGGTCAATAATATGCTTGCTCTACAAGTGCCAACGTACGACGTATGCCTGGATGTCCTGCCCATTTTGAGTCATGACACTCCTTGATAATCGCTTTCCTCAATCCTTCCCACCTTGACACATAAACTCTATTGCCTTTGGTAGTGAGCAATCCATCTTCAAGCCAAAACTGGCGTGTCTTCCCACTACTTGTCAATTCCCTCAAACTCTTGGCTTGTGGATCATGCTTCAATCCCTCCTTCACT
>CM038478.1:551877-731536 GCA_021464305.1 Kandelia obovata | reverse complement strand
AAAAAGAAAGAAAGAAAGAGTAAATACAAGTTGAAAATCGTTATCATCGGAAATTAAAAAAAAATTAAAAAAAAAAACGTGAAAGGAGCAAAAGAAGAAGCAGGTTTAAAGCAACCTACTGGTCACCAAGAGAAACAGAAGACCATTGGTGGAAATTCGCCTCCGAGCTCAAATCCTTCTGCGACGAATAAGAACCAGCAGGAGTTCCGTATTTTGTGGAGCAAGTGGAGGAAGTCCCGTGCACAATTGGGGATGATGACCATTACAATGGTGGTGGTGATGGCGGCTGTGTCGACAGCAGAACTGATGGGGGTGATGATGTGGGTGGCGGGCGGCGGCAGTGGTGGCGGTGGCGATGGTGGTGATGGGGAAGCGGAACTGAACATGGAGACCACACCTCGAATCTGAACGAAGGCTCCATTTTTGTTTCGTTTTGTTTTTTGATCAGCCTTAACCCAGAAGAGAAAAAACAAAGACACCTACCCATGGATAGTATAGAACCACGTTCACACCCCGGGGGTCATTCGCTTGTGCATTAGTTTAATTGGGCAGAGAGCCCTACCCAAATGGCCCACTGTATCTCAACCCGACTTGAGTCGCTTAAGATTTCTCCTAGAATAATTGGCCCGAAAGCCCTAACCCATTTACTCAATCAATATCGTTCACTCCGAGGGCATCCTAAAGCCCAAAAATAGTTGCAATTGGACCTCACACTTGGGCTTCCTATTTGGGTCAAGGATTCGAATTTAAATTTAAATATTTTCTTTAATTTAATATCATCAATATAAATCTAGTCTTTTCGTTTAGTTATGTGAATACATTTTCGATTAAAAGAATAATTTTAAGTATTAAATTATCATTTTGGATATATTTCTTTGACGGCTTCTACCAGCGATGTGATGAGGGTGGTATGGCAAGCTAAACACACTGAGGAATCCACAAATGCTAAGGCTATGGAAACTGCAATTTTGACCTCACCTCAAGAACTGAGATGTATGACATCAAGCAGAAGCAGAGTCCAATTTTTTCAAAATAGATAAAGAAATTAAAATTTTAATTCTTGTGACCTACTCAGTAATAATTAAGAAAGAAAAATTTTCAACTTCACTTGAAATAAATAGATTTGAATTTGTTTCCTTTATTTTACTCCTGCTCAGTACTAAGTTATAACTATCGCATTCCTGTTGTCTGTTGGGGTACTATATAAGAATGGGGCGATTTCGATCCATAATTTTGCATGATTCCAGACTGATGATGATACATAATCTCACGGCCCTATTTGTAAGGCAAGCTAAGTAAGAGTTTCTTCCACGACGACCACACGCTTACTTCACACTTATGTGAGGGGGTGTGTTCTTTTTTTGTGGGCTGTTGTAGCTATCAGGCCATCATTGCTGACATGCTTTTACTCTCACGCAGTGTCACGGGTGGAGTAATTTGACCTAAAATTGAGTTATTTTAAAAAATTTACTTTAGAACAAGGTAAAATTCTCTAAAATTTTGTAAATAATTTCTTTATCTTCTTATAAAGAGTAAAGTTAGGTAGAATATCTAGAATAAGAATAGAAACCGTTGAATCAAATAGATCCTAGTCATCCATTCAGAAGGTGGATGACTATATATAGTCTTAGAGACTTCATTTGAAAGCATTGAAGCAAGTAAAAGTGTATTTACCTTCTTGAAGCAATATATTATTCTCCAAGTTCTCTAAATCTCTTTATGTGCATCTTTCTATTCTTTTCTAGTAGTATTTTAGCTCTTGGGAAGGTGAACTACCATTCCAGTCAAGTAAATTGCAGTACCGCACGGGTCGTTGGGAGTACAAGGCCAAGTCGGTGACAAGTGGTATCAGAGTCTGGTTTCTACAAGTAGCAAGCACCTCTATTGAAAGGATGTTTGGTTCACACAGTGAGATTACCCACGGGGTTGAGGAAGCCAAGAAGCAACCAAAAAGAGGGAGATCAAGGTCGAGGGATGTCTTGGAAGACACCAGTGCCAGGCTTGCAAAAGTTGAGCTTATGGTGGCCGACGGGTAGGAGAAGTTTGAGGTAGTAGACCAACGCATCGACGAGCTCGAGAAGGAGAGTGAAGAGCTACGTGGGGAGTTGCAAGGTGCCTTAAACCAGGCCCTATCAAGGTGTCTAGACCAAGTGAAGACATTGGAAGAGGCCCTCCATTCTGAGGTTGGAACGTTGAAGGAAGAGCTTGAAAGAGTCTCCAACGAGTTGAAGGAGACCAAGGATGAGCTAGCCCTTTGTAAAAAGGCCATTGCTCAAAGTGGAAGCATTGTCTTGCCAACGATAGTTGCAGTTTCTTCAAAAGTGGATGTCCCAAGACCCAAGGCGTACAATGGGTCGATAAACGCGAAGGAGGTTGATAATTTTCTATGGAGTTTGGAACAATACTTCAAGGCACTTGGTATCACGGAGGATGCCAAGA
This sequence comes from Kandelia obovata, assembly GCA_021464305.1. Lineage (NCBI taxonomy): Eukaryota > Viridiplantae > Streptophyta > Magnoliopsida > Malpighiales > Rhizophoraceae > Kandelia > Kandelia obovata. The sequence continues at coordinate 729,097 of CM038478.1, read as the reverse complement.
AGATTGATAGTGCTACCCTATACCTCATGGATACCGCAATGGTATGGTGGAGAAGGAGGTATAGTGATATTGAGAGGGTACTTGCATCATTAACACATGGGATGAGTTCAAGAAAGAACTCAAGCGGCAATTCTATCCAGAGAATGCAGAAGAAGAGGCGAGAGCAAAGCTAAGGCGTCTTCAACAGAAGGGGAGCATACGAGAGTATGTGAAGGAATTCTCATAAGTGTTGCTGAAATTCCTGATTTACCCGATAAGGAAGCATCTTTGCATTCAAAGATGGCTTACAAAATTGGGCAAGATAGAGATCCAAAAACATGGTGCTCAAGATCTCGCCACTACTATTTCTATTGCTGAATCATTAATAGAGTTCAAGAAGTCCTAGAAGTCTGAGTCCTAAGGACAAGGGTGGTAAAGGAAAGAATGGGGGAGAGAGTCCTTATAACAAAGGCCGTTTTCACAAGTTTAATAGGCCTAAGGAAGGGAGGAAACACCAAGGAGGGTCAAGGCAACGACATACCTCCTCTTCAATGTTACTTTTGCGACAGGCCGCACAAGGCCAGAAATTGCCCAAAGAAACCAAGCTTTCGGCCATAGTGGAAGAGAGGGAGGAACATGAACAACACGAAGAGAAGAGGATAAGGTCATTACAAATCCTCAACGCCATTAAAGCCAAGGTCGAAGTGCCTAAAGCCGAGAAGAAAAGGACGGTTATATGTGGAAACAAAGGTGAGTAATCAAGTGGTTAAAGCCTTAGTGGATACTGGAGCTTCTAACAACTTCCTTCAAGAAAAGGAAGCAAGGCGGTTAGGCATCAAATATAACAAGGAGCGAGGGTGACTCAAGACAGTAAATTCAGAGCCAAAGTCGATCTTCGGCGTTGCGCATGGTATAGAGGTACGTATGGGTGAATGGTATGGCCTTACAGACTTTTCTATTGTACCAATGGATGATTATCCAATTGTGCTTGGTATGGAATTTATGGATCATGTTAAAGTCGTGTCTATTCCATTTGCCAACACAATGTGCATCTTAGAGGAAGGCAACACATGCATGGTGCCTTTGGCAAGAGAGACTTGCCTACAATCCAGGCAGATCTCGGCCATGCAACTTTCTAAAGGCGTAAAGAAGTCACAACCCACCTTTCTTGTATCCTTGAAGGATGAAAAGGATACTTTCTCATCAAATGGCCTATCTGAGGGAGTCTCTCACGTCCTGAAGGAGTTTAAGGGCGTATGCCTCTCGAATTACCTAAGAAGCTCCCACCTAAGCGAAAGGTGGACCACAAGATAGAATTGGTCCCAGATGCAAGACCACCTGCTACAGTGCCTTACTGTATGGCACCCCCTGAGTTAGAGGAACTTAGAAGACAACTAAAGGAGCTGTTGGATGTGAGTTACATTCAACAGTCAAAAGCTCCATATGGTGCACCTGTGCTTTTTCCAAAAGAAGCATGATGGGTCGCTTGGGTTGTGTGTGAATTATCGAGCACTCACACAAAATAACTGTGAAGAACAAGTATCTCATTCCGTTAATAACTGATTTGTTCAATCAGCTAGGTGAAGCGTGATGGTTCACAAAGCTAGACTTGAGATCGGGGTACTACCAAGTGAGGATTGCAGAAGGAGATAAGCCAAAAACCACTTGCGTTACGAGGTATGGCTCCTTTGAGTTCTTGTTATGCCATTTGGACTAACTAATGCCCCTGCCACATTCTGCACCCTTATGAATCGAGTTTTCGAGTCATTTTTGGATAAATTTGTCGTAGTATATCTAGATGATATCGTTGTTTATACTAAGACACTGGACAAGCATATTAGATCTACGACAAGTTTTTCAAGTGCTAAAGAAAACACAAATTATATCGTAAGAGGAGAAAGTGTGCTTCGTATTGCTCAGTCGAGAGGTCACATTCTTAGGCACATTGTCGACAGAGGCAAACTACTGATGGACAAGTCCAAGGTACAGACCATCCATAATTGGGAACCACCTAAGAAGGTGACTGAAGTACGATCCTTCTTAGGCCTCGTCAACTACTACCGAAGATTTATAAAGTGCTACTCCTCTGTTGCAACTTCACTCACTGATTTGTTAAAGAAAAATAGAACATGGAACTGGGATGACAGATGCCAAAGAGCGTTTGAGGTGCTCAAGCAAGCAGTAGCTGATGAGCTAGTGTTGGCTCTTCCCGACCACACCAAACCGAATGAGGTACAAACTGATGCTTCAGATTTTGCAATTGGTGGCGTTCTAATGCAGGAATGTCATCCCATCGCATATGAAAGTCGCAAATTGAAAGAAACTGAGTGTCGTTATACAGTCCAAGAGAAGGAAATGACTGCAGTGGTATATTGCCTACGAACTTGAAGGCATTTCTTGTTGGGGTTTAAGTTCGTGGTGAAGACGACAATATTGCCACAAGTTACTTCCTCAATCAAAAGAAGTTGACGCCAAAGCAAGTGAGGTGACAAGCTTTTTTGGCAGAATTTGACTTTGTGATGGAGTATAAGTCGGGTAAGGATAATTTGTGGCTGATGCATTGAGTAGGAAAGCCGAATTAGCTGTCATCACAAGTCCAAACTTCCCTTTGGTGGAACAAGTGAGGAAAATTGACTCGCTTTTTTGCAAATTGTATGAAAATTGGGCTATGTCAAGCAACTTAGTCCAATCGCTCTGGTTGGCACTTAAATAATGCCTTAAGAATCGCACCAACCCGGTATTCACCCTCTCTTTTTGACCGTCCGTTTAAGGATGAAAACTTGTGGAGAAATTGAGCTCCGATCCTATCAACTTGAATAGCTCCTGTCTCTTATACACATCTAGATGTGTATAAGAGACAGGTATTCACCCTCTCTGTTTGACCGTCCGTTTGAGGATGAAAACTTGTGGAGAAATTGAGCTCCGATCCTATCAACTTGAATAGCTCCATCCAGAATCTTCTAGTGAAGCGTATGTCTTGGTTGCTAACAATCGTCTTTGGAATGCCCCAATATTTCACCGCGTACTTGAAAAATAGGTGTACTGCATCTTCAGCTGTAAACTTTGAGGGTACGGGGATGAACACCCTATACTTGCTAAAGCGGTCTACCACTACCATGATGTTGGTACATCCATCCGACTTCGGTAAACACGTGATGAAATCCATTGAAACACTCTCTCATGGCTTCTCTGGAATAAGTAGGGGCTCCAGTAATCCTAACGGTTGGTGTTGCTCCACCTTATCTTGTTGGCATACCAAACACGTCTTTACATAGAACTCAATGTCATCTCACATTTGTGGTCAATAATATGCTTGCTCTACAAGTGCCAACGTACGACGTATGCCTGGATGTCCTGCCCATTTTGAGTCATGACACTCCTTGATAATCGCTTTCCTCAATCCTTCCCACCTTGACACATAAACTCTATTGCCTTTGGTAGTGAGCAATCCATCTTCAAGCCAAAACTGGCGTGTCTTCCCACTACTTGTCAATTCCCTCAAACTCTTGGCTTGTGGATCATGCTTCAATCCCTCCTTCACTTGTTCCACCAAAGGGAAGTTTGGACTTGTGATGACAGCTAATTCGGCTTTCCTACTCAATGCATCAGCCACCAAATTATCCTTACCCGACTTATACTCCATCACAAAGTCAAATTCTGCCAAAAAAGCTTGTCACCTCACTTGCTTTGGCGTCAACTTCTTTTGATTGAGGAAGTAACTTGTGGCAATATTGTCTGTCTTCACCACGAACTTAAACCCCAACAAGTAATGCCTTCAAGTTCGTAGGCAATATACCACTGCAGTCATTTCCTTCTCTTGGACTGTATAACGACACTCAGTTTCTTTCAATTTGCGACTTTCATATGCGATGGGATGACATTCCTGCATTAGAACGCCACCAATTGCAAAATCTGAAGCATCAGTTTGTACCTCATTCGGTTTGGTGTGGTCGGGAAGAGCCAACACTAGCTCATCAGCTACTGCTTGCTTGAGCACCTCAAACGCTCTTTGGCATCTGTCATCCCAGTTCCATGTTCTATTTTTCTTTAACAAATCAGTGAGTGAAGTTGCAACAGAGGAGTAGCACTTTATAAATCTTCGGTAGTAGTTGACGAGGCCTAAGAAGGATCGTACTTCAGTCACCTTCTTAGGTGGTTCCCAATTATGGATGGTCTGTACCTTGGACTTGTCCATCAGTAGTTTGCCTCTGTCGACAATGTGCCCTAAGAATGTGACCTCTCGCTGAGCAAAGGCACATTTCTCCTTCTTCACGTATAATTTGTGTTTCTTTAGCACTTGAAAAACTTGTCGTAGATCTAATATGCTTGTCCAGTGTCTTAGTATAAACAACGATATCATCTAGATATACTACGACAAATTTATCCAAAAATGACTCGAAAACTCGATTCATAAGGGTGCAGAATGTGGCAGGGGCATTAGTTAGTCCAAATGGCATAACCAAGAACTCAAAGGAGCCATACCTCGTAACGCAAGTGGTTTTTGGCTTATCTCCTTCTGCAATCCTCACTTGGTAGTACCCCGATCTCAAGTCTAGCTTTGTGAACCATCACGCTTCACCTAGCTGATTGAACAAATCAGGTATTAACGGAATGAGATACTTGTTCTTCACAGTTATTTTGTTGAGTGCTCGATAATTCACACACAACAGCAGCGACCCATCATGCTTCTTTTGGAAAAGCACAGGTGCACCATATGGAGCTTTTGACTGTTGAATGTAACTCACATCCAACAGCTCCTTTAGTTGTCTTCTAAGTTCCTCTAACTCAGGGGGTGCCATACAGTAAGGCACTGTAGCAGGTGGTCTTGCATCTGGGACCAATTCTATCTTGTGGTCCACCTTTCGCTTAGGTGGGAGCTTCTTAGGTAATTCGAGAGGCATTACGCCCTTAAACTCCTTCAGGACGTGAGAGACTCCCTCAGATAGGCCATTTGATGAGAAAGTATCCTTTTCATCCTTCAAGGATACAAGAAAGGTGGGTTGCGACTTCTTTACGACTTTAGAAAGTTGCATGGCCGAGATCTGCCTGGATTGTAGGCAAGTCTCTCTTGCCAAAGGCACCATGCATGTGTTGCCTTCCTCTAAGATGCACATTGTGTTGGCAAATGGAATAGACACGACTTTAACATGATCCATAAATTCCATACCAAGCACAATTGGATAATCATCCATTGGTACAATAGAAAAGTCTGTAAGGCCATACCATTCACCCATACGTACCTCTATACCATGCGCAACGCCGAAGATCGACTTTGGCTCTGAATTTACTGTCTTGAGTCACCCTCGCTCCTTGTTATATTTGATGCCTAACCGCCTTGCTTCCTTTTCTTGAAGGAAGTTGTTAGAAGCTCCAGTATCCACTAAGGCTTTAACCACTTGATTACTCACCTTTGTTTCCACATATAACCGTCCTTTCTTCTCGGCTTTAGGCACTTCGACCTTGGCTTTAATGGCGTTGAGGATTTGTAATGACCTTATCCTCTTCTCTTCGTGTTGTTCATGTTCCTCCCTCTCTTCCACTATGGCCGAAAGCTTGGCTTTCTTTGGGCAATTCTGGCCTTGTGCGGCCTGTCGCAAAAGTAACATTGAAGAGGAGGTATGTCGTTGCCTTGACCCTCCTTGGTGTTCCTCCCTTCCTTAGGCCTATTAAACTTGTGAAAACGGCCTTTGTTATAAGGACTCTCTCCCCCATTCTTTCCTTTACCACCCTTGTCCTTAGGAGACTCAGACTTCTAGGACTTCTTGAACTCTATTAATGATTCAGCAATAGAAATAGTAGTGGCGAGATCTTGAGCACCATGTTTTTGGATCTCTATCTTTGCCCAATTTTGTAAGCCATCTTTGAATGCAAAGAATGCTTCCTTATCGGGATAATCAGGAATTTCTAGCAACACTTATGAGAATTCCTTCACATACTCTCGTATGCTCCCCTTCTGTTGAAGACGCCTTAGCTTTTCTCTCGCCTCTTCTTCTGCATTCTCCGGATAGAATTGCCGCTTGAGTTCTTTCTTGAACTCATCCCATGTGTTAATGATGCAAGTACCCCTCTCAATATCACTATACCTCCTTCTCCACCATACCATTGCGGTATCCATGAGGTATAGGGTAGCACTATCAATCTTCTTGGCATCCTCCGTGATACCAAGTGCCTTGAAGTATTGTTCCAAACTCCATAGAAAATTATCAACCTCCTTCGCGTTTATCGACCCATTGTACGCCTTGGGTCTTGGGACATCCACTTTTGAAGAAACTGCAACTATCGTTGGCAAGACAATGCTTCCACTTTGAGCAATGGCCTTTTTACAAAGGGCTAGCTCATGCTTGGTCTCCTTCAACTCGTTGGAGACTCTTTCAAGCTCTTCCTTCAACGTTCCCACCTCCGAATGGAGGGCCTCTTCCAAGGTCTTCACTTGGTCTAGATACCTTGATAGGGCCTGGTTTAAGGCACCTTGCAACTCCCCACGTATCTCTTCACTCTCCTTCTCGAGCTCGTCGATGCGTTGGTCTACTACCTCAAACTTCTCCTACCCGTCGGCCACCATAAGCTCAACTTTTGCAAGCCTGGCACTGGTGTCTTCCAAGACATCCCTCGACCTTGATCTCCCTCTTTTTGGTTGCTTCTTGGCTTCCTCAACCCCGTGGGTAATCTCACTGTGTGAACCAAACATCCTTTCAATAGAGCGTGCTTGCTACTTGTAGAAACCAGACTCTGATACCACTTGTCACCGACTTGGCCTTGTACTCCCAACGACCCGTGCGGTACTAGCAATTTACTTGACTGGAATGGTAGTTCAACCTTCCCCAAGAGCTAAAATACTACTAGAAAAGAATAGAAAGATGCACATAAAGAGATTTAGAGAACTTGGAGAATAATATATTGCTTCAAGAAGGTAAATACACTTTTACTTGCTTCAATGCTTTCAAATGAAGTCTCTAAGACTATATATAGTCATCCACCTTCTGAATGGATGACTAGGATCTATTTGATTCAACGGTTTCTATTCTTATTCTAGAATATTCTACCTAACTTTACTCTTTATAAGAAGATAAAGAAATTATTTACAAAATTTTAGAGAATTTTACCTTGTTCTAAAGTAAATTTTTTTAAATAACTCAATTTTAGGTCAAATTACTCCACCCGTGACACTGCGTGAGAGTAAAAGCATGTCAGCAATGATGGCCTGATAGCTACAACAGCCCACAAAAAAAGAACACACCCCCTCACATAAGTGTGAAGTAAGCGTGTGGTCGTCGTGGAAGAAACTCTTACTTAGCTTGCCTTACAAATAGGGCCGTGAGATTATGTATCATCATCAGTCTGGAATCATGCAAAATTATGGATCGAAATCGCCCCATTCTTATATAGTACCCCAACAGACAACAGGAATGCGATAGTTATACTTAGTACTGAGCAGGAGTAAAATAAAGGAAACAAATTCAAATCTATTTATTTCAAGTGAAGTTGAAAATTTTTCTTTCTTAATTATTACTGAGTAGGTCACAAGAATTAAAATTTTAATTTCTTTATCTATTTTGAAAAAATTGGACTCTGCTTCTGCTTGATGTTCATACATCTCAGTTCTTGAGGTGAGGTCAAAATTGCAGTTTCCATAGCCTTAGCATTTGTGGATTCCTCAGTGTGTTTAGCTTGCCATACCACCCTCATCACCATCGCTGGTAGAAGCCGTCAAAGAAATATATCCAAAATGATAATTTAATACTTAAAATTATTCTTTTAATCGAAAATGTATTCACATAACTAAACGAAAAGACTAGATTTATATTGATGATTATTAAATTAAAAGAAAATATTTAAATTTAAATTCGAATCCTTGACCCAAATAGGAAGCCCAAGTGTGAGGTCCAATTGCAACTATTTTGGGCTTTAGGATGCCCTCGGAGTGAACGATATTGATTGAGTAAATGGGTTAGGGCTTTCGGGCCAATTATTCTAGGAGAAATCTTAAGCGACTCAAGTCGGGTTGAGATACAGTGGGCCATTTGGGTAGGGCTCTCTGCCCAATTAAACTAATGCACAAGCGAATGACCCACCGGGGGTGTGAACGTGGTTCTATACTATCCATGGGTAGGTGTCTTTGTTTTTTCTCTTCTGGGTTAAGGCTGATCAAAAAACAAAACGAAACAAAAATGGAGCCTTCGTTCAGATTCGAGGTGTGGTCTCCATGTTCAGTTCCGCTTCCCCATCACCACCATCGCCACCGCCACCACTGCCGCCGCCGCCACCACCATCATCACCCCCATCAGTTCTGCTGTCGACACAGCCGCCATCACCACCACCATTGTAATGGTCATCATCCCCAATTGTGCACGGGACTTCCTCCACTTGCTCCACAAAATACGGAACCTCCTGCTGGTTCTTATTCGTCGCAGAAGGATTTGAGCTCGGAGGCGAATTTCCACCAATGGTCTTCTGTTTCTCTTGGTGACCAGTAGGTTGCTTTAAACCTGCTTCTTCTTTTGCTCCTTTCACGTTTTTTTTTTTAATTTTTTTTTAATTTCCGATGAATAACGATTTTCAACTTGTATTTACTCTTTCTTTCTTTCTTTCTTTCTTTTTTTTTTTTGGTGTGGTGAGTAGGGTATTGGCAGAGCAGGCATGCGATGGATTCGAAGAGGCAGGAGAAGAGGAGGAGGACCCAGTTTTTGTCTTAACCGATGAATGGAGGGACTTCTTTGCAAGATCCGAGGCCAAGAGGAGATTAGGTAACACTCGCCGTTCTCCCTTCTTAATTTCTTATGTTACAATAGAAAGAAAGAAAGGAGAAAAAAAAAAAAAAAGACCAATGTCCTCTGTCCTCACAGCAAAACGTTACTCTACTTTTCGCTGCTGTCATGTGTTGTGTTGGGCAGAGAAACGGCAGGCTAAGAGGAAGGAGAAATGCTAGATGGAGATCTTAGAGGCACCAAATGCGCAAAGCATTAAGAAAATGATTGAACCATGTACCCTGATCCAGTGTTATTCTAGGCGAACAAGCATAACCGTTCTCCTACACGGTCTGAATCAAAGTGGAAACTTTTTTAAGCTCACTATTTGTCTGTCTCCAGGAATTTTACCCGTGATGGCTCCCCTCTAGGCTTGTACTCATGTTGGAACTGCTGTTTTGCTACATGTAGGAGTTGTAGATGATGCAACCACCTGCTTCAACAAGCCAATTTTGGCTTTGGATTCAATCATGTTACTGGAAAAAATGAACACTCGGAAATGAATTTACATTGTTTAACCCAAAGTGTTTCACCTTATCGTATGCATACAAATTGTGTGGCGCAACTGCCGCATTCAATCCACACTACAAAAAGATTGTGCATCCTAGCCAGCTTAATATAAGAGTGCCATACAACCACAGCAGTTGCGTTGCACCATCAACAATGAAAAGTAGCCATCGTTTCTGTATCAAACTCATTCAAAATATTGCTAATGTTACGTCAAATGCATTAAGTTGCACAGTTTCTTGAATGAACCCGAATTATATAAGCTCCTCTAGGATAGCGATACAAAGAAACAGACAAATTGTGAGGCCATCCAAACTCTCGAGGGTCTACTTTGTTGTCCACGAAGAAATTGTGCCACTGCAGAAAACACCGCTTTCTCCTCCCCCGTCTCTGCCAAGGAGTCAACAGGATTCAAGATGCAGACAATGTCATTTGAATAGCTTTCATGACCAATCTATCATGACAAAGTTGTAATGTCAAGAAATTGAATAACTCTTAAGGAAGTTCAAGCAATCCCCCCCAACCCCTGGCCTCTGGATTATGAGTATCCGAGGAATCTCGAGTGGCTTAGATCATTTAGGGCTTCAAAACAAGTTTGTTGAAGGCAGCATTGATTCTCTCTTCCGTGATCAATCTGTGGCCCTCATAGAAATCTAACATTTCCATTGAGATATTCTTCACCTGCCAAAATATGAACAGGATGGAACCTTTTTTGCAATTCATTAAACTCCATCATCAGATTTGAAGCATAACAAACCGTGATTATGACACTTCAAATTTCAGTGGAGTTAATCATAGAAAAGGCAAGAAAAAAATGAAAATAGAATATTTAGCCTTGAGAAACTCACCACATTCATGTCGACACGAAGTTCTTCAAACCAAGTAGTTATATCTTTCTCTCTTTGCACGCTAGCAATGTATATGCAAGCTAAAGCGATCAGATGCGGAGGGTGTATAAGAATGAGGTCCATCTTGTAGGTATCATTCACGAGTCCCCTGTATCTCTCAGGATGTTTATATTAATTCTAACCAATCATAGACGAGGTATTATAGCAGAACACAATTGCTTTCTAACCAGTAGTTAGAAAAAATTGGGCCAGGTGGGTGGGGTAGTGAGGAAGGTTCATATAGTAGCACAATATTTATGTGCATTTCATCAAGCAACTATCCCATGCTCAGAAATAGGTTGCATTTGTTGGTGCCTTGTTATCCAGTACTGAAAAAGACCAGCATTAATTGATTTTTTATCAGCCATTTGAATTAGGAAGAGGAACTTCTGACTTGAGGTGCCAGAATCTATGGATACAACCAGAGCCTCATCTAAATATGCATGTGCAATAAAGCTTGTCAGTGTTTTTGTTCTCCCCAATGGAAAGCAAGGTTCTACAAGTTATATAAGCAGAATTAAACCATCAAATGGTGATTAAGAATATCACCGATTGAGATTCTGAGCCAATGCAACAGTGAATGGCAGGAATAGAGTAGCATGCAACTTGTGTAAAACAGTAATCCCAGGTCTCAAATGACATTTTGCAAAAGTTAGAAGAACCTTGAGGTTGGACTCTTACCAAGATAATTGAATCATATTAATGTCATTCAAGCCAGCATCCTGCAACAACCTACCCCAATACAAGAAAGCATAAAATGTTTCTGTCAAAACAAAGTACTTGAAAAAATATTTACAGCAGATCACAAATACACCAACTTGAATACTAGCAAATACATAGAACTTATATTATCACCAGATGCATGGAGGAGGAAAGGTATACAAATTAAACTGTAGTTCAGATTCATAAAAAATGTGGATAAGAAGTTTACTTACTGGGATAATGATCGATAAGGATGAAACACAACTAGATAGTAGTCAAGAGCTTCCAAAACCTTCATTTCCATCTCAAGTATGTCCTTGATCTCGTAAAAATGTTTTTCATCTGGATCTGTGAGACAGAAGTGGCAGAGTATAAATACTTTTTGCCCTCAATGGAATGGCAATGGCCAGAGATTGATGTTTTAAATTGCTGATAGGTCTAATCCATTCACAGGCAGTTACATGATTTTTTTATGTAGTATACAAGAAGCCTGGCCTGCACTGTGCTTTCTTCTGCTTTTGCGGCCAAGTACAAGCAGGTAGGCGCCACAAGACGTGGATCATATTGTGACATACTCCTTCTGAAAACACAGAGAAATCAAGACTGGTGAATGATTACAAATTTAGCCTCAGAATCAGTGGTTTCAACACGCTGCTTCCAGATTCACAATAAGTATAAGAAATGGGTCTGGATGCATAGAAATGGTCAGTCAAGTATTCAAGGTGGGAAAGGGAAAGTAGATGCAAAAGAATATGTAATACAAAACCATGCCACCAGCCAGGAAACTACTTCAGTGCCCAAAGCTCCTAGATTAATTCTGTGGATCCCCAGTTCAAAGATTGAAAGAGCAGGCATGAATCATGAGTAAAAGTGATCAGAAAAACAAAGTGACAGGGCACTTCCAAACTTTAGTTGAACTTATATCAGTAAATTACCTGGTATAAACACGTCTCATATATGCAACAGCAGTAGCCACAACCCTGAAGTACCAATCAATAGATGAAACAGGCACTAATTAATGATAATGTTTCTATGATGGAAAAATCAATAATTGAAAAAAAAACAAACCTAAATCGTTTGTTTTATATTTTCTACTGCTCCACTCAATTCATATCTCAACTTAATCATGCCTTAGTCCCAAGCTACTTGAGGATTTAGAGCTGTATGTTATTAATTATATTTCAAAGCAGCCCCTTACAAAACACAGACACACACACACACACACACAAAAGGATGAATGCTGACAAAATCTTTAATTGCAGGTGATCAACCCAACTGGGAATTCTCAAAACTTGATAATGGCTTAGACAAAAGAAAAAACATAACATAATACTAAGAATATGGTCAAACCTTTGTCTTATTTTGATATGTTGAGCCAATTTCAATATATCTGAACAAATTCAAAAAGGAAATTAACTGTCAAGAAGGTGAATCATAGACAAGCTTCTCTCAGAGAAGGATATTGGCACCAGACACAAGATCATGGTTGGGGAAAAAACAGAAAAAAAAAACGGTGCTTAAAGCAAATAAATACCCAAATGGCCTGCAAAATAAAATTAATTCCTAACAAAATCGGCTGGAAAAAAGAAATCACCGACTTTTTCATCATAACGCCCATTTATTATAGGAATTCAGTTGCAAAAGATCAAGTTCAAGCCAAATACCAGCTTTCACAGGGACATGCTCGCATTTCTACCAATAAGCCCCTCTAAGTACCAGCAGTCACCAAATTTATTACCCAAAAACATTAAGCATATGTAGAAAATAAAGGGCTAGCGAAAAGAAAAACTAAAAAAGGATTGCTCCATACAGCCATGAAGATGAAAGAAACCGATAGCAAACATAAAAAAAATTAGCATCCAATACTTAAGAACACCAACCTAAAAAGCGAAACCAAGCCACCTTGAAAGAACTTCATAACTTAGCAAACTAAATTGAGAAAATAGGACAAAATTATAAGGAATGGAAACGGAAACAGTTTTGAAAGAAAGCAGATAGATACAATTGGACATGTGCAACTTCATAAGCTTGAAATCATCAAGAGTTATGCCCTTCTCTTTGTCCAGTGGGTTCACCACATCCACCTCTTCCTGCTCCAATAGCTTCTTGCTGCACCCACCAACCCCCCACCCCCACCCCCCGAAAAAAAACAAACACACACACACACATGCACGCGAGCGCCGGGGCGCGGGGGTGGGGGGGCAAAGAACAAAAATTAGATAAAAAACTAACGAAGCAAAAGGCAAAGAGGCAAAGAAAGAAAACAGAAATTAACGAATGATCATAGAATTTACTAGTGAGAGGATGTCCAGAAATTGGCAGCCATTCTCTCTTCCTCTCTCTCGCTCTGAGGGTTGCCCAGATCAAAACCAACGTTGAATGTTGATGACTTGATTGCTTCTGTTCTGTTCTGTCGTAGATTTGAGATTGTTGAGTATCTTTCTCACTCTCCGTTCCGTGCTCGCGTGTTCCATGGATTGATTGATAGTTAAAGAGGGAATGGGCCTGGAGGCACATTATTGCTGGCTTTTGCCGGGCCTGGTTTCTAGAAGAAGGCTTAAGGCTCGGTGCGTCTATTGTAGGCTCATGGGTGTCTCTTTATCCCGCGTGGACCAATATAGATCACATCATCTAGGGGAGCCCATTGATGCGATTGTAGATATATTAGTATATGTGTGATTTTATCTTGTACATTTAACAATCGTCCTTCGTTGGGTTGTTGACTAACAAGTAATTGACGTGTTTCTAAATCAAGACAGTTCTTTCTTTTTCTTCTTCTTTTGATAATGAAGATTATGGTTACTAGGTTCGGGAATGTGCAAATTTTGAGTCTGAATCTTAGAAATTTAAATTTAGAGATCTTTAGTTTTAAGCCCTTTTGAGAGTGGGACTTCTTCTGTGGGGATATGTAACCCTCCAGCTCATTTTTCATGACAAAAAAAACACAGCGAGAAAGAGGGGGAAAGGTTGCCGACTGTGAAATTGTGCCTTTTATGATCACACCAAACCGTGGAGTTCTGAAGCCTAGGAAATAAGTGAGCTCCGGAGATAAAGGGCATAAACTAATACTTAATTTTATTAAGTTCCCCAAGTATTATACATTGTGTTATATGCTATATCGTAGATTTACACTGAGTGCCCTTCAAAACTCCCCCCCCCCCCCCCCAAAAAAAAAAAAAAAAACCCGAGAAAAGGATATACCATACACGGTCGGGTAAGTTAAGTGGGAACCACAGCATCTAGAAGACCCGCTCCAGGGAAGGAACAGAATGGGACTTGAAAAGTCCAAATCGTCATCCCATCTAATCCATCCAGGCAACCAAACCGAAGTGAGTGCGTGTCATGTCATATGGCTCTTTGCTGCCTGCGCTCTCATTCTTGATCCCCAGGAGGAGGAGGAGGAGGAGTACCCATTTTTTCTCAAGTCTCGATTCGTGCTCCTCACTTCCAACTCTGAAATTTGAGACTGCCATCGTCTTCTCCACTCACTTCGCTCGTTCGATCCCTGCTTGCAATGAGACAGAACATCAAATAGTGCCGAATAAGTTGGGAATCTAGAGTGAAAATGATCATGTGAAACACAAAACGCAAGCTACCACAATATCTTTAATTAGAATCGCCAGATTTTGCTTCCTATTCCCGCCATTATTCAATTTATCAAAAATTGGCCCTTGTTTCGCCTTGCCATTTCACAGAAGGAACATTAGCGAGTAACTGGCAGCAGGTATCGAATTCAATTGCTTAAGAATTGCAGGGCCAATCGAAGAAATTAGTTTGATGGAAAAGGGCAAGCGGACAACATTATGATGGAAAAGAAAGGAGGGCAATAAACGTGTATTGTATTGACAGACGTGTACCTCCTTATGGTGCAACGGCCTACTACCAGATAAAGCAAGGCGCAAGCTTTTGGCCATATCTCTATCATACAGAGCTCTATTGTGGGGATCAGACAACGTCTCATAGGCCTCCTGCACCTGAATGAACTTCTTCGTGTACTCTTCCATACAGTTCGGCGGTGACATGTCTGGATGGTACTTCCTCGCCAGCTGCCTGTAAGCTTGCTTTATTTCCGAAACTGTTCCATTCTCCGAAATACCCAACAAATCATAGAAACTCTCTGTGTTCACATACAGGCTATTATTGATGGTGGCAGCCTTAATTGGAGCAAATCTACAGGACCTAGAATGAGTTCTGAGACTGTGGGAAAAGTCCTGTTTTGAGAGATGGGTACTAAAGCTAAGACGAGAACAACGCGCGGATATGGATTTTGGGACCAGGGGATTGTGAGATTTAATGTAGATGGGAGAACTAGCTTGGCTTCCAGCTGCACGACTCATTTTCTCTGGGTTTCTGAGTTGCTGTATCAACTCGCTTTCCGTAGTTGTTGTTTGTGAGGGAATGTGACCTTAAACTTGATATTTTCGGAGGATATATATGAACGGAGAGGCTTGGCGGTTCAGGTGTGTTGGTCTGGTTGAAAGATGCAGGTAAAACCAACAATGGGTATAGGGATGGGAGAAAATTAGTGTTTAGCCAGCCAGTTGGAAAGGGGCGCTTGTCTCTCTCAAAGTCCCTCTTTTTGGAAATTAGACGGATCGATTAGTTTAATTTTTCATTCCGTACGTTTATTTTTCCTTTGCGTGTTTTTTTCTTTTTTATTATTATTTTGTCTGGGGAGGAGGAGCGGCGCCGACACCTGCCTGAGGGGCGGATTCGTCTGCATCACTGCACCACCCGGAGGTTGTTTACCTTCTATTTCCAGGCTTCTAGACCTATTCAACCAAGTTAAAAAGTAATAATAATATTAT
Source organism: Kandelia obovata (assembly GCA_021464305.1). Taxonomy (NCBI): domain Eukaryota; kingdom Viridiplantae; phylum Streptophyta; class Magnoliopsida; order Malpighiales; family Rhizophoraceae; genus Kandelia; species Kandelia obovata. The sequence goes on along the minus strand of CM038478.1, from coordinate 713,470 downwards.
TATTGTTATTATTATTTTGAAAACATCGAAGAACACGGAGACAAGTCATCTAGAATTTGTGGACGGACCAACAAGAAGTGGACCGGTTACAGAATCCGGCGTCTCTTCCGAAACATTTTATTCCTCCCTCATGGTTGCTAAATTTTCCATTTTCCCCATGCTTATCTTCCACTGTAGCTATCACTGAGCTGCCACGTCACTCTCAGTTATCAATTTTTTCCACCCCACTCCCAGAAAACTCACTTTTTCTTCATTATTATATTATTTTTTATTTTATTTTTATTGGTGTTAAGAGCTTAATCGGTCTTCAAATACATAATAAAGATATATATTTTTAATTTTTATAAACCTTACCTTTTTTATAAAAAAAATAAAAATAAAAGTATAACTTGAATATTAAAAATAAAAATTTAAAATTTTTAAATACTAAAATGTTTAATAAAAAAATTATTGTAAAAAATGTTACCTATTTATTATGTTAAAAATTAATTAAATTAAATTAAATATAATTTTAATATTTAAGTAAAATTAAATACTTTATTTTTATATAAAAAATAATATTTATTTTATTGTATGTATTTTTTTTTTTAGTTTTAATTATGTGAAGTTTTATAAATTAAAAAAATATAAAAATTTTATATAATTAATTAATAACAATGTCAAAACAATTAAACTCTTAGATTTTAACAGTGATATCATAACAAATTGAATTCCATTTGTGGTCAAGAAAATGCCTTGTTCTGCATCCCTACCTCGTTTTCTTCGTCTCCTCTGTAATTGTTCCCTTAATTATGATATTCACCATTCCAATCTCCATGCATAGAATTCTAATAGGATCAGAACGTCCTCTTCGCACCTTATTAAACAGGCAGGCGAATCAAACTACTTATGGAAAACGGAAAGAAAAAACGAGTTTATTGATATTTAAAACGATGAAAGGGTCCACGGGATCATTGGAAAGTTCTGACAGCGTGCAGGAGAACCAATAGTGGAAATTGATGACAGATGGTTTTGTTGGCACCACCTCCACGCCCACGTCTCTGCGTCTAGAAGGGGAAAACTCGGCAGGCAAAGCGATTCATTTTCATACGTTCTACTTCTCTTTTAGTCGATTTTGACAAAACTCATGTTCTAGACGTGCCTTTTTTTTGGGGGGGGGGGGTGTGGTTTGGTACACATATTCTAGAAGTTCACCTTTTTAGTTTTAATAAAAATAAAACAATACATTCTGGATCTTACAAGTTGAATAATTTTCCCACTACATGTAAAAACAGTCACACGCCACAATGGAATTGGTCGATCACAACTACACTAGCTCAGGGCCCAAATAATTAGTTTCCTTTTATATATATATATATATATAACGAAGATTGTATTAGGTATATAAATTGTAAGATGCTGCACACACATCTATTTTTCCTCTCAAATATATTGAATTTTTTCTTTACGGTATCAGATCCCTAACGGTCCAACGAGCGTGTGTTCCTGACATCTCAACCATGGCCTCCACCAACACAAACCTTGAAATTGTTTCTGCATCCACTCAGACAACATCTACCTGTTGGTATATGTGTGTGTGTAATTGGTTATTGGTGAATGATCAAACAATTGAGGACATATGTTTTTTAGTGGAGGATCAAACAATTCATCCGGCATATGAAGATGGGCGGGGCATCCGACGGCTCAGGAGGTAGTTTTCTTTCTTGCATTGGACCCAGTTGTCACTAGCGTTCTCCAGACTCTGTAGAGGAGATGGAAAGCTAGAGGGCTCGCAAGTTGCAACTTCTTTTGGGCAAAGGAAAAAAGTCCATTTGGGGTTGGATTCTTCTTAGATCGGCGGATATAAGGACATGCACGCTTCAGGGCCTTATTTGACATAGAATTTATAAACAAAAGAAGCCAGTGATCGTGGGTCTAACTTGATCCGCTAGGATAGCTCCAGCCATCATGCGTCGTACCCAAAAGAAACTCACTTCTAGTCATCCAAGCAATATTTTCTATGTACCCAAAAGAAGAAGAAAAATAAAAATAATAAAAAATGAAGCCTAAAATGAATGTTGCTCTCTTTATACAATTTACATACACGTGAAAAACGGACGCTCCACTTTTAGGCCTATCCGATTCAAAATGACATGCGAGGGTGCAATGCCCAGCAAAGTTAAGAGAATAAGAGGTTGGGCTTAATTCATGGGAACACAATGTATGCTGGTCTTACCAAACAGTTTAGTTGTCTTGTTCCATCTGATCACAGGTGTAGATTACTCGAAAAAATGGGCTCCATTAATTGGGATGTCGGCTGTGTTGCAACCCAAATTGTTCTTACTATTTCCCATAGGCCCCGAAGAAGTTGTGAGTGACCAGGAGACAATCGGGCTCCGGAACCCACACCCATATCAAAATGGATTAGGCCCAGTTCACGAGTCTTGAGTCCCAAGCATTTAATACTTGGGAGTCACGGCCTGTAGCAAGCAAGCAAAAAAAAAAGAAAGAAAGAAAGAAAGAAAGAAAGAAAGAGTACTTTTTATTTTTATTTTTTTTCTTATCCAAGGATGACCTTGCAGAGCTTTAGAAGCTTAATCAAGGGAGTATTTCAAATTAATTAATACTTTTTCTTCAATGATGATCTCTCTCTGTTTTTATTTTTTTTATTTTTCGAACTTAATAATAGTTGGAGGTTAGTTGGTTAGTAGTTGAAAGAAAAAGAGATATCAACCGGTCCAACCCTTGTTAGTGATAACATATCACACCCATGCAAATTTATCACCATAGAAAAGAGACTAATCTACTTCTTAGGCTAGGCAACGTTTACTCCTGCATAGCTCGCTCGCGTGCGCCTTGGATGGTATATCAACTGGTAAGTGTTTCTTCGCCACGCCCACACGCTCAATGCCAATTGCTCATATTTGTCACATACTGCTAGTACCATGTATGTCATACTCATGTGGACTAATGCTGACATCTACTCCTACAGGTCGAGTTGAGATAGAAGTCGGGTGTAGGTGTAACTTCTAATGCTGTTGCTTTAGGCAGTGACAAGCCCCCAAGCCCTCGGCCTGGTCGATTGGTGCATTCATGGGCGTGCTCAAATTGAACCCTTGAAGGACACGAGCAAGCAACAAATGGAGCACTTGTGTGGCGAATGACACTCCAGGACACGATCGATCTTCTTCCGGTGCTAAAAGGAACGTACTCAAAATGCCGACCCCTGAAATCTAAATTCGGCATTGCAGCCGAGAAACCTCTCGGGACGGAATTCACCAGGATTCTGACACCCACGTGAGTCCCGATGCAATGTCAATAGGTTGCCTAGTGATCTAGGCACACAAAAACCCGCTTATGTGGCAATCTTCCAGGGACTCCCGTGGTACACAGTGGGGACCCGCAGGATACGGCCAAACTCTTGACATCTGATTCTTCTGCCCATCCTCCTCTTGCAGAATGGTTGTCAAGCTCATCCTGTACGCGTTTTAGCACTTCCGGATGATTTCATGCAAGTGAAACTGCCCATGTTAAGGTATTTGATGTTTTTTCTGTGCCGGCCACAATCAAGGTATTCAAAACACAATTTTTGATGGGAGAGCAAAATTTTTCTCAGCCAGGAAAGAGTGCATCCAAAGGAACAATCAATTTCTTCCGCCAAAAAAAAAATGCCTATAATGCAAGATTTTGAACCAAATAAAGTGGGAGTGCCAATATTTATAGAAAGAAAATAAAAAGTCGGTCAGTGACTTAACTTTTCATGCTTGTTATTAAAATTTTTTTAATTTGACTTGATTAAGACGTTAGTCAAATTAATTTAATTTTAAACATAGGTCAGGCAAGTTAGTCAAACGCAGGAAACAGAGAACCTCGCGCGCATAGTCGCAACGTTTCTCTAACGATTGCCTCGTGGTAGGCCCTGCGTCAGATTCCTGATGTCTGGCTATTGTTCATCAGATTGGCCAAGAAGTGAAGTGTTCCTGAAAGTCATGATAAATAATTGTTTGAGAAAGAAAATGAATATTACCCTAAAGTGAAAGTCTAGCGATTAGACAATGTGTTTCTTTCAGAGATTTTTCATCCGTTTTCAAATAAATGAAAGTTTATGTTGGAGTTTAAATTTCAAACTAATTAAATTTTTTATAAATAAAAAAAAAAAGAAGAAGAGATATATATAAATAAAATCATATTTAAGTTATAGATATTTCAAAAAAAAATAAAAAATAAATATGTTAATAAATCATTTTAACTTTAGTTGATAGTTAGTCTGGGTCACGAGACGCATAGAACGAAATATACCAGCCAGGAATTAATTCCAGCCAATCAAGCGTCCAAAAAATCTCTGGCGTATCAAGGGAAACCTCCAAACCGACAGGGGATGGGTGGTGTGAGTCCTATACTTGTCAGCATCGATTTTCCGTAAATATTGACCTGTGGAATCGATACCTGCCAAATGAACCAATCTGGAAGCCAGGTGCAACACGTTGAAGTTGGTTTCCATAGCCGCTAGAACATAATTCGGGGGTTGATTCCAGGGGAGAAGAAAAAGACTGTTGTTAATTATCTTCCTCTGAGATTCGAGTTTGAGGCATTCCCCAACCCTTAAGCGAGTACGACTACTGAGCGACTCATTGGTGCATTTCTATTCAACTTAAACTACAATTAATGACTTCTTCCTTTTTGAATAACTATATTTTATTTTAGTTCTCAATTTCTTAACTTTTATTTTAAGCTCTCTCTCTCTCTCTCGAATATAATATTTTCGTACATATCATAGCCTACCGGATTTGGGTCCCATATAATTAAGTTAAAGCGCTTGCTGGGTAGACTACCCCTTTCGAATGAGAAATGCACAATGTCAAGTGCCTCTGCCGATCAATCATTACACTAGTTGTTACAACACTAATATTTTTATTTAATTTTTTATCTTTCGACACCCAGTCCACGCTACCTACCCAAGGGATTGTTTCATGGACTCTCATATACTTTAACTTCTCACGATATACTCCTCGTATATATATATATATATATTCTTCTTGATCGATCTTACTTTAATTGAATATTAACATTTAATTTTTTTATTATACAATAATAATAATAATAATTCAAAATATCACCAATTTACTTATATTATTAAGTTAACGAGATTAAGAGACTAACGTCAGTCAGTAGACTAGAGAGCCGACTTGAAGAGCCTCGCCACGTGGATGGGCACTTAAAGTAGTGGAGGATAATCGATTGTCCCCCCCCCTCCTTTTTTATTTTTTTATTTTTTCAAATGCGGCGCCGCATTCACACATACATATATAAAAGTATTAATTATTATTATTTTTTAATTAATAGCTGTAAGTAATATTAATAAAGACGGCGAACTCTTGCACACCGTCCAAATCCTCCATCCCCTAATTATATATATATATATATATATATATATATATTTTCCCTGGCTTTAAATAGGGATGCATTTCTAGCCGAATGAATAGCAACTTTGATCCCGCAAACGCAAGCATGGGCAATATCTCTGCTGCTACCCAGATAAGCCTATATGCTCTTGCTCTGCTATGTGTCCATTGTTTATGGAGAACTATCGTAACCAGAAACAGAAAAAGCAAGAAAATCCAAGCCCCTGAGCCATCGGGGTCTTGGCCCTTGATTGGCCACCTGCACCTCGTTGGCACCCAAGAACCAGTATGCAAAGCCCTTGGTGCCATTGCTGATTCTTGCGGCCCAATATTCACACTCAGACTCGGCGTTCGGCGGGTGCTAGTGGTGAGTGGATGGGACATCGTAAAAGAATGCTTCACTACCAATGACAGAACCTTTGCTAGCAGAGCAAGCATTGCAGCAGGAAAATACATTGGCTACAACAACGCAATCCTTGCACTGGCTCCCTACGGACAATATTGGCGCGACCTTAGAAAGCTGGTCACGCTACAGCTTCTATCGAAACACAGACTCGAAATGCTGAAGCATGTCCGGTTATCAGAAGTCGAGACGTTCATCAAAGATCTTCACAATCTTTGTCCAAAGAATGTTCTACTTGACAAATCGCCACCAAGTACAAAAGTAAGCATAAGCAAAATGCTGGAGGGGTTGACGTTCAACATAGGCCTGCGGCTGGTGGTAGGGAAGCGATTCTCCTGCGAAAAATGCGGAGAAGAGAACAACAAGGAGTGGAGGTACAAGAAGGCAATAGAGGAGGCGGTGTACCTGAGCGGGATTTTCGTGCTGTCGGATGCAGTTCCGTGGCTGGAATTCATGGACCTTCAAGGCCATATCAGCGCCATGAAGAGGACCGCCAAGGAGCTCGATGCGGTGATAAGAACTTGGCTGGACGAGCACGCCGCAGCCAGATTGGCGGGTGATCGGAGCAATGTTGGGGAAAGCGACTTCATGGACGTGATGATGTCAAGTCTCGAGGAGGGTGCTCTGTCCGGCCATCCGCGGGATGATATCATCAAGGCAACCGCTTTCGTATGTTCTTTTCCCCCCTTCTCCACGGTGGCACGTTATTTATTTATTTATTGGCTCCCGCTTTTTACTCTGTTTAATTGGATTCAGAAAAACTCCACTCATCCTTAGAGTGCAAAAAGTTCCATGCGCGATACCCATTTGTTTTGGACACCGAAACCATTTTATGGGTTGAAGAAAGAGACTCCTAGTTGATTTGATCTTCGAATCACTTTGTTAATTATTATTTCAAGTCATGTCCAAAAAGAAAAGTAACAAATAAATAATTAAATAATTAATTAATTCACAACTTCCAATTTTTGGCAGGTTCTTACTCTCACTGCCTCGGGAAGCACATCTATTACATTAACATGGGCACTCTCGCTGCTACTTAACAACCCAAAGGTGCTCAAGGCAGCGCAAGAAGAGCTAGACATCCATGTAGGAAGACAGAAATGGGTGCAAGAATCAGACATTCCAAAACTAAAGTACATGCAAGCAATTGTCAAGGAAACTCTACGATTATACCCGCCAGGCCCCTTGACAGGAATACGCGAGGCCGCCGAAGACTGTAACATTGGTGGCTATTTTGTCCCTAAGGGCACTCGTTTGATTGCCAACATATGGAAGCTGCACAGAGACGCTAGCGTTTGGGAAAATCCATGTGAGTTTCAACCGGAGAGGTTCTTGGGGGCTCATGCTGATGTTGATGTTAAGGGCCAGAATTTCGAGTACATTCCATTTGGTTCGGGGAGAAGATCTTGCCCTGCCATTAATTTGGGTTTGCAAGTGGTTCACTTCACTCTTGCCAGGCTGCTTCAGGGGTTTGATTTCGAGACGATTGCAGGCCTTCCGGTGGATATGGAAGAAGGCTTGGGACTTGCCTTACCAAAATCGAAACCCCTTGAAGTTCTTATCAAACCACGCCTTGGTTTGGAGCTCTACCAATGCCTTTGAAGTTGGACATGACTTTGAAATCCATAGATTTAAGTAATTCTACCATGCATCTGGAATCAATAAGATCTAAAATGAAAATTCACTGTACCAAATATGAAAAATAAGAAATTCCTTCTTCTAGTTGTGCTAATCTATCCTACTTATAGTGGAAACAGTTACTAATATATAAATAACATAATATAAGAGGGTATTATGAGAATAATCTAGTTAGTTAATCTGAATTTGGAAACCGTGGATTTTAAATTCCTTCTTCTATTGTCAGATATCTTTTCTTTTGACCAAACGAACCAAACAAGTTAATTCATTAACACCAAATGAATTCCCTTCCATTAACGACCTTTATATCCAACATGCCCTGTATGATTGGAGCTCGCTGTTCTGTGTTGGGTAACTTTGATCTGCTAATGTCATAATTCATAAAGGCTTTGTTTATGTAGTTTTAAAAATTATTTCATGAACTTTTTGTATCCCACTTATAAAATTTGCTTTCTCTCAACAAGATGTTCCTGATCGATCACTGAGGTCTCATTGAAGTTAGTAAGGTCAACCCAAAGAGAATAGTAGCAAGGGTGGCGTGTGTGTGTGTGTGAGAGAGAGAGAGGAGAGCTATCTTGTTAAAGAAAAAAAGGACTATCTTGCTATTATGTAGTCTATGTTCAGTCAATTTTTAATGAGAATTAAAGTGGGGAAAAAAGAAATTTAACTAGAGAATGAATTAAAAAATAATAATAATATTTGCAGCATATAATTTTATGTATGACTTGGTTTTAGGAAGTTAGGAACCAATCCATGGTCAAAGCTATAAGCTATTTGTATCTTTTCTATCCACTTTGCTGATTCTAAAACCAGAACTTCTCACGAATAAAATAGCAGACGATAATCTCGCCTACAGAGCAGGAAAGTTGTATCTCACAGAATACAGAGTATGATCTTGAGTCTGAGCCATCACTTACAGAAAATATTTTAAAAAAATCGTTACTCAAGAATTAGCAATCAAGTGAAAATTCAGGACACTCCTGCAGACTTGTACATTAATTTCTGACTTTTAGTTTTCCCCTTCCCATTACCACGACGCCAATTAAGTATCTTATGATTCAAGCATAAGTATTTGCTCAAATGATAGCCCAAGCTGAGAGCACAAGCACTAGAATAAGCATCAACAAGATTTGATCGAACGGCAATCAAATGGTTGACACCCCTGTAAGGCAGTGACGATTATAATTCCAGCTGCCTCTATCCTCGGTACCATGAAAATCAATCCTTTTGAGTTGAGTTAAATGGGTCACAGTGGGAAGTTCAAGCCCTATTTGTAACCTGATTATGCGGTCAATTTCATTTGTGTTAAATTTGGCATTGTAGGAAGATATTATTCTCTGGAAGACATTTTTTTTTTGGGTACAGTGATCAAGTCAATTTTTTACCCTTTATTAAGGGCACGTCTTAATCAAGTCAATTTCATACGGAAAAGAATCGGTTTAGCCAGACATTTTTTTTTTCTGCATCGTTCCAAAACAAAAATTTGTAGTGAAATCAGAGCTCATTGAACAGAGGACCATTGATTCTTCAATGGCCATTAAATTCAATCAAACCTGCAACATTTTCTGGTAATGGGTTTCCATCAACACATGTCAGTGGACCATAGAAGACGACATCGTGGAATAAACAAATCAAGTTTCAGGCCACACCCTGCAGTCGAACGACCCTATTGGCTAATCCTGAAAAGATATCTCCTATAGTCAAGAAAGCCACGTCAATGTGACAACGAGAGCCACTAAGCAATGGAAATGGAGGTTTTTCTTTGTTTTACTTTTGGTGGTTGTGCAGAAGTGGTGATTAAATTGCCCAAAAAAAACACAACAACATAGTCTCCCAAGTAAACATGGATTTATCTTCCCATCTACTGGCAATTTCAGGGCTTTTAGCACTAGTTCTTTTATACCAGGTGTGGAAGGGAAGAGACCATAGGTACAAAAGTAAGGGATTGCTGTTAGCCCCAGAACCATCAGGGGCCCTGCCAATTATAGGCCATCTCCATCTACTAGGTGGCCAAAAGACGCTTGCTCGGACCTTGGCGACCATGGCTGATAAATATGGTCCTATCTTCACTATTTGGCTCGGCAAGCATCGTGCGGTTATTGTAAGCGGTTCTGAGGCAATTAAGGAGTGCTTCACCACAAATGACAGGATTTTAGCATCAAGGCCAAGATCAAGTCATGGAGAGTACCTAAGTTACAACTACGCAGCATTTGGTTTTGCATCTTATGGTACTTATTGGCGCAACATCCGTAAGATTGTTACAATTCAACTTCTTTCCAGCCAAAGGCTCAGGTCATTGAGGCATGTTCAAGTCTCCGAGGTTAACATGCTGATTAAAGACTTGTACTTCTTTTGCAAGACCAACAGTCAAGATTCAACTAAAATCGTTATTAGCGCACAGCTGGAACGACTGACTTTAAACATGATCACAAGAATGATTGCTGGAAAAAGATACATCAACAGTTCTGATTCAGAAAATGAAGAAGAAGGGAAACGTATTGGAGAACTTATGAAGGAGTTCATGTACGTTTCTGGTGCTCTTGTCACTTCTGATTTGATCCCATTTCTTGGGTGGATGAATTATTTTTCACAGCCAATTAAGATCATGAAGCGGGTTTCAAGAGAATTTGATTTAGTCTTGGAAAGTTGGATTGAAGAACATAAAATAAAGAGGCTCAAGATCAGAGAACTGAAGAATATGCAGGAGGACTTCATCGATGTTCTGCTGTCTGTACTGGAGGATGATCTCATATTTGGCCATACCCGTGATTCCATCATTAAGGCAACGGTTATGGTATGTCCTAACTTACTGCATTTTGGCTCCGAAAAAATAGTTATTAGTATCTTATGATTTTTGTGTCTTAAGGCCTATGAGTTGTAAAGTCGTAAATGGATGATCTAATTTTAAACTACCAAATTAATTGTATTTATTAAATAAAAATTATTACTATATATATATATCAAAATTTGAACACAATATATATTTGTTATTAAATAACTACCCTTTTATCTATAATTTTGTCACAATAATATTATAAACATTTTTAGATACTAATTCTTAAAATATAATAATTACTCAAAAATTTAATCTTAATAATACACAACTTATTACAATTTATTTTATTTTCTGAATTCACATAAAATTTTATTATAAATTAATAAAAATAAATTTTATTTTTTTATTTGAAAAAAAAAACATAAAAAATATAATTTGAAGTAATTATCTCCCAATTTTCAATCTAATTCGGAAGCTAGATTCGCAGTTCTGCTAATGTTCATGCATTTCCACCTGCTACAATCAGATAGGAGCCTTTTTGCATCCCTTACGTTAGTACTTATCTTCCAGGGGGGCACTTGGCTTCTTCTGACGTTAAGGCATTGTAGACAAGGAGAGGGTCTGTTTTGATGACCTTCCCAGGTTTACCCATGAATCTTGCTAGCTTTGCTGCCCCCTTAGAGCCCAGGCCTCGGCAGTCATTACTGAATTCATTTTTCCTCCTCCAAACTCTCCTTTCCACGAGCCCCTGCATATGTTTTCCACATCATGGAAAGCATGTTTCCTGTATAGTAACATAAAATCATTGATCGTAAGACGATATTGCAATAGATCTTGTCTGTAGCTGATGACAGCACATGGAAACTACTTATTTCCGCAGAGAATTAAACTCTGTGAATTCGTTCTTCCAGCTTAGGCCACCGAATCATCTATATGTGGACAAAAACCTAATTCTGTCTTACACAAGTCATTCTAGAGTTGCAATATAGATCTATGAGACGAGATATTGCTCTATTGCTCCAGATTATACACCATTTTTGAACCATAAGAAAAAAAAAAAAAACAGAGAGAGACCGTTATCTTTATTTCTGTCTGCAGTGCTCTGTTTTTAAGAATAGGTGCGGTCAGTGCCTTTCTATTCATTGGCATATGATTAAAAACATTGTTGAGCATTTAACATTCAAACATGGACTGATGGACATGCTTGACATTTAACAAAACAAAATAAACAGGAGGAATTTTCAACATTCCCTTTTGCTAAAATAGGCGATATTTTACGTCCCATGGTTCTTGTAATATAGTTAATTTCATGATACAGACACTCATCATAGCAGGCGCGGACACCACTTCTATTACCCTGACATGGATCTTGGCCAATCTGTTGAGCAATAGGCACGCATTGGAGCGTGCTCAAGAAGAGTTAGACCTCAAAGTCGGGAGGGAAAGGTGGGTAGAGGACTCTGATTTAGGGAACTTGGTCTACCTCCATGCAATCATTAAAGAAACACTGCGGCTATACCCACCAGGTCCCCTGTCGGTTCCTCACGAGGCAACAGAAGATTGTTGCATTTCCGGATATCATGTGCCCAAAGGCACTCGTTTGCTCGTAAATTTGTGGAAGCTGCATCGAGACCCGAATGTTTGGTCGAGTCCCGAAGAATTCATGCCTGAAAGGTTCTTGACAATGCAAGCAAATATGGAAGTCTTGGGTCAAGACTTTGAGCTGATTCCTTTTGGCTCGGGGAGGCGATCTTGTCCTGGTATGACATTTGCATTGCAGACAATTCATTCGACGGTCGCAAAGTTGCTTCAGGGATTTAACTTGACCACGCCAATGAATGTACCTGTGGACATGGCTGAAGGCGTAGGCGTCACCTTGCCCAAGGCAACTCCGCTGGAGGCTCAGATAGTCCCCCGCCTGCGTCCGACATTCTACGAATTGTAGTTTCTCAGGAAAGTGTAATAATCTGCGTAGTGTCTAAATGGTGTAACTTGTAATACTGGAGTACATGCGCGGAGACATATAGTTATAACTTGATAATATTTGGAGGCATGCGATTGTAGTAATCTCAAGATGTATTGCTCAAGCTTAAAAGTTGTTTCTTATTACTCGAATAATCCAAATTCTAAAAATATACATCGAGAGTAGAAAAGCCCGTAAATCTTCTTGATTTACCCCTTATCAGATAGCGTAAATGGGAGAGTAAATATCTACTAAATGCTCGGTAGAGTAGCCACTCAAACAAAAATTAAAATTCAAAATACTAGCTGTTGCACGTGGCCCTTACCAAGAGTACCAAGAATTTTCGTCGGGTGAAAACCCAGATCTTGGATTCTCGTTTATCTTTAGCCAAACTAACACTGTCAACTTGGGCCGATTACCAGACTCAATTGTGCCAGACTTTTAAGGTCGAGTGTAGGAATTGGTAGAATCCAATCATCATCGGCTGTCTTGTTGTATAAATTGGGCTAATTACCCCGACCCCATACAAACATCGATATAACATCAAAATAATTATAATTTTATATTTTTATTTACAGAATTTGGATTTTAATTTCAAATAGGATGGTGTGAATTTTATTTTATTTTATTTTTTAAAAAATAAAATAAAAGAACTGTCCACTATGTAGTTCACCCCTTAATAATAATAATAAAAAAAATTAAATAAATAAAGTAACATCAACGATACAAGTTGATAGAAATAGAAAACTAAATACGCTGTGGTGACCTGTGCATAAAGTGGAATTGGAAGCTACTTGGGTTCCAACAAAATTGTGATTATTAACTTTCACTTCTGAGTTGACGTGTGTTTGAGATGGAAGAGTTGTATTTATTTATTTATCTATTATTATTATTATTATTATTATTATTATTGGATCTTATAGTCAGGGAGGGATCTAGCCGAGCGGTAAGGGGGCCTGATTCCCGTACCATTAATATAAATGTGTAAATAAATTTAATACAGTGGTTTGTGTTGTTTTTCCCCCCTTCAGATTTTGGGTTCAATTCTCAATTTTATTATGTAATTTATAAATTATTTTCTTCAGTTTTTATTTTTATTTTTTGTCATTCTTATAAAATTCAATATTTTTTACTCTACTTATAAAATTTCCCTTCCCTAAAGACTTGTTGTAGATGTGTCACTAGGCATCATAGTATGCAACTCTCGCTAATTAAAAGCCTTTTTTTTTTTTGGTTGTTGTTTCTTATATAGTGTATCCAATTTCGCTACATTTGTCTTGTTGATTAAGCTTTATGCATTTTGCCGTAAAGCCAGACGAATTTGCTCATTTTCTTTAATAGTTTGTCTTTCTCTTGCCTATATATATATATATATATATATATATAATAAAAAGAAAATTTTCAATCCCGCAAATGCGACCGTAACTTACATCTTGCGTTGTGTATTGACATTAGTAACATTTATAACAGAAAAAGAAAATATATAATAATAATAATAAGAAGAAGAAGAAAACTTCCCTTGAGAGTCTACAGAGGCATGTAGGCCACCAGCAACTTTGTTGTCCGACTGGTTGAACGGTATTGGGCTAGAAAATTCGAACTGATTTAAAAAATGTTTTTTAAGGAGACGGACCGAGCGAATTTTCTGCTAAGGCGCGGCATTACAGGAGTCTGGCTTCTTTTCTTTCCTTTACCTACTCATACTCGCCTGACATTAAAGAATGCATTGTCAGTCGAGAGTCTAAATGCTTAACAATATCAATGGACTTAGCAAATCGATTTTTCGTTCTCTCTGACTATAAGCTTAAGCATTCTTCTCCTGAATTTCTATCCTCTTAAAAAATCATAAATAATTTTTTATGTCAACAAAAAGACATACATATTTAATACAATCTTTATTATTGTTATCTTTTCTTATTTTATTGTCTTTATATATTTATTTTTTATTATATTTAAATTATTATTATTATTATATTTGTTTAATCTCTAACTAGAACAATAGAAACTTAAAATTAAATTCTGCATAATAATTCTTTGGTGAAGAGATTTACTTGTGCCGTCACCATAATTTGTTTATATGTGGCTGATATAGGAGGGGTTATGATAACAGTTATCACGTTTGTGTTTGTAATTTTTGTTTTTTGTTTTTTTTTTTTTTTTAAAAAAAAAAAAAAAAAAGAAGAAAGAAAATCAACTGCCACAAGTCCATGGTCAAGAATGCCAGGCTCAAACTGGTTCAGAAGAAAAACAAGAACGCAGGAGGGTAACGATTTCTCCAAAATTGTATACTTTCTTGCCAGCTTTATTCCAATCTCCATGTTCGACTGGAAAAGCAGATTAGGTGCGCTTGCCCGGTTGGTCAACATTCACATTCTCACACCACCTTCCATGACAAATGTGGTCCAACAAATAAAATTAATTCCATATCCCACCCTTTTTATTGACTTTACTGTGTTCCTTTCGTTTTCAGTGTGCGTAAGGTCTCCCTTGGCGCTGAGACACTTGATTCCACGCATGCTGTTGTGGAGATACAAGAAAAGGAGAGGATATCCTGTTCTCGATTGGATTCTTCTTGGCTGTTTATAGTGTGCAGAGGTGACCATTGCGTTACACTTAATTTGGATTCAATATCAAAAATTAGTATTTAATTATAAATTAAATAATTAATTTAAAATTTAAAGTAATTAAATTAAATTTAATATAATTTCAATAATAGATAGAATTAGATATTGGTTATTATATAGAATATTTAAAAGTTTAATTTAATATAATTTTTAGTAATGAGATAAAATTATATATTTACTATCATATGAATAATTAAACTTATCAATTGATTGTATTATTATTGAGTATGAATTTTTGTTATGTAATTGATAAATTAATTATATGTATTTCTTAGTTATTAATTAAACTCTAACCATTTATACATGGCTACAAAATTGAAGGAAAAAAAAAAAAAGACAAAGTAGACGGAATCACGTCAATTGTGATCTTCTGCAAATCATCGGGTTTTGAATGGAGAATTCAAGATGAGCGAAGATTCTCGTTGGCTTCTTTGAATGCAGAACTTCGTGCACCAATGAGCTTGGGATTAGTTGATTTATAGTTGTTCCCATGCGCAAACCATGTGCCGGTCTTTGTCCTCAACTCTTTCTTTTCTATTTCCCTTTTTCATTTTTTTTTCCCAGTCTTGGCGGATATCGTGCTCTTGCTGGCAATCCAGTAGAATATGGCCTGTGCTTTGTCATTAATTCACGTCTTTTTGAATGTCAAATGGCAAAAGTAAAATCTAATGACCATTGAATTGGGAAAATTTAACCTTTCCACCGTTCTTGTGTTCCGGACTATGCACGGAAAGTTTTAACCGTTCCTTGGAAAATCTCTGGCTCTTTTTATCCCGTTAATAACTTAGACTCTTCTTGAGGTCTCAAGTCCTATTTTGAAAAAATGGGATGTAAAATTTATATATATATAAAGTAGGAATAGTTATTTTCTTTGAAATTTATGAAATCACTTTTTTTTTTTAAAGAAAATATAAAAAATTAGTATCTACTATTATTCAAATTTAATATTTTAAATATTTGAAATCACTCTAGTCCATTGAGCTATAACTTGTTCGTAGCATGAAAGCCCATTTTCAATATGGCTTTTGTGTATCTTATATATATATATAAAAAAAAAAGGTTTTATAGAAGAAAATTCTAATAACGTAAAGATAGCCCTCTATGATCTCGGTTCCAAATTAAAAATAATAATAAAAAAAAGGTATGAGATTTATAGATAAAACGAAGAATTAATTTTTAGTATATAATTTAAGATTAAATAAATTTCTTGATAAACGAAAAAAAAAATCACATTCTACTGGTTACAATTTTGAATTTTGAGATCGAGTGTCAAGTGTCAACTTATTACCGAGGTACTATCTTGGTGTCAACTCTTACAGTATGTTTGGTACGAGAGAAAGAAGAAAGGAATGAAAAGAAAATTTACAGTCCCTACAATTTTCTTGGCTTGTCGGTTGCTTGAAAAGTTAAAATTCCTTATTTTCTTTAGCAACCCTTTCAATCCAAACGTACCACTGGTAAGAAAAGAGACTCTGAAAAGGGAACCCCACAATACCGCCTAACAAAAGGAATTGAAATATGTTCACGTCAAAAGAACCAACCGTGCCTCGTATACGAAATTGAGATGGGGGAGGGCGAACGGAAGAAAATTAAGGAGGGCCGTCCCCAGCGCTCGCTTGGATAAACAGTTATCCCTCACCGCGTGCCCAAAAAGGAGAGGGGGAGTGGGGAACATATACGTAGGTACAGATGCTATCAGTACCGTGGGTTATTACCCTAAAACAGTCGTTGGAGTTCATTTTGAGCTAATTACCTAAACAAAAGTAATCAAAATTGCGCCAATATGCTCCTGCTAAAATGCAAGACATCTGTGGCTTCATAACTATATATCACAGTCTTGTACAGAGTTTGTCAGACATTTGGTTCGAGGCTATTTGTCCAAACAGTCACGCAAGTGTATTCCATGCCCCAAAAAAAAAAAAAAAAAGTACGTGTTAATTCAACGGCATTCTCAAGAAGGGAAGGATAAAAGGACTTGCGTTCCTTTTTCTTTTTTGTTGTTGCTGTTGTTAAAAAGATTTAATCCAGGGATGGTGATAGTCTACTTAAATTTCCCCTTCCTTTTATAAAAACGTCTTGTTGCATAGGTTGCCCGCCATTCAATTCTCTCTGTTTTTCGTCGCCTGTACTATTCTTCACATTTTCAATTTTTGTGATAGAGATCGATACAAGAGGCCATTATTATAATCTTTTTCCATTTTTGTTTTTTGTTTTTTTTGTTTTTTCTCTCCAAACCCTCTTGACGTTTTCTTCTAGTTTAATTTATCCTCCAGCCGCTGCTAGGTGAACAGCAGTCCAAAAAAAACACAAAGCAAGAAATTTCATTTAATTATTTTCTTGTTAGGACTAGTCAGGAAGTTGATATCTATATATATATCCGCCTGCTCCTCGACCATTAGCATTCAGCCCTCCAGATTCCAAACAACCATTTGATGTATATATATCAGCATGGATTTCTCTTCCCATCACCTAGCGATCCTTGGGGCTGCGGCATTATTGCTATTGTATAACCTATGGAGGGCGACAAATTACAGGCACAAAGGTAAGGTCAGGTCTTTTGCCCCAGAGGCCGCGGGTGGCCTGCCAATTATTGGTCACCTGCATCTCCTTGGTGGCCCAAAAACACTCGCCCAGACAGTCTCCGCAATGGCTGAGAAACATGGCCCCATCTTCACTGTGTGGCTCGGAGTCCACCGGACCGTCGTGATCAGCAGCCTTGAGGCAATGAAGGAATGCTTCACCACAAACGACAAGGTTTTCGCTTCACGCCCACCATCAAGTCAGGCAAAGTACGTTGGCTACAACAATGCCAACTTTGGTTTTGCTCCTTATGGTGCCTATTGGCGTGACATGCGCAAGCTAGCCATGGTCGAACTTCTGTCCAACCACCGGATCAAGGCATTGAGACATATTCGCGTATCGGAAGTTGATTATTTGGTTAAGACCCTGTTTTCAGTTTCCAGGAGCAATGGGAGTGGCCCCGTTAAGGTTGTCCTGGATGAATTGCTGGAACATTTAACTTTAAACATAATTACACGAATGATCGCGGGGAAGAGGTTCTTTGATCATGGCATTGCGGATGGGAATGGTGGTGAGGGCCACGAAATTGGAGAACTCATAAAACGGTTCTTAAATATTATGGGTGCCGCTGTTCCCTCAGATTTAATTCCATTCATTGGATGGATGGACATTGGGGGAACGGTGAAAAGCATGAAGCACTTGGCGAAGGAGGTTGATTCAGTGATGGAGAATTGGATTGAAGAACATGAACTAAAGAGGCGCAATGGTGGTTCAAACAATAAAAGCGAAGACTACATCGATGTTCTGCTATCCAAAATCGAGGATAATTCTACATTTAGCCATGATCGCGAAACCATTATCAAGGCAACAACATCGGTACATCTCCGGTTAACATAATATATAATTACTTCTTTAAATATTTGGACATAGAATCTGTTTTGCAAATTAAAGTGCTGATGGTTTTTCAAACGACATGTTGCAGTCTTTTATCCTTGCGGGCGCGGACACCATGTCTATCGCCTTGACATGGGCTTTCTGCAATCTTTTGAACAATAGACGTACCTTGAAGCTCGCCCAAGAAGAGCTGGACCTCAAAGTTGGAAAGGACAGATGTGTAGAAGACTCTGATATTGACAACTTAACATACATTCAGGCAATTATAAAAGAAACATTGCGCTTATGCCCACCAGGCCCCGTGGCAGTTCCGCGCCAGGCAACCGAGGACTGCTACCTTTGCGGGTACTACATTCCAAAAGGCACGCATTTGATTATGAACTTGTGGAAGCTGCACCGTGACCCAAATACCTGGACTAATCCCGACGAGTTCGTGCCAGAGAGATTTTTGACAAGCCATGCAAATTTGAGCGTTAACGGTCAAAATTTTGAGTTTCTGCCGTTCAGCGGAGGGAGACGGGCCTGTCCTGGGACAAACCTTGCAATGCAAGTGATGCAACTGACTGTGGCACGGTTGGTTCAGGCTTTTGATTTCACGACACCATCCGACGAGCCAGTGGACACGACTCTGGCCTTCAGTTTAGCTTTGATCAAGAAAACCCCTCTGGAAGTTGTGGTCGCACCACGCCTGGCTTCTCAGCTTTACTAGCTAGCCCTTGAAGCGAGGATCACAGCATTTCTGTCCTACTCAAATAATAAAATCTTGAGAGGTGGTAGTTGCCTGTTCATTTTATTATACAAGTCGTTAATTATATGTATTTTGTTAAACCAGGAAAAATTACACCAATAAGAAAGAAAGAAAGAAAGAGGAGCATGGGTTTATACTAAAAACATTTATATTCATAACACTTCCAGAAATTCTGTGAACTAGTTTTATGTATATTAGACTATGGTAACAAACATAAGTCTCTCTCCGGTGTGTGAGTGTGTGTGTGGAATTACAGTTTTTATCATTTCTAATTATTGTGAAACTAGTTAGAAAATTGATTTTAATTATATCAGCGTAACATTTAATCAAGAAGATGGGGGCTCTAACACAAAAAAAAAAAAAAAAAAATCATTCAAGAGTTTGAGTACAGAATGACATAATCTAACACAAAAAATTAAATATATATTTATTAAAATAGAGTTCATTAAGTATTTTCTTTAGCATCTTTAATTCTTCTGATTTCGAATCTTTTTTTCAGAGCTTCAAATAAGGTTCCCAAAACATAGAGGGAGGAGGGATAACGGGGGCTAGAAAAGGCACATACATGAAAAGAAAAACAATAGGATTGTGCTTAATTAAACTACCAATTGCGTTCCTAAAAATAGTTCGGTACATCCTATTTCATAAACAGTAGTATTTTTTACTGTTTTATGTGTAGTCTCAGAGTGTAGCGTCGCAAGGGGGACTCTAGTTGAAGATAAATAATAATAATAATAAATAAATAACGCTTATCAGTAATTTCAAAAATTTTTATCTGATAGAAATAATAGTTGTAATCCAAACTGCCAAATAAATTAGAAAATTTATAGAAACCAAGAAATATTTTGGAAAAAGATTCACATAAATAAAATTTTTACTCACCGATATAGGAGATAAACAAAATAAATAAATAGAATAAAACTGATAATTAATTTGATATGTCCTCACAATTAAATCCAGTTTTAATATAGTTTTTTTTTTTCAATGCATTTTTTAGAGTGTTTATTTCTTATGTTTGCGAACTCAAGTGCTCAACTCCATATATTTTTGGAGGTTTGAATATTGAAAAAAAGATGGAAAACACTCCGCACTTCTTTGGTTATATCGTTTATTAGAGATTATATTAATACGTTGGTTGAAAACGCGAAAAAAGAAAACAAAGGAATTTTACCTATTGAAGAAGCTATGCGGATTTGTGGGCCCCTACCGTCCGTGTCGTCATACACAACGCAAAAATAAATCTCTAATAATCTCCACAATGAGTCTATCCACACACCCAAACCGGGAAAAAGCACATTCCCACCCCCACCCCCCATCTCCCCCCGCCCCAAAAACAGAGAACCTAAAAGGAAACAAAGAAGCGTAATCTTGCAGAATTAAATGTCGAAATCTCTATAAAGAGTCAGCCCACACCCAAAGAGGGAACAAAAGGCCTTTTCCCAAAAAAAAAAAAAAAGGTGAATCTTGCATCATTAAATGTCAAAATGTGTAGTTTCCATGGTATCAGATATTATTTTTACTATCTATATATATATATATATAATTTTAAAAATAATTATTAAATTTGTTATCACGTGAGTTTAATGTAAAAACTCAATTCAATATAATTATTTTTATTAAAATTTTAAAATAAAACACTGTAGTCCCAAGGGATCCTCCAACCAAAGGGCTTGGGAAGTCTGAATGAAAAAAAATATTTCTGCGACGTGTCAACGCGTGATTGGTGCAAGATGAGGAAGTGTTGTAATTCCCACGTCGCGGTGTCTTCGTGTCTTGGAAACAGAGAGAAACGCCTTCTGTCAATCCCTCCTGCCTTTCTCAATAGAAGAAACCAAAGAGTAAAAGACACAACAACAATAGCGTCCGTTTCTCACCCTGTGTATGTCATTAATATATTTGGCATAAGAGATTTTTTTTCTCTCTCTCTCTCTAGAAAGAAAGAAAGAAGGAAATTAAGATCGAAGAAAGATCATTCATGGGGAAAAAGAGGGGTACTAGTTCAGTGGTGAACCAGCTGTTTGGGTGGGTGAGGAGGCAGTCAGTGAAAGTCAAGACCTTTATTGGGGTGACAATTGCGCTGTTTGCATTTTTGGCTTTGAAGTTTTTCGTTGAAGATCTTAACCATTTCTTCATTGCCTCTGAGACCATCCATGCTGCTGGGATCCTGGTCCTGATATACAAGCTCACCACCCAGAAGACCTGTTCTGGTACATTTACACATTTATTGTTAAGTGATTGTGAACGTCGTGGATTATGTCAATTTCATGGATTGTTTACTTTCATACATATTTCCATTTACAAAATCAGATTTGTTTTCGGCCATACATTCACCAGAAAAGCAAGACGGAAATTAATAAGAAAAATACGAAAAGATGAGTCCTTTTCAAAAGGAGTGAAACTGGTGATATTCGTCGAAATGGGCCAATCGATATGGCCAACGGGCGTATATATTTAAAATTGAATCGAGCGAGAAACGCATTGATTAGATTGCTTACAACCAAGGCTCAATTGTATATGTTGGTTTCAGATTAATTTGGTGCGCTCAATCGAGTTCAGAGTAATCTCACTTTTGTTGATGAGCACATAACAAGCCACCCAAGGAACTGGCCAGGGAGCAGCAAGTAGTTTTGCCAATGAGCTATGAATCACCCTTTAAACAAATTAAGAGATCTTATGCACTCTTTTTTCTCTTTTTCTTTTTTCTTTTTTTTTTTCTAAAAAATAAAAAATAAAAATACACCAACTAATTTTTCTTCCGACTGTACGTTTATTTTGGGTGAACAAAGCCCTGGGTGGCTGGGTTTGTAGTTCCATTCTCAGGGCAGTTAATTTTGATACACCAATTCATGTATCCTTAAAGAAATTGTTGTTGATGGAACAATTCAGGGCTGGGTTTGGCCGCCATTTAATTTCATTATAATAACAAGTCTCTAGTTAACACTGTTTACAGGCATCCAAGTCCTTTTAAGTCTCATATTTTCTTATTCTACTGCACCATACCAGTGACTTGGTTATCATTACCTAATAATGCAGGTCTCTCTCTTAGATCCCAAGAACTCACTGCTCTATTTTTAGCTGTAAGACTGGTCGTCAGCGCCATCATGTTACCTGACGTCCACACAGTGCTGGATCTTGCTACCTTAATTTCAACCACCTGGGTTATATATATGATACGGTTCAAGTTGAAATCGTCGTACATCAAGGAGCTAGACAACATGGCCTTATACTATATCGTAAAAAGCATTCTTCCTCACTTGTCATATTCCATCAGTTCGTTGCTTCCTTATTAATTGATTTGACTTCCATAATTCCACTTCTGCATACCAATGTCATCATTTAAGTCCAAATATTCTTGAATGATAAGGTATCTATTCTCTAACTGAAATTAACCAGTTTCTTCGATCTGTTCGACAGGTGGTTCCTTCTGCAGTCCTTGCTGTTTTAGTCTATCCTTTTACAATTCATCAACGAATTCTCCGAATGCTTTGGGCGTTTTGCGTGTATTTGGAATCTGTCTCAGTTCTGCCCCAGCTTCGGCTGATGCAGAATGCAAAGGTATTTATATCCAGTTTCGTTTTGCTCGTAGTTAGCAGATTATATATTTATAAGCTTGCAACAACTAAATCTTTACCTTTTTTTGCTTTCAGATGATTGAACCATTCACTGCCCATTACGTATTTGCCCTGGGTATTGCCAGATTCTTGTCTTGCGCTCACTGGATCATCATGGTTAGTCTTATTCTTCTTCTTTTTTTCCCCGAAAACTTAACCAGACAATGCTTTGGCCATAAAATGGAAGACATGAATTGTTGATAGTCTACCCTACACCTGCAGGTTTATGAGACTCGTGGGAATAACATACTAATGGCTGGTAGTGGGTACTTTTGGTATCTTGCGGCCTTCATTGCAGAAATTGTCCAGACATTTATATTGGCCGATTTCTGTTATTACTATGTGAAGAGGTAACCCTGTCTGTTGCTCTGAAATTTACTTTTAGTCTGTCTAGCTCTGCTCCTTGACAACTAGTCCTGTGACATTTTTGTTCTCTCTCTTGTGCTTGTCGGCAGCGTGATGCAAGGCCAACTTCTGATCAAGATGCCGGTTTAGATTTTTTGTCTTTGCTCTGAACGAGGGTGGTGATTGGTGTACGATTCACTTCCCAACAAACTCCATTTCCGTTCAATCCCATACGTGTCTTGATGGCAGAGCATCAAGGTGACATTTTTTCAAATTTTGTTAGTTTGACTCCTATACTTTTTTTTTTTTTTTTTCAATTATCGTGTTCTATTTTTCACCTTAAGGCTTAAGGTGCCTTGAGGAGGAGAGCGTAAGGATCGAATTTTTATGCCATATTGGATCTTACGAGTGCTGCCTGTCCACTCACTTTGCTCGGGGTCACAAACACTGCAGTCTGTTTATTCACAAATTTCTCTTATGGTTACCAAAAACTAAATTGAGGAGAGAATCAATGACTAATTCGAAAACACTAAAATTACATTAACCTTATACTTTCTTTCTTAATTTGGAAGGGTCCATCATCCTATCTGCATTTGTTTTTTCTTTTTCTTTTTCTTCTTTTGAAAACAACAGAAAAATCTCTGAAAATTTTGAGGGTTAAAGTTCGAAAGAGTAAAAGAACGGTTATAATTGCTAATTAAACAATGATTTCTTCTATTAGAAAATAAATTTCCTAATTGTCAGACTATTTTCATGACTCTTGTTTCAACAACAGCAATTGTTTTGCCGTTCTACAATGCAAAGCAAACATTTTTTTTGGGGTGGGGGGGGAGGAGGAAGAAATGCCGTTCTACATTGAAAAGCAAACATGGGGAAAAGAAATCAGATGGGAACTCCTTTTGGTGGCCTTATTTGTGAAAAAAAAAAAAAAAAAAAAGGAATTGTGTTTTACGTTTATATAGTAAGAGTTGGGTGCGACAAAATAATAGAAATTTTCTTTAGAGATATCCAAAATAATCCAACGGGCTAATAAAAAGGTAGAAAGGAAAAGGCCACTGGAGAAGGAAGAAAAGCCCACTGGAAAATAATCCAAAATAATCCGACGTCGCCACGGAGCTCGTAATGATTCCCGCTAAATTGATCGAACAGCCGCACGTGGGCTCCGTGCATCAATCGGAACAGCTAACACTCAAAATAGCGAAGACTCTACCTAACGTTCATTTTTCATATGGAGGCGCCACATTAACACGCCCAAGCCTTTATTAACCAAAGAGAAAAGGAGCTTGTTGACAATGTAAAATTATAGATTTAAGATTGGTTCTTGTATCGTATATTTATTTGCTACTTTGGAGTAGCAAATAAAAGAAATCAAAGATTGCATAAAATAAAATGGTGGCAAATGCAAAGACGGGGTCTACTTTGGGAGAAGACGAGATTGTGTTGGAGCTAGCACTTTGTTTGTGGGAAGGAACGAAATGGTCAGACAAATTTTGGTTGCTTTCAAATTCAAAGGGGAAGCGAATTGAAACCTGGCGATGATGTGGATGCGAAGAAAAAGGCAAACAAAAATTGTAGAAGATTTAGCATATTGCGGACAAGAATTGGAGAACTGTTGGAGGAAGAGAGAGGGGGGGGGAGAATTTGTATTAAGGATTTAATTTATGGATCATTTTTCATTTATATAATAATTATTATTTTTTTAATATAAATTTTGCTAACAATAAAATTTATAGTTAAAATTTTTAACAAATTTTTTTCTCTAACTAAAAGAATTTCAAACAATTAATGGGTTTTTGTATCTATATTCAAAGGCAGGAGTAATCATCTGTGCCATGGAAGCTCATACTCGCTAGCCGAGTTTGTGGAGCATTCTGGGAGCACGGATGTCTTTTTGACCATGCATGAATTGTAGTAATATTCAATCCCATTCCCCTCGGTGACGGACGTTGTGCTCCTTTTTCGGGTGCTGAAATTGCATTCAGAGTTGACTTGAGAGCTGAGTACAGCGTTAGGGCAAGAGGATGGAATGCGATGTGGCAATCTACTCACTCATCAGGTCACCGAATCATCCCTCGATTTGGTACAGTGACTGACTATAACTCAAGTCAGTTGTAATGGAAATTGACATTAGTTTTGTCTTTTAATTTAAAAATCCAGTCAGGGTATGGGGCTTCCAAGTTCATGCTAACTCCTGCAGAAGGTAATTAAACAGATCCTCTCGGTTGGCAAAACGTCAATGCTGGATTAGTAGCGACGGTCCAGGATGATAGATCCAAACAGATGAACAACCGGAAAGGCGGCGGCAGTGCAATTTGCTTTGCTAATGGTTGATGATGATAATAAGAGAGAAGGGCTTGGAGACAGACCAAAATG
The DNA here is from genome assembly GCA_021464305.1 of Kandelia obovata. Classification (NCBI taxonomy): domain Eukaryota; kingdom Viridiplantae; phylum Streptophyta; class Magnoliopsida; order Malpighiales; family Rhizophoraceae; genus Kandelia; species Kandelia obovata. The sequence continues at coordinate 688,194 of CM038478.1, read as the reverse complement.
AGCTTGGTCCAGAAAAATTCGGGCCCAAAAATCTATGTAGAGTAGGCAATCTTAACGAGAGTGCAATCTTCTGACAATAATTGAAAAATGTAATAAAGTAAATAATGAACCAACAGATACAACATACAAGCAGACAGAGACAGAGGTGACCCACTCACAATTCTCAGTTTCTGACAATAAATTGGAGCAAAGAACCAAAATCTCTTGCACGTAATTATGGGACAAGAAGCACCTGAATAACCTTCGTGCATATCGGTAATTCTAAAAACCCCCTCTCAAATCCCCTTCCCCTAAAATTATATATATTATATATATATAGATAAATAGATAAAAGGCCCCACCGGGCCCCACTACCCCTCCAACGCCACCTTATTTGATTGGTTTCCTTCTTTCCTCCCTTCATTTCATTCGCATTCTCAAAGGCCCAAGATCCGCCAGAACCCTAGAAAAAGGGAGGTGAGGGAAAGTCACAGCAAGCCGCCGCCTCCGCCGCCGTCTTCACTGCTCTTCACTGCACTTCTCTCACCTCTCTCCGACCCGGAATCTGAGTTCCCGTACGCTCTTCTCTCCTTCAAATCTTGTCTCAAAACAAACGAAAAAAAAATGTAGATTTTACTTGCTTAGTGATCTGAATTGATCTATTGAAATAGATAAAAAGATTATATATAAAAAAAAGTGCGAAAATAAACTTCTGTTTGCTTCTCTGGAAAGAGTTTTCTCGGGACAACTTTCTTTCATTTATCTCTTTGCTGCTAAGTTCTTTCGGTTGTTGGTTGCTAAATATTATGATTTCTCCTTCTCCAAGCTAGTTTTGAGGAAGCAGCATCTTTATTTTCTTTTCCTTTCCATGTGCACGAGAGCAATTTTTACTGTTCTGTTAAGGTTTTGCAGATTGACTCTAATTATTATTATTATTTTCTTTGTGTATTTTCGGACATTTGATGATCAGTCATGGCAACACTAGTGCAGCAAGCCGCAATTCCTCCTCCCGATGTTGTAAGCTTCATGATTTTTCTTCTCATGGATTTGCATCTGCCTGTTTATTCTCTGGTTTATAAGGTGGAGTGGTTTTTGGACGATGTTTCTTATGTATTAGGTTGCGAATGCGTTTGTTCACCAATACTACCTGATTTTGCATCAATCTCCCGAGCTTGTTCATCGGTTTTACCAGGATGTTAGTAAGCTTGGTCGCCCTGAAGAGGGTGGACTTATGAGGACCGCTACCACAATTCAGGTAAGTTTTCTCTTCTCCATGCATCTACTTGTCCCCATTTATTTGCTCGGGGAGTTTGTAGCTCCATGTTTTATACGTCTATTTTATCTTTGAAGTTTTCCTTTTTGACCTTAATTTAGCCCAATTGAGTGCAGCCAAATGTTCAAGGTTTGGATGATTTGCTAGTTGTAAGTGAATTGGTGGAATTTTTTTTTTTTATTTTCATGCTGTAAAAGTGAAAGATTAGAGGGAAAGAGGAATACCTAAATCAAAATTTTGTGTTCTGTGGTATTTTTTATAAGTCTAAACTATCTATTTTCTATATGAATTTTGGTTTAATGTTTTATAGAATTGGAATTCCTAGTAAATTCATGCAATTGAGCACAGCTTAGAGAATCCCTGGGGACATATATACCCTACCTTCTCTAAAGGCCTGAATCTTTAGTACGTGTAATGCGTGGCAATGCTGCAATATATGTGTTTGATTATTGTTTATGATACAGGCGATCAATGAAAAAATAGTTTCATTTGGCTATGGACAATTCAGGGCTGAGATTGCCTCTGTTGATTCGCAAGAATCTTACCATGGAGGTGTTCTTGTGCTTGTGACTGGGTATCTAACTGGAAGTAACAACCGGCGGCAGAAATTTAGCCAAAGTTTTTTCCTTGCCCCACAAGACACAGGCTATTTTGTCTTAAATGATGTGTTTCGATATTTTGATGACGTCAACCAACTGAATGGAGATCAGGATCCTGATAGTAATGTTGAAGCTCCAAGCTCTCCCAACCAGGGTAATGGTAAAGCAGATTACTTGTGGAACATATCTAAGCTTTAAGGTCTAATTCCTGTTTGGTGATGCTTCTGTCTGCAGAATCTTCTACTGTGCTGGGCAATCACATTTCTGAGCAAACAGTCACCTTATCTGAGCAAGTTAATGGTGAGGAACTGTACAAACCATCTGAAAATAAAGATGGTTCAATTGTTGAAGAAGAAGCACCTGCTTCTGAAGCTGTTGATGAAATTCCTGATGAATCTCATACGGTGGCTGAATCTGACGCTAAGATTGAAGAAGTGCAAAAGAAGTCCTATGCCTCAATTGTAAGTAGCCTTATGCAAAATGATTTGTGAACTTGTTTCAGATTTGTTAGTGGTGGTTTGTTGTGATATTACATTTGTAATAATTCAGGTCATTTACATTATCCAGATTCCCAATCATGATTGATATTGAAGCCATTGAATTACTGAAATTAATGTTGATATTCATGTCGTTAAATTACTCAAATTTTGTTCTAGCTAAAGGTTGTGAGGGAAAATGCTGCACCTTTTCCAAGTCCTACCTCCACTTCTCTGAGATCTGCACCAAAGATCCAAGAACAAGTAACTACCATAGCACCTCCACTCTCAGTGGCTGATACACATGGCTCCAGCACAAATGCTACTGAAGATGGTAATGTCCAAGAGGGTGAAGGTATTTAATCTTAGAATTCCTTCACTATATACATTGTTCTTTCTGTGTTATCATGTCGTGCCCTACACATGCTGGCATTTGTTCATGTGTTTATTAATTCTGCTTTTTAATACACTTTTCCATGTGCAGTTGGGGGTCCTTCTATATATGTGAAAGGCCTTCCTTTAGATGCAACGCCTGCCCTACTTGAGAATGAGTTCAAGAAATTTGGACCTATTAGGCCTGGGGGTATTCAAGTTAGGAGCCAGAAGGTAGGTGTCAACTGCATTTTTTTAACATTTTCTGCCATTAACTGTGTGCACAACTAAGTCTTTTAATACTTCTTTATTGACAGGGATTCTGTTTTGGATTTGTGGAATTTGATGAGGCAAGTGCTGTGCGAAGTGCAATAGAGGTATACTTTGATTGGCCTATTCTTCCTGTACTTTTGTGATCATCTGCCATTGTATCAGGCATAAACTCCTTCTTAGTCAATACTGAGTGCAATAAACTCCTTATCCATTTTGGTCCTAGATTTTGTCCCATTCCATCACAGCTTGAAAAGAAAAGGCAAGAGCAATCTGTCTGGAGGATTTTCCATTTGTAAATTTTTAGTTATTTACTGCAGTGGTTAAGCCTCACCGTATTTTCTAACTTGTTTGCCTCCTATTAATCCCTAATTTATGTGATGGCCCCAGAAAGGCGCACACATATTTTTACCTAGTGTGGATATATGGTCATACTTCCATAACCTCTTTCTTATTTGTTCCCAGTGCCACCCTTTTGCTTGCTTTTCTCAGCACATCAACTATTATTTTGTCTCCATATTATGATCTACCTACACTTTAAAATTACCTTTTATATGAAATATATTTTGGTTGACTTTCCAGGCTTCCCCTCTTATGATTAATGGATGGCGAGTTGTTGTTGAGGAAAAGAGATCCACTTCTCGAGGCAAGCCATGCTTCAATATCTTTATTTGTGTATATAGCCTATTATGTGTCTGTGATGTTTGCAAGCCATGCTACTTAGCGGAAATGATCTCATTGTGATAAATCTTTAATAATTTACCATTGCTGTCTGTTTGGGGACATAATTATATGTCCCTTGAATGATCTAGATATCTGTATTGTTCCTTCTTTTGACATGTTTTCCATCTAAAATTGGTTTCTCTGCATTTCCAGGTAACAATAGGGGTCGGTTCTCCTCAGGAGGTGGGCGTGGATATAGGAGTGAGGGACCAAGAGGGCGTGGAAATTTTGGAGGGGCAAAAGCATACAGCAGGGGTGATTTCAGTAGCAGGACAGAGGCTGGAAACAGGGGAAGCAGTCGGAGTGGTTTTTCCAACCGTGGAGGGGATGGGTATCAGAGAGATAGAGCAGCAAACAATGGTGGCCGCTCTAATCGCACCACTGGGTTGGCTTTTAATGCTGCAGCAAAAAATATGGCACCAAGGGTGTCAGCTACTGCTTGAGACGCCATAACTTGGGAGGTGGTTTGGAGGTCGTCAGGTAACATTCCTGTGTTTTCTTTTGTGCGGGCAGAGTGTTTTGATAGCAGTTCGAGGATGTCACATATGTTATGAATGAGCTTCCTTAGATTTTATTGAGGATTTGCACCCGAAGTTTTTGTCGAATTTTGGTGGGTATATCGAAACCCCGTTATTAGTCTAGATTTCAAGTGCCGGTGATAGTTGAGCCCAGCCCATTTCAGTAGAAGTTTGAAGCCTTTCGAGCGCCTCTCCGTTTCTGAGTTATTATTTAGGCCCTTATATGATTTATATGATTGACATTTTTAACTTCGGTAGTTATACGCGACAATTTAATTGTATTCTGGGTTGCGTTTGGAGTGGTCTCAGTAATTGAAACAGCCTTCTTTTTTCCCAAGAAATATTTTTCCCTTTGATATCGATGTCGATGTTTAGGTGTCCGAATCTCGATTCAGAGGCAATGTCGGGCAGGGAGATATCGGTACTCAAATGTTTGATTGCCTCGAATTCTTTTGTGTCCATTTCACGCCACCAACTGCGTGGAGTTCGAGTTAAAATATCCGAAACTAAACGCGAGTTGCTGGGTGGAAGCATGCCGCCAGAGATTCTCACTTCTTTAAGGCAAATTATCGGGAAAAAAACAAAACTTGAGTTGCCCCGGCAAGGCAACTCCGCCTGGGTGAAAGTTAAACCGGGTGGGGCGTCATGCGACACTGGGGCCGCATGTTCCTATTTCGTGGGCACAGCTGCTCTGAATATTTTTAACCCCACATAATTTGCGGTAGTTTTTTAGGGGAGGTCAGGGAGAAAACAGCACCCTTTTATTTTTTTGGTGGGTTAGGGTCAATAGAGAACAGCACCTTATTAAGCCGAGGGGGATCTAAGAAAAATAAGCGATTAAATGTTTCTTGTACAACGCAATTTTTACCGGGAAGGTAGGTTGGGTTAGTAGGGTTTGGTCCTTCAAGCTTAACCTGATGGGATGTCAGTAGCCCCCCCCCCCCCCCCAAAAAAAAAAAAAAAAGAATTAAAAAAATTTAAATTGTATAGTCGCGGAAAATGGATGGTTACCATTGTGAGTGAAATCAATCTTCGCTCGAAATGGTTACCTTGTGATTTCAACCAACTCAAGTACCTGAAGAAGTGGGTCGAGTTTATCTCTAGAGAATCGTCTGATAAAACAAGGTGAGAATATGCTTTTCACTCATTAATCCAAGCTGGATGACTAAATGGGGAATCCAGTTTATGCATCAATTATATAGCACAAACAAGGTTATCGATTGAAGTTATGAAGATTCTCAGTGGTGTCTGATGGTGCAATTATCACAAGGATTGTCCCAAAGCGGGACTCCGCCAATGATACTAATCAGATATCTCAACTTCTGCTTTACAAGGTCAGTGAAAGTGAATGAGCATGGTTCAATTAGAAAACAATGAATTGGTGGGTAAATGCTGATATTACGTTGAATGTATGCAAGAAGAAATCTGCGAATTAATCAAATCTATGTGCCACAGTTGGTGAAGATCCTGATTCTCCTCTCCTTTAGATAAAAACTGACTAGAGAAATGCGCAAGGCATGGCAAAAGAGCCATGAGCTACTGAATTTTGCAGCAGCACCAGCGTTCTCAGATCCAGGAACAGGATTCGATGCAAGTTTGGGTACATTTCAGGCAAATAAAATCTCAAATGATTCAGGACTGACAGGTATTTGGGGTTTCTAAACTTCATGTTCGTGGTATCCTTGGTGGCATTCTCAAGCTTATTCTCAAAGTAAAACCTCTGAAGATTTTCCGACTCCAGCTGCCTAAGCACAGGGACATGAGAAGAATTCAGGAATTTATAATCTTCGACAGCTTTCACTTCTATGTGTGCCCCGTTATAATCCTTCAGTTTGAACATAACCTGCATTGCCCCTAGATTCATCTTATCAGTCACAGCATGGAAAACGTGCTTCCACGGCTCTTTTGCATTTTTGACAGCTGAATTCACCACCGCTGATGCTGCAACCACATTTTCCGAGCCGGCAGCTTCCCTTAATCAGAATATCACTTCAGGATGCGCAATTCTCTCATCCGGTAGCCTCATTGACAGACAGTGCAGGCTTTTTGTTATTGATTTGGCAGCAATCGAGCTTGAAAATACACCCTTTTTTTAAGCTTTAGGCAATTCCTCGTTAACTGCAAAATTGGCACCCTTCAACTTCTGAATTTTCAACTGATTATCAAAGCTCTCTTTTGCTTCGGCTATTACTTGGCGGGTAACTTTGATCCGCTCTTTTCACTTCCTTCTCGAATAAGCGTAAAGCGGACTCTTCAATGGAGGCAGAATCAGACTCAAACAGAGCCCCTTGGTCAGGGGGTCAGTGTCGTTTAGTATGAAATCAGCAAAAACCCTGACGAGCTTCAAGTTTTCAAGCTTCAGCTTCCGCGCATAGGATGCGTACGCAAGTGCCACTGACCGGTGATCATCAGCTTGTTTCCTCTCGAATCCGAATCTGTACGGCACGGCATCCAAACCCTAATTTATTCCTGGAAAATAAAAGAACAGAAATTAAACAAAAAAAAAAAAAGAAGCAAAAAGCACAACCACATGAGGTTGCGTCAATCTCAAACACAATCTTGTACACTGCTAGCTCTTCAAAGTGATCACGAACCTCTTCATTGCCATTTTCTGCTTCAGACGACCTTCTTCTCTGTATGAAAGTTCTATACGCACTAAAAACAGGGCTGACTTTGGACTCAGACAACTCAAAATCAGAATAGGCAGTGGTGGATAACGCTGAGGGAGACAGTGAGGAAAGCCATGAGCAAAAGAGAGGTGGCGAGGAAGAGAGGAGAGAAGAAAGATAGGAGCTTGAGTAGGTATGGAAGGAAGAAGATGAAGTAAAGGAGAAGGAAGGAGCAAAAGAGAAAAAAGGTCAGAGACGAGAAAACCTAAGAAGTAAGTTTTCTTGGAGGTGGATAAAGAAAATTCAGCCATTTTTTCTTCTTCTCTAGTCCTGTCAGACGGAGAAAATAGAATCACGAGCAACTAGTCGCCTTGATCATGACAGAAAATGGAGATATTGGAAGAGATATGGTTTGCCGTTCCCGTCGTAGTTAGACAAATGGAAAATATGTGAACATTTGAGGCAAGAGCGGCGTGAATCTAGGGGAAAAAGAGGCATTTAGAGAGAGAGAGAGAGAGAGAGAGAGAGTATAAATAACATTGACAACAACAAAAAGGCAGGTTTAGAAACTTTTTGCTCTTGTCCGTCTTTAACCATACTTAATTGTCAAAATTCAACAAGAATCCCATCTCACAAATTAAAGAGAGAGAGCGAGGGAGAGCAAACCCTCAGCCACTCTAAGGCAAACTTTAGCACAAAGTCTCCGCATCGCATTCCACTGCATACAACCAATAAGACATAACATATTTGTCCCCAGAAATGTTGCTCTCATCTCTCGCTTGGCTTACGACCAAACTCATTCAATTAAAATCCCACTTTCTGGTAATTAAGTCCATTTAACCATAATGGTCCTTGATTATGTTACTAACCGTAATGCAATTAGAGAGTGTATAGGCAGGGCCAGTGGGCTAAGAAGGGCCATCATAGGAGACAGAATGTGATTTAAAGAAGGTCTGAAGATGTGAAGATCGAGTTGGTCGCCGCCACTCAAAGGCCACTCAAGTGCATGCACGCACCCCTTGGTCCACTGCTTTTGACCCCCAAAAGCAGACCCATTCCACCTTTTAAGGGCTTTCCTAGACATTTTATACATTTGTCCCCCATATTTGACTAGTACGGCCATCTCAGACAATCAATGTGCACCTAAAATATGGAAATTTTATTTTATTATTTGCTTAACATCTTGTGGAAGCAATGGGTAATCATTCTAGACATGGCAATCAGAGCCAAGTTTCAACCCGATGTAATCCCCATACCAGTTTCTCAAAAAGATAAGCCCATTGCAACTTCAAACATCATCCGTGTCAAAACAAAAGCTTATCTATCAAAATCAAAACCTCGTCATAAGAATATGGCCATAGGTACTAAAGATAATAAAATTCCCTTATAAGTTATATTAGTGCCTTGTAACATCTTTCATTCATATCCATCTCACCCTAAGGTTTGGAGCATCACTTCTCACTCTGTCATTACAGGCTTATTTTCACTTGCTTTAGGTCTCTGCTCCTTTGGCCTTTGCTCTTCCATTTTCCTGAAACAACACAATGTACAGTACATGATCACTTCAGAATGTCCAAGAAGTTCCAAAACCATGCACCCAAAAAGTGAGCTCTGTAGGCTTTGAAGAAATCTTACAATATATTAAAAAACAAAAAAACCCAAATTGACCACAAAGCAACCACAAGTTGATAATGGTCATCCACCTAGATATTTAAGGGTCAAACTCATCCTATTTGCAGAAGTGGAAGCGAGGGTCCAAAACTAAAAGCACAAGTGCTCAGCAATGAAAGCTCACGTAATAAGTGAAACTTGCAAAAAAGAAAAACGGAAAAAAACAACAAAAGAAAAAAGAAAGAAGCTGTACACAATAAAGAGAATCATATAATAATAACAAGGAGAATTGATAAACTACATATGTCTGGTGCCACTATCACCGCAGTAACACTGAAACTCTAAACAATCTGAACCACCATATCATAAACTACATGACTTTTGCAAGGTATATTCTAAACGAGCTTACAAGATATATAAATTTTTAACAAAAAAACAAAAAACAAAAAAACAAAACAAAGCATAATTATTTGTGTCATTTTGGAAATTATACTTAAATTGCCAACAAATAGTAATGGTATTATGTGCCTTTTGAGTTTTTTTCTACCGAAAGTCCCTCGACATGGAGGAAGAAAGAGCCTGTCGTTCTCTGAGAGTCTATCATCGATTTCCACTTCATTTCCTTCAGATTTATTAAATAATTTAGCGGGAGCAAATGGGCAAGCCAAGTTCCAAGGCCCGAACGTGAATTATAGCCATCGATATTAACATATGATCAAATTGAAAAGCAAGAACAAATTGAGGGCGAGTAGATTAATTGGTTGGTATAAATACAAATAATAAAAATTTAAAAAAAAAATCCCAAGCATTCATCCTCGTCACAAACTATTAGACATATCCACAGATAGAACTAACATAAGAAAAGAAAGAACGTATCATCGTCGTTGGGAAAGGGGGGAACACGCACGGATATAACCATAAGCTATGGAAGGAAAAAGTGAGGAGGAAAATGGAGAGTAGAAAACCACCTCTTGTCGGAGGAGCCACCCTTCTGGCTGAGGAAGGAACGGAAGAGAGGGGAATTGACGTCGTAAATCATTGCGGTTGCCGTTGGCAGTGGGACTGGAGGAAGGAGCTTTGCTTCAATTGAAATCCGCCACACAAACCCTAGATTTGATTAGATTAGTTTAGACTTTTCACGTTCGCATCCCCTTCCGGGGCCCCGTCGGGCTTTTATTTCATTTAAATGATTCGGGTCGGTTGGTGATTGAGATCAAGATCACCCACCATTCAATTGGGCTCAGATCCTCACCGACATCACTACAATTATTTATTGGGCTTCTTAAAATTTTTTTTTTAAAAATAATAATAATAAAAAAAACAGCCCACAAATCCACCAGCCAGCCGCATGTGCGATTGAATTATACATCATCATCACCATCAGGTGGTGGCCTTGCCTTTCTCTGGAAAATTTTTTAATTTTATTTTATTGTCCCTTCATTCGTTCTTTATACTTTCACTTCACAATATGCAAATAAATAAATTATTTGAGAGTTTCTTCGGAGCCTACTGACGGCCGATGGCGGTGAAGATCCACCAGATACCAATGCCGTACACAAAAATCCAAATCAGGACGGACCCACGTCCTAGTATTTCCTTCTCCCTTTCCCACTTCCCAGTCACAGTCAGTCACCCCCCCGCCCCCGCCCCGGCCCAAACCACCCACATGCCCCTTTTTTATTTGGACCGGACGGTCAAACAAAAGAAAAGTCAATGGCCGAACCCCCAACCGTGCCCCCACTGGGGCCTTTCGGTTGAGGTTTTAGTTGTGATGAAAACGGCGACAAATTCATTATTGATTGCTTATTAACTTATTGTTAAAAGCACAACCAAAAAAAGAAAAGAAAAGAAAAAAAAAGGGCGGGGAGGGAGAGCTAAATAGTGTGAAATTGGATAATCGGTTGGGAGTGAATAGTTATCAAAAAAGTTAAAACGCGAAACTGTAAGTCCTCCGCCTATGCTAATTTATGAGTCACCAGATGTTTTGGTTACAGACTTTGTTTGAATGTTTAGTATAACGCATAAAAGCAATATTTATTTATTTTTCTTTTTAAATCTCTGTGTGTGTGTGTGTGTGTGTGTGTGTGTGTGTGTGTGTGGGGGCCTTGAGCCATAAAAGCAATATTTACAATGTAATAAGCTCAATCAAAATCAAAAGGTAAAAACATGGAAGATGAAGTCCATCGCTATTCACAGGCAAGTGAGAGTCCAAACTAGATTCCAATTCATAATATTGTGCACCTTACCTATTACATCCAAGGTTGTATTTTACAAAAAAATTGCTTATAATTTTTACAAACTTAAAGAAATACTGCTTAATAAATAAATAAATAAATTCCTTTGTTGTTTGAATTTAAAATACTAACCAAGTTTTAATCCCAACTTTTATAGTAATATTGTGATTACTCCTGAGATATATCATTTTATTTATTTATATTTTTTTGTTTCCTTTCCCTTTTTACGATGGATCCTTACAATCCTTAAAAATCCATAGTAAATTGATAACTTGAATGTATATATCTTCCATAGTCTGGTATTAGGTTTGGAGGGATGGACGACCTAATTAAGTGATTGTAATGATTTTGGTCATAATTGCTACGGCCCATTAGTTAGCAATAGGCTAGGCATTGGTCCAACTAATGGATATTTTCGTTTTGTTTTGAACTTATATGGGTGTGACGTAGCAGGTAACATCTCAACCTCTCCATGGATTCTGAACACACTCGAAAGGGGCAAAAACTTGACACAGACACTGGCATGAATATGTTTAATTAAAGCATATGTTACTTTTAAATAATATTTGTCACCGAAAGTCTTTGATAATTTGACATGCTATTCTTTCTTGCTGGGGGCGTAACATCACACCGGAAATTAAAGAAAGAAAAAAAAAGCAATAAAAAAAGTGGTGGGGTCTTTTTTTTTTTTTGTTTGGGGGGGGGGGGGGGGGGGGGGGGGGGGGGGGGGGGGGGGATGGGGGCGTTGCGGGGTGGGGGGGGGTGGGGGGGGGGGGGGGTGGGTTTTTTTTTTGTGTTGTGGGGGGGGGGGGGGGGGGATGGTGTGGTTTGTTAGTCAAGAGGAAAAAAAGAAGAAACAACCGAAAGGAAGGGGGGGGGGGGGGGAGGGAGACGGTGGGGGGGACGGTGTGGTTTGTTAGTCAAGAGGAAAAAAAGAAGAAACAACCGAAAGGAAGGGGGGGGTGGGGGAAGGGGGGGGGGGAGGGGGAGCATTGCCATTTACTTGGTTGGGTGAGCCTGAGAGGGGAGTGGTTGACGAGGGGGGGAGGGGTGGGCATTTATCTACTGGCTTATATTGCGGGAGGGAGGAAGGCCATTCATCCAATCACAGTTCGTCGGTGCCCCTGGCCCTGGGGTTACTTGCCAATTGCCCGTCTGTCATGTTATCAATTATATTGATTGGTCCTACATTTGTTTATATAATAATATTAACAATAATAATGGTAATAAAACCTTTAAGGCCCAATCAAAAGGGCATTATCGCGAATGGCTGCACACGGACAGCACGACCCGCCCCGGCCAGACGGAGCTGCAGTTTTTGTCAACCGTCAGAGTGACGATGCCGTAATCGTCATTTATCAACTACAGTACCTCCTACGTAGGTACACAAAGGAAGAAGTATCCAGCAGTAGCATAATGCGAAAAAGCTAAATATATATTTATTTTTTATTTTTGTGTGCAAATGGGCTCGTGTATATTTCAATCATATTTGACGAGATAGATAATAATAAAAAAAGAAGAAGTAGATCTTCAATTAGATTTAATTGCAGCAATTATTGTAGGGTATTATATATAGTATATATGGTCAAAATACAATAAATTTAAATTTAGAAGCAACAGCATCAAGTAGTAGTAGTTGTGTGTATAAATACAATAATTAATTTTGTCAAATATTTCTTCCTTTTTATTTGTTTGTTTATATCTGATGACGCCGTTAGCTTTAGCTCAAGCAGCTAATAAGCAACGCCACCAGCAGCAGCAGCAGCAGCAGCAGCTGCCCTCCTCTCCTAACAATGCGAACGCACCAAAACAGCAAAAAACAAAAGGTGGTAGATGCATGAGCCACAATCCCTCTCCCACTCCCTCTCTCTCTCTCTCTCTCTCTCTCTCTCTCTCTCTCTCTCTCTCGCCTCTGGGTATCTTTCTCTTTCTCTCTGTGCCGTACATACTTACCACCTTCCTAAAATCCCATCAGCCCCTCCCCCCGCCTCTTTCTCTCCAGATTTCGCCAATCTCTCCGATTCACTATTCCTCGCTTCATGCTCTTCCACCTGTCTCTTATACACATCTAGATGTGTATAAGAGACAGCTCTCTGTGCCGTGCATACTTACCACCTTCCTAAAATCCCATCAGCCCCTCCCCCCGCCTTTTTCTCTCCAGATTTCGCCAATCTCTCCGATTCACTATTCCTCGCTTCATGCTCTTCCACCACGATCACCACGACCATAAACTTCTGTTACTTTAGGGGTAAACAAGACCGAGACTTTTTATCTCTTTCGTTTGTGGGTGTCTGGCTGGTCGTCTCCCTTAGCTGTTTTACTTTAGTCCTTCTTTTTTTTTTTTTACCAAGATTGTAGTACACGGTGATTTACGGGCACTTTGCTTTTCAAGATACTAGTACGCGGTGTCGGGCCCTTTTTGGGTTTGTCTTGATTTCCATATCTGTCACAGCACTTCCGGTGAGACTCGCTGGGGGTTTCTTTTGGGGTCCTTCATAATATCTATCCCTCCCATCTCCTTGAAAGGTGGTAGTTTGCTGGGGGTTGACTTTTCTCCGAAGACAGACAATTTAAAGTCTACGAGAGTCTTCTTCTTTTTTTTTTTGTTGGGGGGGGGGACGCGGGGGGAGAGGGAGGGTTGGTTTTCTCCAATCTCCACAATTCTAGTCTCGTTTGGCACGATCATTTGTTTGGGTCCCCTTTTTGCCAATTCCTGATTGGACTAATTTTCTTCTTTTATTATTACGTTTTCTTTTGCTTTCATGCCTTTTCCCGGCTTTATGTTACCCCTGTCAATTTGCTTATAATCGTTTTTCTTTCTCCAGTTAGTTGTTCGTGTTCTGTAATTGCCAACGGGAATTGATTATGTAATGAAGGTGCATCAACGACATTGTTTCTACCTCTGTTGTTGATCTCCATGTCCTGCTACTCATGATTATACATGGGTTTTAGCTATCTGTGCGGATCTCTTGGATAGTGTTGATCTTTGACCAACCGAGACATTCTTTGAATTCTAAGTTTTTTGAGGGCTTCCGAACAAATACTGTGGCAAATAGCATCCTTCCAGCAGAATCTTTATGTGCATTGACCCTCATTATCGTTTCTCTGGTTACCCTTCTCACGTCAGTTCAATGTGATCACTTTTTGTTCTTCATCCTTCTCATTCGTAGTCCAAAGTGCACATTATGTTTCTTCGTTTAGGTGTTGATGTTCATTGTTTTTGGCTATGATTGTGACAATCTTGCTTTCATTTGTGTCTATGTCACATCTCATTTACTTCTTTGTGTTACCAGAGAGAAGGCGATCAATGCTGAACACCTCCATCTTGGCCATCGTAAATTGATACAAAATTTGTAATTCACTATGGTCAGCCTACGAAGACGAAAACTGTTGGGACTCTGCGCTGGTGAGCACCGTTTGAAATGTGCTTTATACAGATGATTGATTGGATATGTTTGGTAACCAAATTAGAGAGAACTGTATCCTTTGTCACTCCAACCTCCTCTGGGTAGAATTTATGCCCAATGGCTTCATTGTTTATTTCTCTTTAAGTGAATTTCCTTGAGATTTTATTGTTAGTTTCAAAGGTTCTTGCATATGCAAATACAAGTAAATTATTTCCTTAAAAATGATTCTTCATAGTACCTGAGTGATCTTATATACCAAGATTTGTTGGGCCTTTTGCAGGGAGAAATACTTTCCTGACTCCACTCCCTCGATTTTTTGACAATGGAACTTCTGCTGTAAGTTCTAACCAGAGTGCCAAATCTGTTAGTGTGCACCCCCTTCCATCAGATGATGTCAAACTGCTAGAGGAGGTAAAAGAGCTTCCTGTCCCTGCATATTGTTATATATGCATGATGAAAAAAGTAACCCCCTGGAACACCTTGCATGGCATCTACTATTTTTATGCTTTGAATTTTCTGTTTATGTTGTTCGATGCTCAATGCTGTCTGCTAGGAAACCCCTGCCAATAGAGGAGCTTGTTCATCAAATGTGTCAGCTTCTGGCTCATCAAAAGATCAGCAATCACTACCATATCCAGGTTTGTGAATGTAGAGTAAGGTGTCCTATATCTGAGGGAAATACTGACCGAGTACAAGCAACACTATATGTATATTATCTCATAGTTTCCTAGCTTACTCATTTAACAAAGTTACCAAAACATGATATCCAAATTCTTATGGTCTTAGCTGGAGATTCTACTTCTCCTTTTTATGGATGAGCTGGCCTTTTTAACCCTTCTAAACTGTATGAAAACATTGGAATGGCTTGATTTAAAGGGTAGATCACATGGTACATAACAAATAGAAACTATTAGTCCTATTTGTCAAACATAATCAAACTGAACTCAGTAAAAAATTTTGTCCATATACTGAAACAATTAACTTTTGTTGGTTCTTGTTCAGTTGGACCTTTAAGATATATTTTGATGTCAATTTTGTAAGATGACTGTATGCTGTTTGCTAAAGTGTTATGGATCTATTATTGTTTATTGTTCATGGATTGGGAAACTGGTTGTGATGTTTTTGAAGAACTAGCATGGAGAAATAGTGGTGCAGTCTGTCTGGGCTGTGTTTGCTTAAGCAAGTGAGCTGTTCTCTATTTTTAGGGCAACCAATTAAACGCAGAAAGCGACATAGGAGGAAGCATGTTCAGAACCATGAACAATGCTTGATGAGAGGTGTCTATTTCAAGAATATGAAATGGCAGGCAGCAATCAAAGTGGACAAGAAGCAGATTCACCTGGGGACTGTTAGTTCACAAGAAGAGGCAGCCCATCTGTATGACAGGTAGCGGTTCAAACTAAGATTCTTATAATGATAGTATCTATATCAGTGAGTACTCTAGGCATACAAAGTGATGCAACTTCAGTCCTCTCACTGTTTCGTGCTGCAGGTTCAATACTTTTTGAGAAAGTGGTTATTGGGGCTTTTTGATAATGATGTCAGAATATGCCCAACAATCATAGATTAAATATTTGGGCATTTTGTTGTCTTGATGAGTGGAAGTCCTTTTATATTTGAAAAATGAGAATAATAACCATGTTTTGTCTGAAACTGTTGCTTAGGAATCTGTGATCAGGTGTTAAGAGTACGGTTTCTTTTTGATATGGTGCCTGTCTAGACCCCATTTTTTCTTAGATGGTTAAATGCCGATGTCTGAAATCCTCTGCACCTTTTTCTCATTCGGATACGAAGCCTGTAAGTCGGTGTTACTGCAACGAATCAACAGCAAGAAAAGGGTGGCTAGAATAGATGGTCTCAGGCATCTCCTTTGTTGGGCTGTTGTGGTACAGATGGTGGTGACTCACGCTAATAAGGGCTTTGCATCTGCAGGGCTGCTTTTATGTGCGGTCGGGAACCCAACTTTGAGCTCCCGGAGGAGGAGAAGGAAGAACTTAGGAAATTCAAATGGGATGAGTTTTTGGCAATCACTCGCAGCGCAATCAATAATAAAAGTAAATTTCTTTTTTATTTTTTCTCTGTCAGTCTATAAGTTATCCATTATTAAAACTAAATGTTGACAATATGTTTTGTTAACGAACTGAATCAAATCAGAGCACAAGAGAAGGATTGGACCGGGAGGACCGAAGAGATTGCAGAACGATGATGACTGGAATGGCAAACAAGAAGCCGACGGCTTGGCTTCGGATGATATGGAGGCAGATTCATCAGATTCTTGAGCAGCAGTCTGGTGTGTGGTGCCATAATTAATTAATTAGGCGGAATAATCAGAATAAATTTGTAACAGTTGGTTCAGTTTCTTCTAAAGCTTATTGGCGCGCCAACCTTTACTTGTGGGTTAGGCATCGTGCCCACCAGCTTCCCCCCCACCACCCCAAAAACTCCACTTCCCCACGGTCTTCTTTTTATGAAAAGGAGGATATTGTAGAGGTAAAGAGGATGCGACATTTAGATTTAGATTAGATGCATCCCTCGCCATTCAGCATATAATAATTCTATTCAAGTTTCACGGCTTCCCCCACAAATGTGGATGTAGAATGCCGCTGGGCAATCTTTCTGAAAGCATAATTACCCTGGCGAATCTTTTCCCACCCCCACCCCCACCCCCTACCCTCGCTTGCATCGCTACTGGCATAGCAGACCACCGCCTTCATCGGCCACCATCCATCCATCTAATATTTGCTCGTGGAGCAGTCCTTGAAATATTATTTCGGATCTTATTATTAATAATGACGACAAATTGTCGGTAATTCGAGATCGTTATGGTGGAGGGGCTGAGGATATAGGAAGAAGGAACAAAATGGGCATTTGGAAAACCCATGGCTTGGCCCAATCGAAGCAATGACGCAATCCCAATTAATTAATTTAATTTAAAGTCTGGCAAAAGAAGATAGCAACTTTCTAATTTCTATTTTCTTC
Source organism: Kandelia obovata (assembly GCA_021464305.1). Taxonomy (NCBI): domain Eukaryota; kingdom Viridiplantae; phylum Streptophyta; class Magnoliopsida; order Malpighiales; family Rhizophoraceae; genus Kandelia; species Kandelia obovata. The sequence continues at coordinate 671,144 of CM038478.1, read as the reverse complement.
TTCTTCTTCTTCTTCTTCTTTTTATATATATATATCTTTTTACCACCCACGCATCCCGTGACAGAGACAGACCTTTATCATTGCGATAAAAGGAGAGGAGGTTGGGGGATCGAAGTGATTAAAGCGGTTCCGCTGCCGTTCCCGAGGAAGAAACTTCTTTTTAATCGGTGTACTGGAGGTTGGGCTCCTTCCTCAGATATCTCACAGAATTTTGAATTATAACTGCTCGATCATTGAAAGCAAATGGTATCAGTCAATTCGAAGCCCATGCAAGGCAATACCGCCACTTCTCCGCCGCCGCCATTCCCACCACCGCCACCTTTTCCTTCGTCTTCTACTACTTCTCCTGCGGCTTCCGACAACTGGAAGCATCGTATATTGATCCCCACTCTGTGGGCAGGTCTGTCCGTCTATTACTCTCTCTCTCTCTCTCTCGCTCATGTCTTATTGCTCCTTCTTACCCATTTCTTTTCTTGACTTGACCACCAACGGGTCTATCCAATTTTGGGAATTTTGTTAATTTTGCAGGGGTTGTGGGCGGAGGAGTTGGATGCGTGTCTAAGCATCGACGAGTCCATGGACTTGCCAACATTTCTGCTACTTATGCTGCTAACTATGCCATCGTCACTGGTTGCTATTGCGGTAATTTTATATTTCAGTCCCAGTCCCAGTCTCTGTCCCATCCCTTGATCCCGAATGATGTGGAAATTTCTGGCACATTACATACGTGGATTTTTGTATGATTTTGAAATTAGTTCTGAAAGACTGCCACCCTCTCCCGTTTCTCTTTTCTAGCTTTCCCATTGATGGTCAATTTCTACGGAAGAGATTGTGAGCTTCGATATTTTCTTGGAAATAGTCTCAAGTCAGTTCCCTTTCCCTTAGTTTAGATCCGTTTATATCTGGTAGTATGTACAGTGGATAGATTGATACTTCTACAGTGACCACCAACATTGCCATTAGTGTTCTTCATTTTTTCACTTAAAGTTAAAAGGATATATTTGGGATCAGATATTCCTCTTGGAAACATGGTCACCACTCTCTTGCCCTTGCAGACCTACGTTTTTTGTGATATATATAAATATCTATTTTTTCTGAACCAAGATATGTACTTTCTTTCTGATTGCACAGGTGCTCGTGAATTTGTAAAAGTAAGTCGAAAATCAGACCCTGATGATCTAGTGAACTCTGCAGTTGCAGGGTTTGGAAGTGGAGCTCTTCTTGGACGTCTTCAAGGTAAAGCTCATATATAATCTTTTTTGTGTATTCTGCACATCAGTGTTTCTGTGCTATCTGTAAGCACCATTGCTTTTTGAAATCCGAACATAAAGCTGCTGGCCTAATTTTGCGTGGGTATAAATGGCCCAACTTAGCGGTGGCAATCTGCATTTGTTATGTATCTTGTGGGCTATGTGGTCTTTAACATTTCATAGGATGAAATTTTAGACTATCCAACAGAAAGGAGCAAATTTTCATTCTTTTGCTATTTCCATTGCTGTCATGCGGAGCCATAGTTCCAGGGCCAAATTGGTTCATTCTGCTGAAAAGTGCAGTTTTCCTTGATGCTGTGCATAATCTAAGGTTAATGGTGGTTTCTGATGTGATGCGTTACAATTATGTTAGGAGCCAAATCCTTTTATTCTGATGCCTATTAAATGATGGGTTTATAGCTGGAACCAGCTGATGATTAGGTTCTTAATGTCAAGAAGCAAAATTTCTTTTGTCAATGTTATGCGAGATATTTCAAGTGCCTATGAACTTGATAATTTTTGGCAAAAATTACAAATATGATTCTTATACTGTCATGTTTTGTTGCTGCAATCCATTTTGGTATCCTCCATTCCACCTCATAAGCCAAAATATCTTTCTTCATTGACATTTAGGTGGTCAGTTCGGTGCCTTTCGTTACTCAATCATCTTTGCTGTTGTGGGGACAGCCTTGGATTATGCTACTATTAAATTAAGGCCGAACCTGAAGAATTTCAGTGAATCCCTGCTGGGGGGCAAAGACAAGAAAGGCGGCTCATTCAAATTGCCAGAGTGGTCTCCTATACAAGTGCTCGATGAGGAAGCCCTTGCTGCAAAAGAAGCTCGGGAAAAGCCACGATATGCTCAGGGAGTTCTTGGTAAACTAAGCAAGGAAGAATCTTGAGAATAGTTCCTTCCATGTGCGCTAACTTCATCAGTCATATCCATAAATAATATGGTTTCTTGGCTCCCGCCCTGAAAGAAGATTGTCTTCAGTCTAGAATAGAACTTGTTTAGATGTTTTTCAAGTGCTTATCAGTGCTCGACACTCTTTTTTAACACCAAACTCGTTCCCATCAATTGATTATTCCCATTTTTTATTTTGATTTTGTTGTTAAACTCCTCTTTTCAGCATTGTAATAATTTTTAGTGCCCAAAAAGAAAAAAAGAAAAAAAGTATTGTCATAATTTTCACAAGAGCAAAGGAATATGTTGGCGGACAAAATAAGGGCCAGACATCTTCTCTAACCTAAGGATTGCTAAACAACTCATTAACAAATAATAACGAGTACATAACATCCACCCTAAACACTTCATTTACATGTGTCCGAGCAGTGATCCGGACCTGGGCGAGACCAAGATCAACAAATTTGAACTTTCATTTCGCCAATGAGGTGCGTGCATATTGGTGGTGCAACAGAGATCTCTGCGATTTTTCTTGTGACTTTATGAAAGCAGGGAGACAAGCGACACGAACTCCAGAGTCACCCGACCCTTGGACCTTGTGTTGATGACAAAATGCTCTGGATATTTTCGGAGCAACATAAGCAGGCCATACCATGGCTTCCCCTTGGCTTCTGGACCAGGCCACTCCTCAGGAGAAAGGTACTTCCTTACTCGACTATGATGCCAGACATTGCTATATTGCTCCACCAACTGCACAAGAGAGAGACTGAAAAGAATGAGCAAGCAAAAGAATCCTGAGGCTGAGACCCCATTCAAGGCTATCCAAAGGCCAAGATCAGGAATAAAACAAAGCCACAACAGAAAGAGGATCAGAGGGCACATATGATGAAACAACTGATGATTTGAAAATAAATGCAATGTTATGGGACCATGTTTAAATGCTACATGCTTTTTGTTGTTTGATTACTGCTTGTCTTAAATTTAGGAACCAATTCACCAAAGTTTAGCATTCTAATAGAAATATAAAAGTTCAAGCTTCTAATCACCTAAATTATGACATAAGGAGCCAAAAAATGAAGATTCATTCTTGGGTTGCAAGCAAGGTTTTCTGGCAGAAATGCGATTGGAGGGATCAGGACTTCCTACAATCGAGTTAATTATTCAAAAAAAAAAAAAAAAAAAAAAAAACAGAAGATAGTAGTGCTGCCCAGGTATCTTACCAAAACTTAGTTTTGGATTAATAATACTTATTAAGCAGTTCCACCCATATCCAGTACATACTTTGGTTAAAATGGCATCCACAAACAAAAGATTGTAAGGTTATGTTTTTCTCTAAGAGAAGCCATGGCATCCAGTGTGGATTAGTTAAATCAAGAATTTAAACAAGTAGTCACTGTAAATCATAACAAGGAAGTTTTATGTGATGCAAGACCATTAAGCACCAAATGCATCCAGCTAACAATGGACGGGAGCACATAAGAGGCTTGAGATACAACTGTAACCTTATACATACCAGCAATTTCAAGTATAACTAAAATTGTAATTTAAGCCTGTGGAACCAAGAAATTAAAATTAACACCTTTTACAGTGAGAGACAAGAACTAACCTTGGAATGGAGTTTCTCCATGGGCATCCAATCACCAGGACCACATAGATCAGAAAGCACAGTAGCCACAGATGAAACTACATCTTTTTCCTCCAACTGCAGAAGTTGTTGATTGTCTGTCTCACGATCAACCCTTGATCTTCCCTCCATCTTCTTCTCAATGGGCACTGTATATATGCCATGACAATTAACCACGGGTTTTACCAAACAGAGCATATGGCACTCTATAATGCAGAGGTTACAGGAGGAATAGCTATTCATGTGAGAATGTTAGAAATGACGGCCTGAGTTTACAAGGCATGATACCAATGAGGGAAGTAAGGTTCATGGTAGTGATCTTGGATAGCCACCAGCTGTTCTGCTTCAACAGCACCTCAAGGCAGAAATTCAGTCTCCAAAGAAATCAGAAATTCATATTCCATAAGAATGTCTAGATAAAATTGAAAAGTGCAAAGTTTTCCGTTTGGCACCCACTAGCGCATTGAACTGGAACTCAAGGAAGCAAAATTGAAAAACTCAGCCAAATTTATACATAAATATAGATGCGATCATAACATTTTCCTCTCGGCAAACATGAATGACAAGAAGCAAAAATTCTGAAATTAATAGCAGAGCAGAAAATGAAAACGACAAACATCGCCACCACTACTAACCTAATGCTCCGGCTAATCCCGCTTTACCACTGGACCCACCACTACCACCACCGGCACCGTACCCATAACTTTCCAACCCTTCCCTTCTCAGCTTCTTTCCACTGCCGCTGCCGCTGCGGCCGCCGCCAATGTCCTCCTCGTCATCATCATACTCCTCCTCGAAATACTCTCTCCCTCTCCCCTTCTTACCCGCCGCCCCAGCGACCGGCCCCACCATCCGATCTGCCGCGGCCGAATGATAGCCGTACTGCGGGGGGACCACGGGCACGTGGTGTCTCGGGCCGAGGTGTCCGCCGAGAATACTCCTAACGGGGAGCAGGAAATAGAACTCCTTGTCCCCAATTTGCAACAGATCTTGGGAATCGAGCTTTACGGGAGGGTTGCCGGGGAGGTGGAGGACACCCTCGACCAAGCAGCCGTTCTTGCCGAGGACCTCGAGGGCGAAGCGGCGGCGGGTGAAGTCGTAGAAGATACGGGCGTGGTGGCGGGAGATGTTCATACCGCCGCCGAGGCTGGCGAGGTCGACATCGACAGTAGATTTCTTGGAGTTGCGGCCCAATATGATGGAATAGGTCTGCATGTAGTACTCGAAGTCCTCGCCCTGGAGCTTCGCGAACCCCGCTTCCACGTCGCTGCCGGCGGTGCCCATGGCGACAGCGATTCGCAGGAGAAAGAGTCGAAAGAACCACCACGGTCAAGTGTGCCCGGTGCGTTGCGGTTGTTTTGTTTGGTAGCCTAGCCAAATGGCCCAACGGCTCTCGTGTCTTTACTTATTAATTATACCCCATATATGTGTGTGTGTGTGTGTCAATTAAAAAAAGAGGCCCATTCATTAGTGGGTTGGGCTTCCAAAGTTCTCTTTATTGGGCTTGAAAATTATGGAGAAGCAGAATTAATTATAGTGTTTTGTTTTTTGTTTTTTATTTTTCTTTCTACGCGCGCGTGTGTATAGTCCACCTTATTAGCCTGTCAGAGTCGATATCTTCAAGAACCTCTCTCTCTCTCTCTCTCTCTCTATATATATATATATATATATATAGATAGATAGATAGTCTTGACACTAATTCACTTTTAAAGGAAAAAAAAAAGCCCAAAAACATAAGCAATTACATATTATTATAAACAAGCAGGAACGAATCATAATCACAATCATCAAAATCAACAAATTAAAGTAAAATTGGTGGGAAATCTTAGTGATGAATAAATTTAAGAAAATATTTACTAGACACAGAAATAAATAAAAATGAAGTTAATAAAATAATACATATGGTAAATTAAATAAATAAAAAGATAGAGATAAGCAAACAAATAAGAATGTAAGAAGTGAATTAATGATAAGAGAGAAAAATAAATTAATTTTAGTATTTTATTTGTTAAACTTAATTTCCTATTACAGCAATCGGCCACTTCTGGGCTGTATTGATTTGAATGGAAAATTTTCGGTGAGCAAAGAAGGAACTGTGATTTGTACTTTTCTCTTGGCCTGCACTACCACCCAGAGAGAGAGAGAGAGAGAGAGAGAGAGAGAGAGAGAGAGAGAGAGTTTTGCTGAAGAACTCTCGCATCCGCTTGTCTTTGAGTTGCTGTTTTAAAAAGGAAAAAAGGAAAAAGAAAAAAAAAAAGTTCTGTTAGGTGGACTTTTATTTATAGCGTAGGAGAAGTAGTAGTGCTCTACTGCGTGTCTAGTGTAGCGTAGCGTAGAGCAGAGAAAGAGAGAGAGAGAGAGAGTCAACTAATCGTTATTTCCACCGAAATAGGAGGGCGACCATCCTTCTATTTAAAGCGCAGCGCAGGGACACAAATACACACTCCCACCAACTCCCTCAGGCCGCCACTTCTTCTCCACAACAAAGTACAACCCCCCCCCCCACCCATTCCGCCCACCCCCCCCCCTCTCCAAAAAAACTCTCTTCGGTCTATTTTTGGAGAGAGAGAGAGAGAGTCAAATAATGGGGCGGGTATCGTGTGCTGCCGTTGCGGACCCAACTCAGGCCCTTGTAGCCCAATGCAGGTTTCTGGCCCAGCCACATCCCTCCCGCCGTCCAAACGCCCTCGTTTTCCGCCTCCCGGCTGCACCCAGACTCCCCCCTCCCCTCCCCGTCCGCGCCGTCCTTTCCCAGGGAGAGGCCTTCTCTCCGGTCGTTTGTGGATCCCCTGCTGACAGCTTGCCCGACCGCCTCCGCTTGGGGAGCTTGACCGAAGACGGCTTGTCTTACAAGGAGAAGTTTATAGTGCGGTCTTACGAGGTTGGGATTAACAAGACTGCTACTGTCGAGACCATTGCCAATCTCTTGCAGGTCCCTCCACTTGTTTCTCTTTTTTCCTTTTTTTTTTTTTTGGTTTGATTTGGTTGTGGCAAATCGAAATACTACTTCCCTACCCTGTTTCTTTCTTCTCCATTTGTTTGGAATTTGGTGTTTGGTTTTCCCGGGAAAATTGTGAAACTTTTGTCATCTGGGCACGATCGGGTCGCAAATTTATTCTCCTTTGCACCTTGTTATGTTGTGAATTTTGTTGGGGTTCTCCTTTGCCTATTGGCGGCTGCCATTATCTGGCGATTCTACCCATTTCGGTTTTTCATATCCTCCTACCCATTTCAGGTTCTCCCCCATCGGTAAAACAATTTTGGTTTTTCTGGGCAGCTGAAAAAGACAAAATCTTGGTGATCCTAGATCTAGTCCTCTGCCCTCCTTTTGCGTTTCATTACATTAAGCATTGCGCTGTGGCGACGACTGGGCGATTTCTGCTAATAATGGCAATTTTAAATTCCTCAAATGTTCGGGTGTGTAAAAATGCAGGAGGTTGGTTGCAATCATGCTCAGAGTGTTGGTTTTTCCACGGATGGATTTGCAACAACTCACACCATGAGGAAGTTGCACCTCATATGGGTAACTGCTCGTATGCACATTGAAATATACAAATACCCGGCATGGTGAGCCATGTTCTCTTTCATTGGCACTCTTAGTTTACAGTCCTGCTTAGCCTTTCCTCTTGTTAACATATAGGCTTGTGTTCCAGGAGTGATGTAGTTGAAATAGAGACATGGTGCCAAAGTGAAGGAAGAATTGGAACTAGACGTGATTGGATTCTCAAGGATTATGCCACTGGTCAAGTTATTGGAAGAGCCACTAGGTGCACTTTGAGCGTCTTTCCTTTTTCTTGTTTTGGCTGAAAACAGTTTGAATGGTAACAAAGGAAAAAGCTTTTGTCTTGACACTTCGTTAGCTAAAGCAAATGTGCCTCAAATCTAACTGCCTTTCAATTTCTTGTACTTGAAGTGTGGCATGTGAAATTAGCTTTAGTTTGTGTTATTTCTCATAAATTATGCTAGATGCTGTACTTTCTTTTAAATAACTCTCATTTTCCGAAGATCCTTAGTGGCTTTTTGATTAATAACAATGATGACCATTATACATTGGTCATTGTTAAACGTAGAAGGTAGAGTGCTTCATTTTTGGTGGATTTTTTCAGCTTTGCTGTATGCAGTCATGTTCCTGTACTATTTTGGCCTTTAGTTTGTATATTTTTTTCACAGATCCACTTACAAAGTTAAACTCTGCATATGTTTTTCTGAGTTGATATACACCGTGGAAGTTGAATGCAAACATTATTTAATTTCAGTAAGTGGGTGATGATGAACCAAGATACAAGGCGGCTGCAGAAAGTCAGTGATGAAGTGCGGGATGAGCTCTCAAATTACTTTCCTAGAGAGCCCAGGTGGGCACCATTTTATTTCTTGATATCTAACTGTTAAATATTATCATCCAGTTTTCTGGAAAAATTTTGCATTATGAAAACTAGCAGAAGCTATTATTTCAGACTTTTGGATTTCTCTCGCTGACCTTATCCCATTTTTGAAGCCCTTGTGCCTGCCACTTTTACATTGCTGATGCAAGTAAAATTAGCAACTTAGGATACTCTTTTACTTTTAGATGTAACATGTCTTGACAATGGTCCCTGTGGGCATGGGGTTGTGGAGGAGATGCAAGAGTTTTGCACCTTTGAATTCATTGCCCATATATTAGCAAAAATTTTTATTTTCAATGTGTTGCAAGCATTCAATGTACTCAAACCATTTAAGTAATATCTTAACTAGTATTTTTAGGTTTTCAATATAATGTGACAAGATATCTTCTGAATGGCAGCCATGGAAGCATAAACGGCATACTGTATAGGGTTAATTGTATCCTACAAACTTTCATTTTCCAAGTCTTGTGCCTGATTAAGCTATGACGTGTGTGCAAGACGATGTTTGTCTTTGTCTTATAGTTGTGAACTTCTTTGTATTAGCCTTTTGTCAATCTGGCTGAGTTTGCTAAGAAGCTGGCTTTGATTTTATCTCTAACAGGCATAGCGGTGTTTTTTGTTCTTTTTTGCAGATTGGCCTTTCCAGAGGAAGATAATCTCAGCTTGAAAAAAATTTTAAAATTAGAAGATCCTGCTCAATTTTCTAGGCTAGGACTTGTTGTAAGATACATAGTTCATCATGATTCTGTCAATACTAATTAGAGTTCTACCCTTCTTTTATTTATTTATTTTTCAATTTTATATAAAATGAAGTTATTCATATGTTTGGTTGGAAATTTGCAGCCAAGGAGAGCAGATCTAGACATGAATCAGCATGTAAACAATGTTACCTATATCGGATGGCTTCTGGAGGTTGGTATCTGATGGTGTTTTTGAGTGATTTCTGTTGGTTTTCTGGCCATTACTTATTTGCTGGATCTGAGAAGCAATTTCCGTATGTCTCCTTATGGCAGAGCATGCCTCAGGAAATCATTGACACTCATGAACTACAAACCATCACATTGGACTACAGAAGGGAATGCCAGCATGATGATGTAGTTGATTCCCTCACCAGCTCAGAATTCTTTGAAGATGCCGAGCCAGTTTGGGGGCTTCAAGGAACGAATGGATCTGTGAGTGTTCCTGATGACCAAGACCGTCACAACTTCCTGCATATATTAAGATTGTCTGGAGATGGGCTTGAAATAAACCGTGGCCGATCTGAGTGGAGAAAGAAGCCGAGGGCCTGAAGAGCAAATATGTGTGATGAGCTCGATATGAACCATGGTCGGACTGAGTGGAGAAAGAAGCCGTAAGGCATGAAGAGCAAATATGTATTATGCCGCGTGTATGCTTTAGAGAGAGTCATTAGCTAAATCTGGTTCCGAAGCTTTTTTTGCAAATTTTGTCATGTCGGGCTGTTGTCTGTTTGCGTGGAGGAACTCGTTTTGTCCTAGGCAACCCATTATTATTAATCTACCATTTGTCAGTTGTTACATTCCAACTTAAAATCCTATTTAGAGAATCAATTGTTGCAGTTCTCTCTCAATAGACAGTTCATCTCTCTCTCTCTCTCTCTCTCTCTCTCTCTCTCGTCTGTACGGCACACCATTTACGCTCGCCTGCTCCTCAATGTTTTGCAGGTTTAGGTCGTGTCAGAAATCTCCACTCTATTGCTGACGTTGAAATTCACAAGTAACCAGCAATTACGTTCCCCTGTATTCTCATAATAACCAGCAATTTCTTAATTGATGTTTTCCCCTGTCTCTTATACACATCTAGATGTGTATAAGAGACAGATCTACCATTTGTCAGTTGTTACATTCCAACTCAAAATCCTATTTAGAGAATCAATTTTTGCAGTTCTCTCTCAATAGACTGTGCATCTCTCTCTCTCTCTCTCTCTCTCTCTCTCTCGTCTGGACGGCATACCATTTAGGCTCGCCTGCTCCTCAATGTTTTGCAGGTTTAGGTCGTGTCAGAAATCTCCACTTTATTGCTGACGTTGAAATTCACAAGTAACCAGCAATTACGTTCCCCTGTATTCTCATAATAACCAGCAATTTCTTAATTGATGTTTTCCCTACCCACATGGCCGTGACCCTTGAGTATGGGAATGAAGTTGCCATCCTTTGCTTGTCGTGTCGGCAGTCGACCCACCCCATCAAGAAACCTCGTACAGAGCTGTAAAAATCATCGGCAAGAACCAGGGACAAAACCTGGTTAGCAACAAGCTCAAAGAAGAGAAGCAACAAGCTCGTCTTATTTTTCTTTCTCATGGCGTTTCTTGCAGGCAATGGCTTCCAAGGAGCAAAAGATGCCGCCCTGAACAGCGAAGCCTACGGCCAGAAATGCCCGTTGGGTGGACCTGGTGGTTTTTGGGCCCCATGACATGGTGGTTTCGGAGGCCTCGGCCCTGGTGGTTTTGGGGGCCTTGGTCCTAGAGTCTGGTGTGGATGGCCCTGGACAAGATTTGGGCCTTTTCCTGGGAGGCGAGCATGGACTGAATACACAGGTCCAAGATCATGTTGGGCGTGGCGGAGTTACACCATCTGGTAGTGGAACCACCGGCGGCCGGCCCCCCTGACAGATTTCACCAACACATGTTACTGCCTCGCTACTGCACAAGAAACACTGCCTCTGTAAAATAAATAAAGGAGCCTTTTTGTTTTTTTTTTTCTCTCATATTAGTAATAGTAGGCTTTCCGCACGTTTTCTAAGTTACTAGTTAAACTATCGTTGTCCTTCAATCAACGTATGATAATGGTCTGCTTGAATCGATTGTCTTCCTTTTACCTCCTCGTTTCCCTCTCTTAACCTTTCCATTTCCCCCTCCCAGTCCCCAAAAACACAAAAAAAAAAAATTGTAAACGGATAAGAATCACTTTGGATGCAAGTCGTACCAGTTTCATCTCAAACTGGCCACGGTGCCTACAATATTTTCTTTGACCCATATATCGCAAGCTAACCTTAGCCTTTACTTAGGCCGTAGGCACCGAGCCAAGCATGCTCGGGCATTGGCTCTCTATATATTTCGGATCGATTTCTCATACGAATCAGAGCAGGCAAGTTTAACCTGCGGGCTTCTTGGTTCAGAAAAATAACCGAGTCGAATATATTCACGAGATTACCAGGTAAGCATAGGTATGGCCATAACTTCTAAAAAAAACAACAAACATAGTCGAACACGAGAGATTAAAAGAAGGCCTCTTGCGTGGAGATTGAGAGTTCAGATTACACCCCCCCTTCCAATTATCGCACTAATATACGAGGTTGGCAAACAAAACGACAGAGGGTTTGTTTAGATGGCGAAAAGCGTAGGGCTTGTCAGAGGATGAATGAACTACCGGCCACACGCAAGTCGCATAGCACGATATGATATTTACAAGTGTCGAGACAGAACAGTATTAAGTTCTTCTCCGTTAAACTTCCGCACAGTAGACATGCACCTAACTTGTCATCTCGGTTATGACAACAAATGCAAATTCAATTACAAATTTTTGTAATTATCATCCATCAAATCAAATATAATATTTTCTCTAAAAATAAACCGCCAATACCAATGCCATCTTTTAGATCAAAAGTCCATTTTTAGAATATGAAAAATGAGAATTGAGCACACGCCATAGAGCATTCTGTCTCAATAACGCTTTGCTTCTACGTAACCCTGTTGCAGAAAAAAAGAGGAGAGAAATAAGTTAGAGAAACAGATGCAGACATAGAAAAATGCAATTGCACTGCACTCACGATGCATTGAGCAAATTGTATAACTAGTCTAATTCAAGTAGAAAACAAACTGCAGAAGAACACAAATAACAAAATGTTCAGTTCCAATTCATGCTCTACCAGCAAGATCAAAAGCAGTTAGAAGCTTGGAAAACCCAGTAACATCATGCAAGAAGATTTAATGTTCTGAAGGTGAGGTGCATGCGGCCACTAATATTTACCATCTTTGTATTTAACACAGAAGCCCCGTACTCTGTTCTCCTGCTGCTGAATAGTAAGTGCTACAATAGGAAATAAAGCAATTAAGAAGACTTACATAATTAGTGATTTGGCATGAGCATCGAACTCAGCTGGTTGCTGGAAGGAACACCCTAATAAGTTCCTTAACAGTGATTCTTTTCCTACAAGTTGGACATTTAGCCTGTGCTGCTATTGCAGCCTTAATGCAAGTCTTACAGAATATGTGTCCACATCTAGTTGATGTCTCCTCAACGAGTGGACCCATGCAAATGGGACAATTGAAGGTCACCTCCTTTGGAGGAGGTGGCAATGGTGCCTGCAGCGGCTGCACATGCTCTCTCTGCCAGTAAAATACGACAATGAGATTCAAACCTTCTAAATCCAATCACTAAAATAAAGGGCAAATGACATGATATCCTTGTGAACATGCACCCATGCAAGTGCATGAAAATACAAATGCATTGATGTCCATCAGGTCCTTTTATCTTTTTTCCTTTTTTTCCAAGTCTTTTCAAAGAGTGAATTGAGAGTTATAACGATGGACAGGTACATGGTGTACAATCAATTATCTGATTGTAGGAAAAGAAAAGAACAGCAAAGGAACTATGTACAATCAATCTGACTGCACATGCAAAGGCAGACATGGAATTGAGTTTGAAAGTCTTACTGTAGAGCTGCTACTGCTCTCCAAATTAATATAGAGATCACAGTTGATAATTGTTTGATTTGACTGGGCCTTTCGGCGCTTACTGTTATGTTGATTGTATGTCAACCTACTTGTTCGCCCTGCACAGAGATATGAGAATGAATGTCTGACACCACAGACACTTATCAGGACAACACAATATTTTCTCCTATCTAAAAATAATAATAGCCAAAAATGAAAAACCAGATATAAATGGAGGACAATAACTGATAATCATTGTCAGAAAAGAAGAACCTAGTGCATCGGAAAAGGGAGTAACCTAAATGTTATCTAAGACAATGGCAAAATAAAGACATGCAGCGACAAACACAACAGTTAAAGAGAAACATGTAATACCGATACCCGTATCAACATCAACAACAACATTCCGTCCCCGAGTTCTCTGAGCATTGTCCTTGGCCTAAAGTGAAATTCAATAAAAAAAAAAAGGTGAACTCCAGCAAGCTGAAAAAGCCGTATTTAAGATGAATAACCAATAGATCAATAACCAATAGATCGCTACAAATGCAGCCCAAAGTGCATGAGACTTCCAGAAACTCTGAGCAGGCTCATCCACCATACACAGCCTTGCCTTGCATTTAGAATTTTTGCAAAGAGAATAGTTTTCATGACTTGGACCTGATACTCTCTGATCACAAAGAAGCTACCTTGCCTCGTGCCAAGTATCATCAGCGGCTAAAAGAGCAAAAAGAAAAATAGAAAGCATACCACAGCAAAGGCCCTTGGAGATGATTCGACAACATCATCATCAAAAGCCTCAACATCAATAGCAGCTGGTGCTACAGAATGTGGTCTGCCTTCCACTCCCTGAATCGCAGCCTGAGTTGAAGTCCCTTCCTGTTCCCTGCCTTCAATTGGAGGCACGTTCAAGTCTAGCAATGTCTTCCTCCTTCGGTACCCCCTCAACCCGTGAGTTTGAGTGCTCATTTTCTTTCTTTAGTCTTCGTTTCAAAACTTTCCAGCTTTGAAAACCTTGACAAAAAAAAACATACATACATATATATTTCAATCCAATAACAAAACAATATAGTAAAGAGGCAGTCACAATTCCAAAATAGACATATTTAGGGCGGGATTCTAAATTCAGAAATCGCCCAATCAATGCCTTTATGAACCACAAAAGCAATCTGTCAAGGGCTCCGCTTTCCAAACAGAGTCCCAATTTCACGCAGCTAAGTACAAATCCCGGCAGTTTATGTGAAAAGAGTGTAAACAAATTCTTTAAAAAAAGGCAAGGGAAGACATTTATTTGGATTTTCTTTGTTTTTTTCTTTAAAGGAAAACAAAAACTAAGAATCCGCATTTCGTCAACAAACATTGACAATAAAAAAAATGCACAAAAAAAAAAATAATAATTAAACTTCTATGTCAAAATAGTGTGCGATTAAACGCACCATCAGAAAAAAAAAAATCAAAACTTTGACATATATCTAAGTTGAAAAATTCAGCTTTGTAATGAAAAAGAAATAGTGTCACTGCATAAGAACAGACTTATTTTTACATCCATCGGAAACACGGAATCAGACTAAAAATCAGACTAACAACCAACCATTTTCCCAGTTCAGAAACACAAACTAGACCAAAAAATCCACCAAGAAAAAAAAAAACAGAGAGAGAGAGAGAGAGATAGAGAATCGGAGGAGGCTGGAGGCAACAAAGCCGATCATCATCTCATCGGAAGTAGAGAGATCGTCATATGATGAATTAGGAAGTGGGAGAAGTGTAATATACCTGTCTAATCCGAGGCCAACTCTAATCCCAAGTCAATTTGGCTAATAATTAAACCGAATAAGCAATGATCGAGCCAGGCAACTAAACACATATATAAGTCCTCCTCCGGAGTTGTAGGCAATTCTATTTCTATGGGTTTCTTTGGTTCTCTGTTGTTTTTTTTTTTTGGGGGGGGGGGGGTTGAGGGGCCCGCGCGGGGGAAATGGAAAAGAGGAACGACCAGACAGGAAGGCTCAGGGGCGTCGACTTAATTAGATGGAGAAGAGTGTGGTGCCCAAACACCGCTCTTTGGCATCGGCCTTCGGCTTTGCCCTCTCGGGTCTTTTCGCCCACTAAGCCGCGTGGCACCATTCGTCGCCTATTACGACTACTCTCTTTCTTTTTTTTTTTCCTTTTTTTTTGTACTTGCTTTTCTTGCGCTTTGATTTTCCATCACAATTATTTATTAACTTTTTATTAAGTCATTCAACTCCAATATTTTTAGATTGGTTCACAAAATTGAAATTATAATTATAATTCCAACGTAATATTAACATTTTATTAAGTCAATTATTAAAGTTATAATCCCCACCATCTTCTGACAGAATACTTTAGGTATACTAATTAGTTTTAAAAAGCTTATTTTTCATAAACGCAACAGTTTTAGCATATCTTACATATGATTTTTCAATAAACAGAATATTGTGGCATGGCAAGAGAAAAATAAATAAAATCTCCATAACAAATGACAGCTAGCATATCCGCTTAGTGTGATGGCTATGTCTACATCTAATAATGTACCCACACCGGCCACCAGACCTAGACACAAGAAAGAGGGGAGAGGGGTCAAAACTTTGTAAAAACTGCTCCATCCCAGAAAGAGATCATTACAAATTTACAGGGTAATACAAAACAGCAATTTCCACGTCAAAACTGGAATGATCTAATTCCCCACTTTCTACCACTGAATGTCCTTGCACAGGCTCGCCAGCCCCCTCAGCATTTGTCGATATTATTGATAACGTTGGACTGTAATAGGCTACCTACCAACTTTCCACAACAGGGTAATATCCAAAAAAAAAAAAACAAAAAGTGTGACTCCGACAATTAAAAACCAAGGAGCAACCCCAAAAATATTTGAAAACCAAAGGGTTATGATTTCTCCTTTTCTGACAGTAAGGAAAAATGTTTGGGCAGTTTATCACAACCAGGATTATAAACTGTATCTACATTTTGTCAGACAGAAAAATGTAATGAAATGTTTTTAATTGAATTTTCTTTGCAAATTTGAAAGGCTAATATCAATATCTGAATCTTAGAAGAAGAAAGACAGTAGAACTGAAGTAGAATGAAATGTGACACCCTTTTTTATTACAGACAAAATGGATAAAAAAAAAAAAATAGCAGCAAACACACGTCCACCCCCAAAACAACATGTCAAAGTTGAGAGCCAGGTTGATTTTGTGAAACTTTACATTAGAGATTCTCGGTTAATCTGACCATAAAATTGTTAATTGCGCCTTTATCTAAAACAATCCATGAGGATTCAAATAACTCATGAAAGAATTCAGCTTTAATCTCCTCCGCAGCATTTCTAAATGCAATACCAAATGCATTACCTTGGACGGCCCCAAGCCGAGGCTTTCCACAAACCCCAACGATCAACATCTTGTTTGGTTCCTGTGATAAGCAAGCACAAAGCAAAGGCTTTGCTCGAGCTCCTTTCTCCCTTAAGGCATCCATAATAAAATAGCAGAATTTAGTCAAAGCTTGTGGATAACCCAACAGCCTTGCATCTACAGAATCCTCAAGCTTTACCCACCTGAACTTTCTTCCACTTCTGATGGAACCGCTCTTTGTTATTGCTGCACTCCCTTGTCTAAGGATTGCCCGCTGTACCTTGATTGCTTGTTGCATTCCATCTCTCAACATATCAAGATTGCTCAAAGACAGTGCATCATAAGCCTC
Source organism: Kandelia obovata (assembly GCA_021464305.1). NCBI lineage: Eukaryota > Viridiplantae > Streptophyta > Magnoliopsida > Malpighiales > Rhizophoraceae > Kandelia > Kandelia obovata. The sequence continues at coordinate 654,595 of CM038478.1, read as the reverse complement.
GCCAAACTTAGAAGCACAAGATCCATCAGAATTTACAAATGACTCAAGCAATGCTGTTACTCCGTATACCACATCTGCTGCGGACACCTTAGAGCTATACCCATGTAGCCTCAGGAAACTCCTATAGTAAAAGTCAGTAAGCCCATATTCAGGTAGAAATCTTTCGAACTCGTCCTTCATCTTGCGCTTCACCTCAATATTCATGTACTGAAACTTCTGTTGGCATTCCACAAGTGCAAATCCCATCCTTGCAAGTAGAAGCTTAAGTTTCTTCATTCCATTGTCGCTCCAGGTCTTCAATTTTGTGGCTATGTAAGACGAACACAGCATGGAATCAAATAAATTCCACTCTCTTAGCAACATTAGTCTTGGCTCATCTTCATAGGCTATCCTAGATGACTCGGGCGCCCCAATTTTAGTTCCGTCTTTGAGAGTCACCGTAGTAACTGCTTCCAAATTCCCCAGACTGTTAATATGCTGCTCAAGCTCCATAACTCCAGCTTGGTACCTCTCATCTGTTAATCTCTCGTGGACAAACTGATCTGTTAGCGAAACACATGCCAACCAAAGCAACTCATTTGTGTTCTTCCTCAAAGAATGGGACAAATCGTAAATTAGACACCCCGAGGGTTTTCCATGGAAAGTACCCATACGGTAATACGCCCTTTTCAATTTCCTGAAAAGCTGAACCGGATCATTTTCTTTCTCTCGGGAAACTTTCCTACGCTTACTTGGCCCACCGTCTCCATCCTCCTCTTCCTCGTCACTTTCACTGTCTTCCTCATCCTCCTCTTCACTCTCATCAACCTCATCGTCACTATTCAACTCACTGGCACTAGCCAAAGCGGAAACGTCAAAATCATAAGCCAAATCAGCCTGATTCTCATCATCTCTGGTGTAAAGCACAATGACACTCTCATTTTCGTCGCCCAAGTTATGCAAATGGATGGGACGATGGCTGTCAACCACAAAAACACGAGCCCCGGGGCCCAATTGGAGCAACCGGCGCAGGTCACGCTGGCAGCCCCAGTTAATCAAGAGGATGGAAATGGATGATTGATTAGAGAGATGGGGCCCCGCATATTTGTGGATCTCTTGGAAAGAGGATACAGGATAGCAGGCGTAACGGACAGAATCAGATTCGAGGATGTGGAAAATGATTTTGAGGGAACAAAGGGAGTCTACATCAGATGTTGAGGGAAAAATTAGTAGAGGGGACAGTGATGAAGCCGAGACCGATTCACGGAGACGAGCATAAAAGGTCTCCACCGTTTGCTCTCTGACCATAATTCTCTCTCTCTCTCTCTCTCTCTCTCTCTCTCTCTCTCTCTCTCTCTCTCTCTCTCTCTCTCTCTTAATTAACTAACCCCACACCACACAGATTATACAGGTCTAATCTAGACAGACAATGAATATAAATACTACATAGAGTCGCATCATTGGGTTACCTCACACAAACACCGGGACGTCGTTTCTTCCATTTGTTTCTCTGGTTCGGAGCGTTGTTCCGTGCCAGGGCGGCAGAATGACTGAAGACGGCTGGGATATAGCTCGCAAGCTCTGTGGATGGTTGCTTTTACCAGAAGTTGGGATTTTTAGCTTTTTGATTGACTGAAAAAAACTTTTTTTTTTGTGTTTTTTTTGGGGGGGGGGGGAAGCGGGAAGGGTGGAGATGACGCTAAAGAAAAAGTGAGGAGGGGGTGGAGTCTATTGCAGGAAGAGCCACCGCCCGAGGCTATTCTCTTGACTTGACGGGGATTCAAGGTGAGTGGATGAACAGATAGAGAAAGTGAGTTTGGAATTAATCAATCGCGTAAAGCAAAGCAAAATTGAATAATTGAAAATTTGGCTCACCTCTCTCTCTCACACACACTAGCCTCTTCTAGTTGGTCGGCTCGGCGGCCATGCGATTGTGTTATGTGAGAGAGGGAGAAAGAGAGAGAGATTCAAGCTGTTGAGCGTTTCCCTTCTAAAAAATTTTTGAAAATTTTGAAATTTTTCAGCAAACCGCCAAACTCTTTGGCGCTTCGGCCTACCTGTTATTCTGTGACTGCCTCTGGTGTGCCGTTTTGTTAATCCCACCGCTACTGCTCGGATTAGGTTGGAATAAGATCACACGTCATCCTGTGGTCCTTGGTCAAATGGCCAACACAGTTGTCTTCTTGTCTGACCTTTCCTAAAAGGGTTTTCTTTCTTTTTTTTTTCTTTTGTCCTTTTTTTTTTTTTTTTTTGCACTTGTAGACTGTAAGAAGAAAACATCCAGATTCCAAATACTGAGTGGCATGGGGAAAAGGCAAGCCTTCTGATTCCGAAACTATATATATATATATATATATGTGAAAGAAAGAAAGAAAAAGAAAAGGAAGCGTTTTAAAGAGAAGAAAACGATAGAATTTGCTAATCCAGTCAAAACCTATCGATGCAACAACGAAAACGAAGGAAAGGTTATTGTGGGCTTCGATCACTCCAGTTTAAATGATACCAAACAAATGAACCAATATACATTAGCAATTCCCTTCATTCCTACCAACAAATAACTCTGGTGTATACATACATTGAATTAAATTACATTGCCCCACAACAGAGACCAGCAAGATAATAAAACATACCCTTCGAACAAACGCATCTGAATTTGTGTCCTTTCCAACTGAACGTAATTCCCGGACGGAAAGGGGTGATCGCTTGCTCAACTGAAACCATCTAATACTATACCCGAACCACAGAATGAGCCTTGGATAGAACAAAAAACACTGCAAATAAAAAAAACTAAAAAATAGGTTCACCGAGTTACTGTTACAAACACCACACAATTACACAGATTGAGATCATGAATGCACTCCAAAGATGTCACTCTCCGCCAACAGAGCTTCACATCACTCTTTACAAGCTCAACACGCCTTACAATTGTTGACCAACTCCAAGAGGCCTTATTTTCTGCCCCATGGAAAGCAACAACTCTGAAAAAAGAAAAAAAAATCAAGAAATGAAAAAAAAAAAATTAGATATATCAGCATCACAAGGCACAACCCACAAAGCACCAGGACCTGTGGACTGGGGTGATAGACAGTAACAGCTTACCTTAGCGTTGTCACTAGGGGACTGCTTGCGAACGTGTGCATAAGGGGACTCCGTAGGAGCTCGAGGCACCATCCCCGCTTGCCTTTCCTCCCGCACTTTGTTGAAAATGTGGGTATAACTATCAGCTGATGCAGAATTAGTCTCATCCCAATCGCCAAACTTTGGAACTGCAGCAGCCTTATCAGGCTGTCACAACAGTAGCCACAAAAGCCAGACAAATTTCAGCATTGTATTGAGAGACCTGGATTGTTTGGGGGAACTAGAGACACAGACAAAACACATGAACATACTTCATATAGGCCTTGTTCCTTGCAAAATAATTCTTTAATATCTAGGTCATATATGTCTAGCTGCAACAAGCAATCTTGTTATGTCCACAAGACCAAGGTTAGATTATCAATATTATAAGTTATTCAGGGTTGTTGCGGACAAGTAACTTTGCAAGGGGAGAAAAGATAACCAGACACCAAAAGAAGGGGAACAGGGGAATGGAGAAGCTCAGTAGCAGTATACAAACTCAATATCAAAAGTATGCATGACAACAAAACTACAGGAAAAAGAGAGAAAACTTACACTTTCGTCACCTCTTGGTCTCAATCGAGTTCTTCCAGGAGTAGCATGGCCACTTTCATGTGAGCCTTTTCCTTCCCAGGCAGGAGATGGAGCCCCACTGCTCTTCCCAGAGATCCTAGCATGATAATGTAATGGTGATCGCTCAATGCTGTTGTCAGGGCCAGTACTATGTCTTGGAGTTCGCTTATGGGTTTCGCCGTAACCCACTCCATGACCTCCATAACGTTGGGGTGCTGACTCACCGCCTGCTCTGTGGTTCATATTCTCATTGCGGACTGGAGAGTTGGCAAACTGTTTGAGGTCACTTTCTTCCTTACTCCTGTGGCGTTCATGAGTTCGCCTGACAGCTTCAGGCCCTCTTGGTCCATCTGTCTCAGAAACTAAGTCTGGGTTCTCTAGAGGATCGTTGGGATTTATATTCTTTCCTTCACTCCGACCCTTTCGAGCCTCGTTAAAATAGGCCGTGTAAGGAACATTCTCTTCACTTTCCCAATTACCAAACTTGGGTACATGAGAACGTTGCTGCCACAGGAAAAACAGAATGTTAAATCTGCCAGAACATGGTTTATAGAAACCACAAATTCTTCCTGTGTAAAAAGATATCAGTCCATCTATCCTTAGCATTCTTTAAGTATCGATAAATTTAATTTTTATCCTTCCTAATAAGAACAAAGCTTAAGATTATTGAACCATAGTATGCTGATAAACCATCGTCCTAAGGTCCAAGAATGTGAAGTTGCTTCAAACATCTGAGACAAAGCCATATCCCACTTTTTCCTTCAGTACTACACATGTAAACTTTGCAGCGGAGCATAATTTACTCCTTAACAACCTGTTTGCACTGATTCTTTAAAGATAGGTTAATGTTTCACTTCAAGCTATAAGCACAGATAAAATGATGGAACTCCACTTAGGATAGAAAAGGTTCAACCCATTTGGTCCTCAGTGGAGTAAAAAGAAAAGACACATTATTTTATATTACAATAGAAAAAGCAAGTAAAAACTGCATTGTCATAATAAGATTTATTAAATAAATAAATAAAAGAGTAATCAATATGAGATCATGTTAAACAGCAAAACAATATTATTATTTGTGGACAAGTGAAATAAAAATTTAGATAACTCTAAGTTGTTAGGTGAAAGTTCCAAACACGCATGCCAGCTGAAAATGATCTGAGATTTTTACTAATCTGAAGTTGTGAAGGAAAAAGAGAAGAATATGTGATGCCAGAGAAACCAAATAGGAAAAGAATAATATGCAATCAACTGTTTGGGAAGAGATAGAGAAAGAGCAAGCCTGTGATTAGGCATGCCCACATGCAAGCAAGAGAGAGGGAAGGAGAGAGAGCATGACACGACAAAGTTTTACATGTAGTCTACACACCCACAGTTCCTTGTGTAGGTTAGAAAACAACCAAAGAAGAAAAGGATGAGGATAAACACTAAGGGTCAATCTTACAAATGGGGAAAAGTTGATGGACATCTGCAACATTATGCCCCCGAAAATTAGTTCAGCCTCAACAGAGACTGTATCCAATTGAAAGTGTGATAATGTTAAATATTTAAGCTAATATTCAGTTCACAATTAGTGATTTTGAAGACCACTATTGTTGACAGGTCAGCTGTTGATTGAGTTTTAGGGTAATGTAATCTAGCTAAACCCAAGCACAGACTCATCTCACTTGAATTTGACTAGTCTAGATCAGTAGAAAAATGAAATCAGTAAGGTCCCCATGTGACAACTGTTGTGGTACGAGCTTATGCAATATCATTATGATATCCTCCTTTTGAACAAACTGGAAAGTTTAGCCTTTGAGGAATCATAATGTCAGAGAAGTAATACACAACTTCATCCATGCAAAAGAGACACAATCTTCATATCTTAAATAACTCAAACTAACGCCTTTACACAAAATAAAAATCCGGGCCACACGGCTGTGGGAAAAGGAAAGATCCACAAATTACTTGCTTATATATCATTCAGTGACATTGTTCCTCATAAGAACCATATCAAACCATGCAAAAGAAGATTCACAAGACAAAGGACAATGCTGAAAGTGTACTGTGCATGACAATTGGTTATATGCAACACTGGCACTTGAATCAAAATTCAGTAAACATAGGGCAAAGTGATAGCTTAGATTTTTGCCCACAAATATTTTTAAGTGCCAAACACTAACAGAAAGAGACATCCCGTTCACAAGAACCAAATGGCTACCCTCCATTAGCTACCATGTTCACTCCTAGAAATGTAGTGAGAAATCTATTGAAAAAATGGAAACAACAAAGTTAAAAGCATATACTGTAATGTCTTGGTACTAGGACTATTAGCAATCACAAACTATAGGAGTTGATGATTTCTTTCCCAATTTTGGCTAACTTTATTGCATTTATCTTTCGTTTTGTTTTCAACAATTCTCATATACAACAGCCCATCTGGCATGAATCCATTTCCTTTCTTTTCTCAAGTTTATTACAAAGCATTGCAAGGTTCCTTCACTTGCTAATGTTTCCTAATTTTTTTCGGTCAATGCTTAAAAATCCTCAAGAGACGAAGACATCCAAATAGCAAACTGCCGGTTTCCTTTAACGTCTTTCACTATCACGTACAGTCCCAAAGATTCAGTTCCCCCTCCGACCGAAGGTATCCATGTCCATACTCCTAAAGGCAGGAGGGATATAAATCTAGATAACCTGAACACCCCAATCCAGCTCCATAAGTTCACAATTAACAGTTGGTACAGAAAATCCAGCATTGCCAATCAAATGAAGACAATTCAAACCTTTAACAGAAAAGGGAGTTTTTTTTTTTTTTTTGTGGGGGGGGGTTGATTCTTATTCATTTTATCATAATAATGTTTTCTCTTTTTCAGCAACTTCTTCAGCCAGAGAATAGAATAGAGAGAAAACGAAACAGAAGAATACATAGATTCAAAGGAAAAACTTACAGCCATTTCTTTGTTCAACCAACCAAGATTTTGTAGAGAAACTTGAGAACCGCAGACCAGAGATCAATATGCTGAGACCCAATTCAACAACCAGAAGCCGTGATAAACCAGAAACCCAAACGAAGGAAGGAGAAAGAAGAAGAAGAAGAAGAAAGTCCCCCAAGCGAAACCCTTGAGCGACCACGAAGGAAATGAAGGAAAAGACTTTTACCCGCGAGACAGAGAGAGAGAGAGAAACTTTAAAGTAATAAATGTGTGAAAGAGAGAGAGAGGGAGAGGGGGGAGGGAGGAAAGGGATGGGCTTATCGACCATTGACTGAAGCCATATTGACCTTTCTCTCTCTATTTATTTATATTTTTGTATTTGAATTTTTCTTTTCGCTCTCGCTGTAGCTGTAATAAAAAAAAGGAAGAAGAAGAAAAACAAAAACACGAAAACCTTTGTTGCCAGGCTTGGCTTCAAACAGTGTCTCGGTGTGTCTCCCAAGCGTCCTGCCCTGTCCAATGGGTTGGCTTGTGGTTTAGTAAATTGAGTTGTGTGATTAAGCATGGCAGCAGCTTCTGCTCGGGGGCTGGCCGTTGGAATTGACGGCGTGACTGTTAATGGCGGCCGCCCGACCCAACCTTACCTTAATAACCGTCAACGTCAACCTGGAGAGGCCTCCAGGTGTGATGAAATAATAGTTGGTGGCGACATTCTTTGTCAGTTTCTGTCCTGTATACAGCAGAGCTATCAGCCATTAGTAAATCGAGCAATTTATAAATTGGTTTATCTTGTACACTAGCCACTCTGCTCTGTTTGATTTTAACGGTTCTCCTGCTGTGAGTGCTGACACGAGAGTTGCTGACACGAGAGTTCCTGTGAAAAAACAAAATTAATAAATTGCTTTTTATTTATCATAGTTTCTTCTCCTAATACGATTTTCTGCCCATTTGCCCCGTTTGTTATGTGGATGTACCTCATAAAATAATACATTCGAGACTTATCTTTAAGTTTGAAATCAAAGGCAGCCAGAAATTAGAAATCGTCCAAGGGTTGAGATTGTTTGGCTGTATTGTAAACTGTCACGCGGGCCCACTTCTTGCTTAGTCTACTATTCTATTCCGTGCTATACTTCCCAACATCACATGTCTTGACCAACTTCAATAGCTTAATTTGACATAATCGCACGGGTATATTTGCACATGATTATGACCAAATGAAACACCAAAACCCGATCCATGAATTGAATTGTCGTCTAAAACAGTCATTTTTAAATTGCATTAAACAGTTAACTGAACCCCCAACCAAAATAATAATAATCATTTTATGGACAATTGAATTAGTCACAAAAGTGAATTGTACGGCCATAATTCACACGTGGAATGTTCCTTTTTGACTTAGATATTTTCAACTTTAATTTCAATGATACATCAGTTGTATTCACTTTACTTCTCCTTCCCCCCCCCCCCCACAACCACCCCAACCCTCTTTTCTTCTTCTTCTTCTTCTTTTTTTTTTTTTTTTTTTAATATTATCTTTCCTTTTTATATTAGAGGAGAGATTTTCTATATTCTATAAACAATGATAAATCGTGTCTTTTATTTTTATATACTAAGTGCATGTGACCTCCTCCATTTGGTCAGTTGATGATTTTTTTTTTTTTTGTTCTTTGGTATAAGATGATTAAATCTCTTTATATATATATATATATTTAAAATGTGAGCTTTAAATCTCAATCCTTCCCTGACATTTTTGTCATATACGTCACAATCGACTATTATGCGTATAAGAAGGCTAATGTTGATGAGTCGAAATTGGAAGATTAAGGAGATCGATAATATAAGTGTTAGAAAGATAATAAAATAAAATAAAATAGTATAAATTATAATATCTGAAAGACATTTAATATTACTTTTAAAAATATTTTTTTTTTTTTGCTCTCGTACAAAGTATTTCGATACAATAAATTATAATTATTATTATACATTAAAAGAAAAATATATTTTCTTTATTTTGTAACCTTATATACATAAATTAGACTTTTAAACAAATAAGAAATTACAATCAATGAACATTATTAAGCATGAATCAAGATTTTTTTTTCCTTTTGGATTAAAAAATATATAATAATAATAATAATAATAATAATAATAATAATAAGTTAGGGGGCTCAACAATGTACCACACTAATTAATGCCTGTAAACCTTTTTTGTTTTTTTTTTTCCTTTCTTCTATAATTGGTGGCATCATATTTGATTTGGGCCATCCTCGCCTCAGAGGCAGTCGTTTTCCAACTAATGGGTACGTCATGTACATGTGTGTGGCTAAATTAACAAACAGGTACGAAACGATGTGGTGGCAGAAGTGGAGGAGGGTCACTGATACACTTGCTTGAAATGATGTAAATTACATCAAACGTATGATCTAGTATATTTGGTTTGAAAGTAAAAATTTTAGTTAAAATAATAAAAAAAAAACTTTTTACACGAGTACAATAAAAGGAATATATTCTTTCTCAATTTTTTTTTTATAAAAAAAAAAAAAAAGTAAAAGAAGCTATTATTTATCCAATATATTCGAGAATTGCAAGGACACCCTCACGGGCCACTGTCCTACGATGGAGGAGCCTCAATGATAGCGACACTGCCGTTACAATGCAACCACCTCCTTCCTCTTTCTTAAAAAAAAAATAAAAATCCCAATAGCTTCTCTTCTTTTAATCGATTTTTAATATTTTTTACTTCATTAAGTAATCTATTTTTTAAATATGATTCAACCGGAAATAAATGAAATCAATTAAGGAGTTATGCTGATTATTACGAGTAAATAAGTCTGCGTTACCAATTTTTATCACGACAATGAAGCTCCCGAAGCTTCGTCGAACCCAAAAAAAAAAAAAAAAAAAAAAAAAAAAAAAAAAAAAAAAAAAAAAACCCCACGAAGCTCCCAGAGAATTATATATATATTATTTATTATTTTTTATTTCTTTTCTGTTATATATATTATTTTTTATTTTTTATTTCTTTTCTGTTATTCTTTTTTGTACGTTTGAAAGGTGGTCTAAGTCCAAGAGAAGAGGGAGATAAAGAGACGAGATTTCCTACTCACTTCCGAATCAATGATGAGTTGGTCACCCAAACAAATTTGGGTGGTTAGTTTTTTTATTTTGGTTTTTTTGGGGGGTGGGGGTGGGGGGAAGACAATTCTAAATTGCTTTTTGGGCCGCATACTCGATCTCGTATTCTGGCCCCAGCTAGAAACTCTTGGGGCCGCATCTGCTTCCAGATGGGACGAATGCAACTAGGCGGTAAAAAGTCACACTTGCCTTCTAATTTACAATTTTATTTATTTATTTATTATTATTTTTTTTTTTTGGAGGTGAGAGAGGAGGAGGAGGAGGGGGGGTGGGGAAGCAGAGAGAAGCTAAGGCCTGAACGTGTACCGTACTTTCTGGCATTTGTGTTTACCAAAGTACTTAGTAACTGTCTAAACTAGTAGCAGCAAAGGAACAAAGTGCAAGAGTCAGCAAGCAAGCAAAGTCTTCAACACTCCGGATATCTTCTCCTCCATTTTGCCCTTTCTTTGTTTCTTTCTTTTGGGCCTGCCAAAAGGCAACCCCATTTGCAAAATCGCCCTGCCTCCTCTATTCCCCGGACCATAAATAAACCCCACCGTTAATTTTAATTTTTATTGTTTTTGTTTTTGTTTTTTTTTTTTAAAAAAAAAAAAACAGAAAACAAAAAACAAAAAGGAAACTCATGAAAGCAACAAATGGGGCTCCTCCTCCCTGTTCCTCTCCCTTAGCTTAGGAAAAGCTTGTATCTTTTATACTTTGACGAGTGGATCGCACAGATCTGTTAAACCTTTAGCGTCCTCATTTCTGAAACTGAAAAATGAACCCTCATTTTATGAAGCGGTTGTTTTGATTTGTCTCCACGTCGGCACAGTTTAGGCACAATTTCTTTAATTTTGGTGTTTTTCTGAGCGCTGGGGAGTCATCCAACAGTTCTTTTTCCTGTAAAATCGTTAATGGGTTTTAGCTACAGACGTTCCCTTTGATTTGCTTCCTCAAGATGGATCTACGAGCTTAGAAATCACCTGCCCCTGCGCACAGCTTGTAGGGAAATTTTGCCTAGAAGTAAAGAGATATGATTCAGTTGTTATTCTTTGTTCTGTTTGCTGAAGGGGCCGTGGCATTTCTATTATTAGCAAAGATTGGGCCATTGAGAGAGCTGGTAATGAGGAGCCTGGATTACTTGAAGATGGGGAGGGGTCCAGCTACTGTAAAAACTGTGGCTGGTACCCTCTCAGTGATCCTGCTAGCAAGCCTCATGAGCATTGTCAAGATCCAAAACAAGGGCGCTAAGCTTGGTACCATGTCACCCATGGATCAGGTTCTATGGAGAACTCACTTGCTCGAGGCATCGCTTATGAGTAAAATCCCTTTTGATCCTTTTCATCTCTCCGATTCCTTTTGTTTGTTTTTCCACTCTTTTCTTTATATATTGTTTTTCCTTCTTTTCTTTTTTTTCTTTATAACGGCGATGGGCTTTTGCTTCTATTGTCCTGCTACACGGGATATTTAGTTGGAAAAGATTGTTCTTTCCATTTGCCAACAAATTTATTATGCAGCTATGGCATTATAGGAAATCAGATAGTATTTGTTGGGAAATTTGATGGATGTTTAGTTTCTGCAGTGCTTAGTGGCCGTGGCACTCACACACAACTACTGAATTGTAAGAGCCTTTCTTGATAATGTATTGTACGGAATTTCAGCAGTAATTTTGTGTTTCTACAAACGAAAATGCTAGCTTATGACTCTGAGGGATTCATGATCACATTTTTTGCTCATGAGGCTTATATGGTCAAATTGAGTTGTTTTCGTGAATAAGAGATTCCTTAAACTCAATGCTAGCAATCGCTGCATCAATCAATATATTGCTGCACGTATAATTAAGGAGGAAACACCTTTAGATGGGTGGTAATGGCAAAACATATTTGTGCGGCCAGTCTGATATGTCTAAGGATTTGTTGAAGTTTCTCAACTGGCCATTACCATGTAAAAGATTAAATGAAACTACCGATAATGCTCTGTAGCTTTCTACAAACATTGGATGTCCTTATTGGTATCCTGGAAAGGACAATATTAATAATGTTTACATAGAAATAAAAAGAACATATGCAGATCTTTTGATTTCTTCGTTTGACAATGAACTTGAAAGATTCTGTCAGTGATCAATTATTGACTTCCCTTGGAAGACATATTCAGGATTCCACCACAATGATCAGTAGTGCATTCCATCCATCTGATCCAAATACTTATGACCACAATATTAACCATATTAGTGCTACTTGCCATGGTTGGTATTTGGTCATCTTGTTTAATCTGTTTCTATCTCACATTTTCTCTTATTGGGTGAATTGCCTTGTAAAGCAGCATCCTCTGCCCTGCCTGTACCACCCTTCCCCACTCGCACCCCCATTTTCCCCTTTGGTATAAACTGCCATGCATTAGATTGTGTAGGGCATATTACAGCTTGCTCCAAAACAACCTACTGTTTGTTGCGAAAACGCATCAGGAAGTAAAGTAGATTACACATTTTGCCTGTTGACCAGGAACATATGGTGCTCTGTTGTTGACCTAATGGTTGACATGAGAAAAGTTTCCTAATCTTTGGCTGACACTATTTGCAATCTTGCATCTTAGCACTTCATGAAAATTATTGCTGACACAGATCCCATTATTTGGTCTTAAACCCCCTTCCTCTTTTTAATTGCTTGAAATTGACTGTACAGGCTTCACACTATTTCTTGGATTCATAATTGATCGAATGCACCATTATCTTACTAAACTTATTGCACTGAGGAAGAATGCGGGATCCTCAAAAGAGGAACTTGAAAATCTCCAGAAAGAGAAAGTGCAGCTTAATGAGAAGGAAGAGAAAGCATCTAAGGAAATACAGCAGCTGCAAGAACAAATTTTAAGCCTGTCTGAAAATGTGAAGAAGTTGAAGTCAGAATCCGAAAAGAAAGACAAGCAGATTGAAACTGCTGAAGCCCATGTTATTTCCCTTCAGAAACAGTCTGCAGACCTATTACTTGAATACGACCGTTTGTTGGAAGACAATCAGAATCTTCAGGCTCAAGCAGGGTATAGGCCTTGAGGAAATTTCAGAAGGTACCATTAAAATTCAAATTTTGGCAATTATTTTTGTTTGCTGGTAATGTTGCCGAAAGTATCTTTGTTGCTTCACAGAACTGGCGATTACGTGGTGCTCGTTCACTGGGGCAAAATGGAAGCAGCTAGCTTCTCTCGGATGAAGAAAAAAAGCCTTGTTTGCCCATTGTTGAAAATTTTGCAGTCTATGAATCTTGAATCATTGAAACCTCCAGTTTTGTCTCCGAATTTTCCATTCAGTTTTGAGGCAACTAACAGAGGGACTGCAGTTCACATTTTACATTATTGATATTATTTCACAATTTCCTGCTCCGTGAGAGGTAGCAGATAACTGGATGTACTTTTTGACACAATCTCTCTTACTTCCCCCTCCCCCATGCATCTAGTAACAATCTTGAAGAGTGCGAGCATGAGAAATGTAAGGTGCAATTCAACGTCCAGGCAGTAAGAAAAAGTGCAATCTCAACCAGTCAGCAACTGAAGATCAATAGCGTTCTACAAACACAGCGGATAACCAGAGTCATTTCTTGCACCGAGTGTATGTTAATGCACGTTAATATTCGAAGTTTCATCAGACCAGGTGATATTTCAGATGCACAATGTGGCGTCAACACACTAGGGGCCAAAAAAAAAAACAGAGGCAGAAATGACAAAAGAAGAAAGAAAAGCTTGCACTAGAATGCCCGAGAGCACTGAAATTCTGGGACCTTCTCCAGTTCAAATTAACTTCTACTAATTTCTGTACGAAAGCTTGAATAGCTCTTCCCAACAGCATTCACCGCTAGTGCTTAATCTTGACATGTTGACGGTCATGGCTGCAGATGGTAGCACTGACATAGGCCGGAAGGCTGCCTTGAGCTCGAGCTGGTCCACAAGCCTGCACAGAAAAAGTAAAACATGATAAGGCACAAAGAGTAGATTTCTTCATAAGATCTTTATTCCCTGAAGTTTGATTAATAAATGGCATGACATTATCTGGACAATTGGCCAACAACCGGACATGACTTCATTTGGGCGCGCCACCAACATAGTAGCTTTACATAAACAAAATTTACATAGCCCGTCGACCAGTAGAAAAATGTGTTTGGTGCCAACAATGGCTTCCATTGACATGAAGATATCCTCCTACAGGTCCACAGCATATCTAAATTGTAGACATATCACAGATGCAATCATTCTGTTCCACCTAAGTAGGAAGTGTCATACCAAACACGACAATCAGATCTTGATTGCTAGGTTAAAATGCTATAATTTTGAAGAGATAGTTAGCAAACAAGGTCTGAAATAATTTAAAACCACATTCATCTAGCGCACTGCTGAAAATCAAAATCCACAGAACCGACAGCTGAACAGCTTCCCAAGAAACGATAAAGAAAAATGCCACGGTCACACACACAGTGCACAAGGCACGAAAAGCATCCATGATTTCTGATTTATCCAATTTAAAAATCGATTGTAGATACGAAATAACATTGATCAATGGAGGCATACATACTCAAGTGAGCACTATCTGTAATTTTCATAATTAGATCTAATCTTGCATCCATACAATTAGTGCACCACATGACCAGAGTCAATCAAGCATCCCTTTGAGTGTTAAAAGGACTAAAGTAACCATTAAGTATAACCTAATATAAGCACACATATAAAACTGTCCCTTGCAATTGCCATGTCATTTGGCCATAATTATCAGCACAGAAATACAGAAATGTTCCAAACAGAAGATAAATTTGTGAGTGAAAAGATGAAATTAATGAAATGATTACCAGACAGAACACTTCTCTAAAAATACCTCAGTGGTACTGGTTTGCAGAATAAGCATACTTACAAATTCATTACCTTGAGCCCACGCTCATAATTATTGTTGGCAGACCAATGCATTTGGCCATCCTCTCCTAGCCCACATTTTTTGGACTGCAAAGCGTGTGAAACTGTCAATTGTGCAGCGGTTGGACAAGTTAATAATTTTGATTGCTCGATAGCTGTCCATTCTGAGACAACACCAACATTAGGAATTCCCAAGGGAACCAACTTCAGAAATCTGGCCAGCAGATAGGAAGATAGGAACAAAGTATGAGGAGAACAGTGGCATCATACCATTTCTAGGAAAATAAATAAGAAATTCTGTGAAAAGTCAAAATTTTATGTACTCTTTTGGGTACCTATTCTTACCCGATATGAACAATCTCACAAGAAGCAGCATATTGTTAGACCGGGGCTTCCAGTGATTCCACAAAAAATGCTTCCTCTTCTATTTCATGTGGCAAAAATAACTGGGTCTAAGACATATTTAGTTGCTTTGATCTGATAGTCCAAACTATTCAAAATCTGCATGCTATCTAGATATTGGTGATGATTCTTATCTTCCATCAGAAAAGCTTCGTGCTTCCCATTCACTTCCACCACACTATAACCAGGTACTTTCCTCTTTCCTGTCATTTTCATGATGGTCCTTAAAACAGCTACTTCATCCCACTTCCTTGCCAAGGAAAAGAAGTTTGAAACCAAAGCATATATTCCCAAGTCCTCTGGATTTGATTCAAGGATCTTCTTTGCTGCAATTTCTCCAATCAATAATTCCCCATTATTATGGCAACCTGACAGGAGAGCAACCCAAATAGCAAGGCCCGGTTCAGTGTTCATGGTTTCTATCAGCTGACAGGCTTCTTCCACTTTTCCTGCCCGGGCCAAGAGATCAACCATACACGCATAATGCTTCTCAGTCGGTTGGAGCTTATACTTGTTGACCATGACATCAAACAAGTATTTACCTTCTTTCACCAGTCCCGAGTGACCAAGAGCTGAAAGAAGAGAAGCAAATGTTGCATGATCGGGTTTTTTGTTTGTTTCCCTCATCTCGAGGAAGAGTGAGAGAGCTTCCTTTCCATGCCCATGGTTCCCATAGCAGGCAATCATTACATTCCACAATATCAAGTCTTTGGAATCTACACGATCAAATAGAACACGAGCACAAGAAAGTGCACCAGATTTTGCGTACATGTCAATCAATGCAGTACTCAAAGCTCTCCGAAAATCCATCCTTCTAACAATGTATCCATGTAGAGACTTCCCCAATACCAAATTTCTAACCTGTGAACATGCTGAAAGTGCACTCACGAGAGATGCTGAATCAGGTCTGAACCCTGAACCTTGCATTTCAACAAGCAGTTGAAATGCATCCTCTGGAAAACCATTCCTAGCAAAGCCAGAAATCAGAGCACCCCAAGAAACATCATTCTTATGGGGCATGTCCATAAAGACCCGAGAGGCGAGCTCCAAATGGCCATTCTTTGCATACATGTCAACGAGGCTGGTTTGAGCAAGAACATCATTCAAAAGCAACTGTCTCCTAACCATATACCCATGAACGGAAAGACCCAACTTCAAGTCCCCAAGACTAGCACAAGCCTGAATCAGCCCTACCATTAAAATCCCATCTCCCTCGACCCCTTCATTTTGCATCATCCTATACATATCGAGTGCTTCTATGGGGCGGCCACCCTGCACAAATCCCATTATAGTTGTTGTCCAACACACAACATCCTTTTTTACCAAGCTATCAAGCACCCCCTTAGCTTGGTCCAATTTTCCACACTTGACATACAAATTCAAAATGGAAGAAGCAACAAACACGTCATCCCCATAACCAAAATCGATAGCTTGAACCCAGATTTCCTCACCCATATACAAGTCCACCAAACTGGAGCAGGCCTTCAACGCAACCGTGAAAGTTGAGCTGTCGGGTCTGACCCGTAACCCGCGGGATATCATTGCACGGTAAAGACTCAAGACATGATGGGGGGAATCAGCGCGAGAATAGGCAACGATCATCGAATTCCAAACGTTGACGCCTGGGTGGGGAGTATTGTCGAACAGTCGGCGAGCAACAACAATGAGGCCAGCGCGCGCATAGGAGGCAATTAGGCGGGCAGTGGCAGAGGAGGAGTTGGTGTTGGTTGTGATCAATAGGGCGTGAATTTGAACAAGGGATGTCTTCTTGTCTTTACAAGCTGAGAGAAGAGGGTTGAGGCAATTTGGCAATTGAAGTTGCTGCCATCTTAATCTTATCACCGGCGGCGGCATCATTTATTTAAGCATTTCTTTGTTTTTTAAGAGAGCCTTTTGTAGAGTTTTCCTTCCAATCAAACATCACCACGTGGCAATTGGCCCCAACTAATCCTCCGGAATCCAATGCGAACGAGGATTCCTATCGATTACGAATAAAGAAAAATAGCGTTATGTACGTTTGTTTAACTCTCACATTTTCGAGTCAGAAGAGATTCTTAGAACTTATAAATTAATTTTTTTGGGAGGTGTGGGAGAATATCACGGCCACCCTTATTCTTTTGGAGAATGGAGAAGGTAATGTACCGTGATAATTAGCTTTGGAAGTGTTTTTATTTTTTATTTTTTCTGTTTTGCTGAAAATTAGGGAGGGGAGGGTATTCAAGTAAATTCAGTTCTACCCCGGGCCACCGGTACTTCAAAAGAACGCCACCGACCAACTTAAAATTCCCGCTTTTATATATATATATATATAAAGAAAAAGAAAAAGAGCATTATCATTATTATATAAATAATTCCTTTTCCAAGAGGACTCCTCCAAAAGTTTCCCCCGCCAAAGAAGAAAAAAAAAAAAACAAAATCAATTTTATTTGAGGGATTTTCCTAAAACTAACAAAAGAACAAAAAGAAAAAAAGGCTTTGTCCTTGTCTTCCTTTCTTTATGTTTATGTATATATCTATATATATATATATATATATATATTTATTTATTTATGTATAAGAAGCAATGATAAGGTTATTTTCCTTGAAATTAATCAATTAAGTTTATTTTCTGCCAGTTCCCTCTTGCCAAGCTACTGCGCTAAGGAAGCAAGGAGTTGAGAGTTTAGAGAGGACAAGAACAATGGCTGAAATGAAAGGATCCGAGATATCGGAAACTGCTCAGGCAGATGATGTTCCACCGGCGGCAGCAGCAGCAGCAGAAGAAGAACAAGCAGTAGAACAATCCGATTTCGACCCTAAAGCAATGCGTAAAACGAAGCCCGGTTTGAAGCGTCTCTTTCTCACCATATCGCTCCTTTTCTCCTTCCTTCTGGGTATGTACTGCTGTATGTATGGATAACTAAAAAGGCGCATCTTCCTCTGAATTGATATGGCATCTTGTTTGTTGTTGTGCAGGTTTTCCTTTGCTCTGGAAATCAGTCGAAATCTACCGGTCCCCGCTTCCGTTCCACGAGATCGATTCTCTCTCCAATCAACTCGAATCGAAGCTCCTTTTGTTTCCCTACCACTTCCAGGTCGTATTCCTCGACTCCCATCCCGTCGTTTCTTCTTCCGCTAGCCTCGATCCAGGCGATCTTCAACGCTCAATTCTGGATAAGATCACCAATCTAACCTCCAAAAAACCCCAGTGTGGCACCCTCGATCGTAATTTCACTCTCTCCGTCACCGTTGACGCCCATCCTAGCGGTTGCACCCAATCCTCTGGCGATGACCTCCGGTCCTGCTTCTATGAATGCGGTGCGATTCGTGTCGTTGATTATGACTTCGACGATGATGAGGCCGTTGATGATGCTCTGGAATCTGCCTTGGGAGGTCGTTGTTTGGGTTCTGGCCGCAACGTGTACAGTGTAGTGGTGGTGAACGGGTTTGATGCTGTAGACGCTGTGAGGGGAGTAGTGGGCAAGTACAGGCACGCGTGGTTCATGGTTGGGAAGGGTTCGCTGGAAATGGAGGCATTGTTGGACAGGGTGGCGGAGGTATTTGTGAAGGTGTTTGTGAATGGAGGCAGAGAAGAGGGGTTGCTTCACGGGGAGTTTATGCCTGTCGGTGCTGATGGTAGGATTGTTCTCTCCTTCAATCTGCTTAATGCCAACCCTCATGATTGGATTTACGACTGGTAATTTACTCTCCTAAGGCTCATTTTAAAATTTTAGCGTTTTGATACCTGAGTTTTCTTAATTTTGCTCCTTTTCATTGGTAGGAATTTTCAGAGTATAGACGAGACTCTGTTGGCCCCCATGATTGAAGCATTGAGACCAATAGCTAACATTAGCGTGGAAAGCCAGGCAATGAATTCTCCTCCCCTCTACATTGACAAAAGTTTTCCTGGCCATGTGACTTGTGCTTATTTAATTATGGTGTCTTGGGTTATTGCATTTGCTTTTTATAGGTTTTGTATCACACTCCAAAGTCCTCATTTTCTTCCTGGGATGAAAAGTTGGGCAGCTACATTTTCAGCATCAAGGATCTTCCATTCTTTGTATTTTCCTCTAAGTTCCTTGCTATGCTTTGATGAATAGCTACACAATTGCAAAATGTGACCAACTCATTTGTTTAATCCTGAACCGATGTGGTCTAAATTCTCTGCTATGTGTGCCAACTTTCTGTATGTTTGTAATCAGTAAATGTCCAATATCTTTATAGACTAATGGCTACTAGTATTTCAACAGGTAAACTCAAATGAGTGGCACTTAGATACTTCTACTGCAGCGGGTGGGCGGTCAAAGATATTGCATTTTGTGGTGTATATCCTTTTACTCAATCTCCTATTTTCTCAAGCTTGAGTAATATACATACTCTTGAGATTTTCTCATTGTGCTAAATTGATGAAATCAGTTTATATTGCATGCAAAATTTCATGGTCAACTCAGCACCTGTTATATTTTGCTGGTGTACATTTGCTTTCATCTGGATGCCTTGCTTCGGGTCTTGATAATTGAACCTTGATTAATTAATAAAATTAAAAGAAAAAAAGGCAGAATTTTGCTGGGTATTGTCATGACCTTTGAACTTCTTCTATTGTGACATATCTTTTTATACCACATTATTCCTTGAAAGCTGCTGTCAGCAATAAATAAAATGTCCATTTTGTTTTAATTCTTGCTGTCTCAATTATTTTTCCACCTTTTTGTTTCCCCCAGATACATACCATCTGCAAAAGAATGTCCTCTCCTTCTACAGCTACCTGATGGAGAGATTTCAATGACAAATGGCTTTATATCTCCAGTTAGGTTCTTACCTTTTTGCTTGCCAATCGTTAACTGCTTCTGATGTTCTAATCTTTCTAGTGACTTATTGCAGATGTGGGGAGGTGTCATGGTGTGGAACCCAAAAGCTTGTTTACTGGATTCGGACAATAAGCTTCCTGAAAGGCATATAATGTCCCCTCAGGTCAGGTTGTTTGTTATTTACTTGAAGAATAAGGTCAGAGTGTTGGGTGTTTCCATTGTTTTGAAGCTAAACTTATGTTTTTGAACCATAAGTGATGCTCGTACTGTTGTTGGATCCATTTGCATTTGATTGGTGATTGCTAGGTCAAGTTTAAATTCAAATGAATGTTTCTTGTTCCTCTATTTTTGGATTGTCAACATTGACCACTGTATGTCTAAAATGGTAAGTGGGATGTCAATGCTGACCAAAACAATCTGAAATGTTGTGCATGATCTGTTCCGTGTCTTTAAAAACTGGATCTAGCAATGTGCGATAGGATTTGTGTTGCATGGCTGGATTTTATCAATCTGAATGTTTCTTTTCAAGGTTCATCTTGTATAAATGAATGAAGTGCATGTGAGGCCAACTTTTACTAATGAAGGTCATGGAGTCTAATAAAATATTATGATATAATTCTTAATTTGCTTATTGATAACATGTTGAAACTAGGGAAAATTTTATCATTTCTTCTGCATTTTTGTGTTTGATATCTGTGTTTTTGTAGTCAAAGAATAGTTCCAAAACATGAATTAATTATTTTAGACTTTACCATAACTAGAGACTCCATTTTCACTGATCTCTGTTGCCAATTGAGACGTGTTCTGTTTTTGTTTCTCAAGTTTGATGTTTGCACGTATAACAGGATCTTCAGAAGATATTTGAAGTCTTTCTGGGACAGTTTCGGCAACTTTTTGGTGTAAAATCTGATACTGCTTATGTTGGTAAATCAGGCACATGCAACCTTTTAGCGAGTGAAAGAGGCTTTACAGAATGGTAAAGAAAATGATCCTTTCAGGGACTAGGGTTGAATAGTTATGCTGTTACTCTCTTTCTGTTATATTTTCATATAAAATGCTGTGGCCAGTTATTTATGAAAGGCAAAAGTGGTGTGTGGCCGGTGGTGAGAAGCAGCCACAAAAAATAGTCCAACACCTGATGGGTATTGTAGGTTTAAGTGTTTTTATTTGGTTAATTTTTGCATTTGATCTCCAGGTTTACAATTCTTTAGTGTTGTGTGGTTGCTCAAATAAATTTTATTCTAATAACAAACTGCTTAGTGCATTGAAGTTTTCAGTGTCAGACATGAGTTGGATCTATTGCTGCTTATAATTTTCTGTAGGGAATTGGATGTCTTGGCACGACAGCAGACATGCTTTAATCTCCACTCAAGTGCTACAACGCTTGGGTCACTTTCTCGTTTGGTATGTTTCAGCCACTCATAAGCTGACCATTCTGATTCAACTAGATTCTTGCTCTTGTATGAATAAGGTCCTTTATGTAGGTACAATCTTTGCCAAGGATGATTATTATGGACGAGATAGGAAAGCAGGTGAGTTGTTTCAATAAGTTTTTCTTTTCGGTATTTTATAATCACTGAGACTCTTGGTGCCAATGGATAATCCATATGACACCTAATCCATGCATTTGGAGCATTAAGATTTTTCTTATGTTAAGTCTTAGAGGCATTCTATAATGTTAATTTTTGTTTTAAGATTATGCCAAATTTACTTGTCTTTTTTGGTCCATCAAAAAGAAAACTATCTTTTGGTAGACAAGATATGTACAGTTATGATTTCCATATTCTGTTTTTGTAGCAGAATATCAGGAAATGAGATTTTCAACTTCAAATCATTTGTCATGGTTTCAAGCTATTTAACCTGCAATATGAGGACACCTCTTGTAGGCTGTGTATGGCTAGCTTTAGAGCCTTTTTGGCTCTCTTTGAAAAGCACTTTCTGGTTTATGATACTTGTTTTGAAGCTTCTATTTCTTGAAAAGATGTTAGTAGAAATGCCAATGGTTTGATTTATAAGATATTTTTTGAGCAGGTAAAATTTTCACTTGAAGCAGCAAAATCAGCCCAAAGCAATGCTTCTCTTGGAGTTTACGATGCTTCTGCTGGTATGTTCCTGCTGCGCACACTTTTAGACATGCCTAAATTTTTTTGTGCCTTCAGCAAATGGTTGGCCCTTGTTCGCTTATCAAGAAAACCCTAACTATCGGATACTCTCCTTGTGTCAGTGTCCTCAAGGCAAGCAAGATTGTTGGCAGAGGATGCCTTTTTCCATCCATCTATTATGTCTGTTAGCTACTATTCATTTGAGCATTGTTTTGCAGTCTACTCGGTATGTCTTGCGAGAACAATCTTGTGCTGTGCAAAACTTTGATTTACAACTCCCATTATATCACCATATAAACCTTTGGCAGATAAAATCTAAGATGTTGCACATTTAATAACTTGGGGGGGCAGCAAAATTGATTGTTAAGGAAAAGCATGACATGGAGTTGGGGTGCTGTTCTCAAGTTTTGTGGTTTTCTTGGTGCAGCCTTTCTTCTTGCCGGTTTCGATGCACATCATTCTTGCAGCGCTAAGAGAATGTAGAAGATACAAGATAGAGAAATCAAAGTATTTATTATGGAAGGCTAAGGCGAAGATGGGATCTTAACCAATTCCCCTGACATTGGTAAGACAGAAACAATGATCTCTGTTCACCAAATGCCATGGGAGACGGCTTTCAATGCACTGCAAATTTTGAAGTTCGACGAGGATTTCTTAGTTGTAGGAGTGAAAAGACAACAAATGCCACTAGAGAGGCAAGTCGGCCTTAAACGGGACACAGACTTGGGAATATGCACTTCATTTTTATTTGCTTGTTTCAGTCATTTTATGTCCTCTCTAATATTTAAGTGCTCAAGTCACAAAACCTTGAAAATTCCTAAGCTTTTTATATATATATAAATAATTAATTTTCCTTTATTATTAAATTTAACACCTTCTATTGTAGACGTTCTTTTTTTCTTTCCTTGAGAAAATTTTTCCTCCTATTAGTTATTTTTCTTAAAATATATATATATATATTTCCCTTTGAAAAGAAAAATGCAACTCAAGACAAGGGGGCAAGAATGAGCAAGCACTCCGTGTTAACAGAGCCTTGTGCACTGAAATGCTATGAAGGGTCAGACTACTCTTTTAGTTGCATTGTGAATCCCATAAAGCCTAATCTACATCGCATAAAAATGACAACTTGCACGCAGCTAAGAACTTTAATCTAGCCATCCACGAACAAAACCTGACTTCAATCGTTCATCCAAAATAGAATAATTAGTGACTAGGTTAGCTTAGGCAATGAAATTATCAACGTGTTCCAATTACTCCTTCATGCATTATGTACACATTGCCAGTAAACAAATTTGCACTTACTGCTTCGATGTTACCACCTAGTGGCTTGCTTGCAGTTGCCAGTTGTGGGTTTAACTAATAAGAACATAACCTTCCTCATCTGATAAGTGTAGTTGGAGGTTCAGGCATTCGAGAAACAGTTTTTCGGACTTGTGCGTGAGACTGCTTCAAGCTTGAACAACCTAACTAGTTCTTGTAGTTCTAGCTTTCTAACTTCCTTCTCCTCTTCATCAATGGGTTTCTTCCATCCAAGGTACAGCAACCAGATATGTTACTATAGTATCCTTCTTCTCTTCTTCCAAGTTCTAACTAATCTCAAGACATAAATAAATAGTCAATTCACTACCTTGGAATGTATAAAAACACTAATAACTATTTACCTGAGGAATCTGCCAAAGGAAAAACAAATCATAAAAAACCCTGCCATGGAAAGCATTTTGCCTGTGAACTGAGAAAACTAGGTTAAATTTAAGACCCTACTTAGATGGAACAAAGAATCAATTTACGATGAACTAAAAATAAACCAGAGAGAACTTACTAAATAATCAGCTGGAGAAGGTAGAAACCTTATTAGAATTAAGTTCTGTATCATAACTAGAGTGAATTTAAAGCACAGCCCAAATCTGAGATCACAATCAGTTATGAGTAAACAAACAATCAGGGGTGCAATCATTAAGAGATGTCATGTTTAAACTGATGCTGCATTCCACACGAAAACTCATTTATCTCCTGCACAGAATGAACCACCAGCAAGAAAGGCAAATTAATTTGGGCAACTTGCCTGAGTTGACAGCCTTCTGATCTCTTGGTTCAAAATTACACTAAAGAGATACATGTCCTCGTGCGTTCTCCTATCCAAAGGTGAAAAACCATTTGTTATTTGTACCATGTAAAGGACAAGGCAGACTTAAAAAGAAGACACAATGCTCCTATTTGCATGGAAGCACCTGTTCATGAACTTCAGCTCAACTTCATCTGCGACCCCAAATATGGATTTACGGAACAGCCTGACCAACAAAATAATAGAAAAAAAAAAAAACACTAATATGTCAACTGTCAATATATCAAAGAAAGAAATCAAACCTTCCAACAAATTCCTATTGGCACCAATAGTTGTGAACAGCAAAAGCAATTAGCATTATTATTAGATCACCTGTCATCCCATTGAGCAAGGCGGCATAGCAGATGTGCAATGACCTCATGAATGGATCGTGGAAAATTGGTGCCTCCGGCTGCAAGAAGTTCCTGAACAAAGCACAGCAACAGATCATGCAGTAAGATCCCATTCTAATAATCCAGGGCATAAAATGATATGCAGATAATATAGCAAGATCATTTTCAGCATAACAGACCTGGACTTCTGCAATGCCCAAGACATTAATGTTTGATGAAGACCCTTTGACATGCAACACTGTTATCAAAAAGTTCTGTGAATGCCATGACCGCAGAACAATCGGGATATCATCTTCATCAACTTATGGATCTCCAGCTGACTGCCCTAGCAGCTCAAATAATAATCCACCGGCAACTACTACAGGAACCTGGGAGTAAATAGGAGGACTGCCTTCAGTGGTTTAAAGTCCAGTATATTGGCATCCACCCAATCAAAGCCAAGTTTGCAAGAATAACTAAAACAACCAAATCCAACTGAAGTGAGTCGGTCCAGACATACACAAAATGTCTAAATGTACCACCATCTTCAACATTGTCCTCTCAATCGATTAACATGAAACACATCACGAAAATTTTTGGTCTAATAGAGCGTAATTGATTGCAGTTCATGGGCATCCCATGGTAGACAGAACTGAGCATCTGTCTAAATCAAAAGATTACCTAAAAAAGGACATCAGTCAGGCGAATGGGAATATCAAATGTCAGAAATGAACAAGGAATACACCTCATACAGAAGGTACTTCATACGCTCGCTTATCAGCCGGCTTTCATCCCGTAAAGCAATTGAAATGGCAGGATGCAACCACTGAGCATTACCCAGCCACGCTTTTATATGTGGGTGGCCTGCGTCTACATGACACCACCAGGTGAGGCCCTCAGGACATTCCCAGTAAGGAGCCGACATCTCTGCAACAGTGACCTCATCTCGGTCATCAGGGAAGTCGAGGAGCGGTTGTGAGGTCCAGGTGGCATCATCCTGCAGCATCTGGACAAGTTGAGAGATTCGATCCCAGCCAATAGGCACCCAATAGCTTCTTGGGAAGCTTTCCTTTCCGTTATAATGGCTTGAAGAGTTAGCCTGAGTCCGACGATGATAATGGTGGCTATGGGGCATTTCATTATTATCAGAAACTGCAGCAGAACCCTTTGCAGGATGAAAAGAGTCTCCTAGCAAGTCCAGTGTGAGGTTTGTGGATTCAGAATGAACTTGCTGCATCGCAGGAATGTCTTGTTGCAATTTTGAGCCGGACTTGGGGTGAAATTGGCTTCCGAGGGACCCATACATATTCAAAAGCACAAACAAGACCGTCAGTCCAAAGATCACCTCCGCCCATCATTAAGGAGCCTCTGTTCAAATGATTCTTGTGATTCCCTTGCTTCTTCGCGTCATTGTTGCCGTTGTTGTTGTTGTTCAGAGAAACAATGTCGAAGTGGTGCTGGTGGTCTCCACTCATAGTACTCATAATAATGATATTGTATCCCGCCCAAACAAAAAGAAGGGATGAGCTTCCTTATTCCTTCAAAATTAAAAATAATAAAAATAAGTTGAAACGGCCGAAATAACTGATTTTTTATTTTATTTTACAATAATAATAACAAAGAAAGAATTTTTTTTCATTATCAGCTTTCCAGCGCCTTATTTTCTCTTGTGTTGCATCAAATGAATTCTGTAAAAAGAAAGAGAGAGAGAGAGAGAGAGAGAGTAAAAGAAAAGAAAGAAAGGAGAGGGGGGGGGAGGATTGAAATGAGAAACTAAAATCTAAAACAAAATGGCCACAATCTCAACTCAATATGGGCATGCAATTGCAATTGCAATTGCGATTGTGATTGGTATACTAATAAAATAGTATACAGAGGAGGGAGAAGTGGTGGTGGTGGGGGGGGGGGCTGGTGTAGTAATGTGAGAATGAGAATAAGAACAGCTAACGTTTAACATACACACACAGAGACATCTGAATCAAAAGAGAAAGGACACAATCTTGTATGGAACTATGGTTAATTGTTAAGGTTAAGGTTAGGGACGATTGATTGATTCTATTCTTCCTGATTTTAGCACTTTCTTTCCAATAAAAAAATGCGAAAGGGCGGGGTGGCTGGCTGGCTGGCTGTGTGTTTTTTCTTTTTCTTTTCTTTTCTATTTGCTATTTGCTATTTATTCAGTACTTTTTGATATTTATTAACTTTTACTTTATCATAATTAAAAAGGGGACCAATATACAAAATCTGCATACAAGAGTACATATATTTATGAGATGTATAATACTAATTGATCTGAAAAAGGCAAATGCTGTTCTTAAGAAAGAGCTCAACGCTCTTTGAGTAATAGGGAGTTCAATGTATGTTTTCACGAACAAAAAAAAAAAAAAAAAAACTGGAAGGAGAAAAAGAATAAAGATTGCGTAAAAACTAGATGTACCCAAAAATCCCATTAGCAGAAAAGAATGAAATCGGGAAAAGATTAGTGAATATAACGCTTCTATTCTATGCTATTCTTGTACCTGATATGGGAAAAGCGCGGTTAGAAAGAAAGAAAGAAAAAAAATGAAAAACCCCAATCAGACCTTGGCCGAGGCGAGGCGTTAAAGAAATTGAGACTCATCGAGAGAGAAGGAGGGAGGCGCTGGGGAGGGGAGGGAAGAAAAAATCTTTTCTTTTAGTGTTGGTCTCTGTATATTTTTTGCTTCATTCTTCCTTCTC
Organism: Kandelia obovata; assembly: GCA_021464305.1. Classification (NCBI taxonomy): domain Eukaryota; kingdom Viridiplantae; phylum Streptophyta; class Magnoliopsida; order Malpighiales; family Rhizophoraceae; genus Kandelia; species Kandelia obovata. The sequence goes on along the minus strand of CM038478.1, from coordinate 627,565 downwards.
ATAACATAAACATAATCCAAGAGGAGGGAGGGAGGGAGGGAGAGGGAGAGGGAGAGGGAGAGGAAGCCGCAAAGCACAATACACTCACTCACAACTCACACCCCACCCAACAACAACAACTACTATTAACTAACTAACTAGCTAAAGAACTTTCTACCAGATAGTGAGTGAGAGAGAAGGGCATGGGGACTGAAGGCAAGAACATTGTGAATGCCGGAGCCACCGCTAGTGGCGCCACTTCCCTTGGCGTGGACATACCGGAGGAGGCCAAGGAGATGGTGCGGAGCGTTAAAGAGGTCGTTAACAACAACTGCACGGACATTGACGTCTATGCCGCTCTCATAGATTGCAATATGAACCCCGACGACGCCGTTCAGATACTCCTTTGTCAAGGTAACACCCCAACCAACCAACCAAAACCTTTCTTCTTCTTCTTCTTTCTTTCTTTCTTCTTTTGGTGGGTTTTTGTTACTCTCTTCTCTTCTCTTCTCTTCTTCTTGGTTATTAGTGCGGGGTTTTACGTCTTCTTGTTTTTGGTCACCTTCTGGGCTTTAGTTTTACAAGTGCAATACTTTGATTAGTGTTATTCCTCTTCTCTTTTCCCCTTTCTTATTTTCCTTTGAATGAGCAATGAAGGAATCCCTGTATTATTTATCCCTTCTTCTTTTTTTTTAATATATATATATATTATTTTCTTGGTTTTATTCTTCATTTGCGTCTTCTTCTTCTTTTCCTCCTGCATTAGATGAGAGAACCTCTTGAATTTTGCAATGTACGTCAAAAGTTTCTGATTTTCTCATTTCTTCTTTTGTTGTACAGAACAAGATTTTCTCTTCGATTCCCACTAACAAGGTAAAGAAAGAAAGAAAGAAAGAAGAATGGAAAATTCTTGGAAAGATAAAGATTATTGATTTGCCATCAAGAATGATTCTTAACTGGTAAATCTTACTTTGGTGATAAGGCTTGTCCATCCATTTTGCTGATGTTTGCAATTTTCTTTCGCTGGCTTTGAACTTTGTCTTTCTTCTTTTTTAAATTTTCGAAGCAAGTTTTCATGAATGAGGCTTTGATCATTTGGCCAAACTAATTCTTAAGCAAGTCCTTCTTAATTGAGTGTTTTCCAACTGTTCAGATACCTTTCACGAAGTGAAGAGCAAACGTCAAAGAAGAACAGAGGTAACATATAAATCAATTGCCCAATTATCTTTTTGGTTTATATCTCTGGTTGAAAAGAGGGAGCCTCCTGTAGATTAGGAGTTTGTTCATGCTGTTCTCCTTTGGTTTTTAATACATTGTTTCTTTTATGTTATATTTCTGTTTTTAATTTATCTTTTCTTCCGTGTCATATTCCTTCAGATGATGGAGACACTAGAACCAAGGACTCGGGGTACTAATAGTGGTTATCGTGGACTCAGAATTAGTGGGGAACAAAATTTGGGGAGTTTATTATCTCAATCCAGTTCCAGCTATAATGGTTTGTTGTCTGCTGGGTCAATTTGTGATATTATCTGCCATCTTTGCATTGTACATTCTTTTTACATTAACTTGCATCCTCCTGTGGCAGATGTAGGCAAAGCTTCATACAGAAGAGGGAGTGGATCTATTTCTCCTATACTAGCTTCTTCCAGGTATCCGATGTCTTCTGTGAAATCTACTGATGAATAATAAGCTAGTTTTGGAGCTAATCAGAGTTGATTATTATGTTGTATGCCTCTGAAAATTTATTAGCAGCCAAACTCTGGCTGCTACTTGTTTGGTGTGCGTAAAGCTTATGGTTTCTATTCTTATCCCTTCCTTTTTATTTCTTCTCTAGTTTTAATGTGTAAAGTGAAAAAGTGGTCCTAGGAAGCAGGTTAGCGGAGTAGTTTATAAACACCAACTGGCAGTTTCAGTTTTTAGACCAATATGCTGATTTCTTTATTATTTTTAGGCACGAATCCCCTATTTGGATTTGCAATTCTTGTCCCTCCTACTTCACTTGATAAAGCCCTGCTTTTCATCTGATTGTTATTGAGCATATTATTGTATTTAATATGAGGTGAAAATTTGAAGTGCAAAATTCAGGTCCTCAAATGCCACTTGAATGTTTGAGATCTGATAAATATATGCTTTGATTCCTGCTTTTGTGTCATGGGATTGTTGCTTATAAATGTATTGATTTGATGATTGAGCTTCTTGTGCTTCATCATGTAAAAGAATTTCAATATGTTGTGTGCATTAATGCAGGGTGGACTTTTTCTTGTTTTACCATTTATTGGTTCAATCTTTGCAAGATTTATAATCCAAAACAATGATTTTCTTAGAAATCTGCAATTTAGTTGCCTTAGTTGAGTCTGTTATATGGTGACAATGTTTTCTTGCTCACTTTATTGATCCTGAATTTTTTTTCTCCAGCGATTCTTTCATTGCTGATAAAAGGAAGAATGAGGGAACTGGTAGTACCATATCTTCTGCAAAACCATCTGTGGGATCTCAAACTGAATGGTTGGCAGGTGCTTCTGGACATCTATCAATGGCTGACATTGTTAGGAGGGGTAGGCCACAAGACAGAAGTTCACAAATGGAAACTACAACGTCCCACACTGCTCAAGATGCCAATTTACAAGACTCCTCTCCTCATCATCTTCAAATTCCATGTGATTCACCCATGGAGATGTTCAATACATCTCCTATTTCTGGCATTCAGATGTTTTCTGATGAATCTTATGTGTATGGTAATGAAGCTAAGTCTCCAAAGGGAGTAGTAAAGATTCTTAATGTGCTCTTTATGTTTTGAGGTTTCCCTGTTGTGTGTGTGTGTGTGTGTGATTGTGCAATGATGGAGAGATTTGATAATATATGGTAATTTTGTCTTTATAACTCTAGCCTGCTTGCTATTATGCTGATTTTCAAGCCATCATAACGTTCTTTGTTCACCCTGTAGAGATTGAAAGCTAGAAGGTCACTAGTCTTTTATCTTTATTTTTGTCTATGAAGTTGGTAATTCCTATGTTTCGACCGGAAAAAAAAAAATGGCTCTGCATTGTTATCCTTATTAGTTTTTGCTCTGCTTCTTTGTCCTCCTCCCTCAGGAATAGAAAGGAGCTCTCATTCATTTGCTGCAAATGATTCTGCAAGTGGTAGAGTATCAGCAGCCACTGCAAACTTGAAGCAGCTGAGCTTGGGGGAGAAGCCCATGGTCCATTCATCAGCAGATAACCATGTAGTGTTTCCAAAATATTTGCGAGCTTTAGCTGCCGAGTGCCCAAATTTGAGTTTTGGTACATACAGATCCAGTGACCTTGCAGCAAAATCCAGTCCTTTGGCATCAAACTCCCTGGAGGATAACTCAAAACAACAGGCCTCTGGAACAATATATGGGTCATCTGTTGCATTCTTGGAGACAAGGCATGATTCATTGAGCTTCTCTCTTGTTCAGTAAACTTTCTCTAATTGTGTTTTATGGACGAAAAGTTTCTTTCCTTGCAGAAATTCAGGGCATCTTATTAAGAACTTTCATGATGAGCAGCTTGGCTTTATGCCTGATTCCCCTGGACAGACCACTAATGTTATAAATCATCAGATACCAATATTTCCAGAGGCACAGTTAATAACACAAAGTATTCCCAAAGTTACTCATGGGCATGGATACGCATCTCCATCATCACAACCTGATTCCAACATGAAGAATAGATGGGAACCTAGTTCTTCCTCACCTAGGAATGATTCACTGCTTCCTAGGGAATTGGTAATAAGCTAATGCTGAACATAACTTTTCTTTTTGTTTACCAAGCTGCTGTTGTCCATTTAGTGGAAGGGAATTTTTTGATTAAATGATGAGTGTAGCTGAGCTGTGGAATGTGGAATATTTTCATGGTTAACATAATTTTGACTGCTAGGCTAGTAGGCTGTCATAAAAGGGGTAAAGTGAGGTCAAATTGTTGACAGTTCTCACTGATATGTTGTCTCTTGTTTACATCTGGTTGCTTATTTTTCTTCTTTTACTTTTGTCGTTTATTTTCTGCTTTTATTCCCTTCTTTTCCTCTTGGCACTTCCAGTAGTCCTTATTGCAGTAATGCATTTGGTATACAGTATACCATCACTGTTGAGAAAATGTTTTTTGGCTGGTCTTCTAATTGTCTACTCCAACTAAACCTTGAACTGCCTTGTTTTGGTCAATCGTGGAATCTTCTGTCCCTAATTTAAGACTTTCTGTTACAGCAAGCTAGTTTAACACCTTTACCAGTAGATCCATTGGCTTCAGAGCTAAATCTATGTGGGAGCCCAGGCTTGCCAATTCATCTTTTGGGGCACAGTCAGTTCCTTCAAGATACAGCAGTGTTATACCAGCTGTTGGTGGCCCAACCATTTCCATGTCAGAGGTATGTAATAAGATCTGTTGAGTGACTCAAATTTGTAATTATTTCAATTATTTATCTGAACGTAAGTGCATTACTCATCTACAAAAATGCAAGAGAAAGTCAAAGTAAATTTTTTAATAGATATTTCTATCAGATGAACCTCTTAATGGGGTGTAGAGACCTTGAACCTCTGAACTTTACAGCACTTGGACAATGGTATTCCCTTTGTATGAAATATTTGCAAACAGAAGATTGGACCAAATAACTGGTGATATCCTGTTTAATTCTAATAAACTATGGAATTGGTCATAAACAGAAACTTTTTTGAGTGCGTGATCCTGTTGCAATTCTTTGTCTTTGGTAACTGTTTTGATAAGAGCTATGTCATGTCCTGTATCCTGTGCTGAAACCAATAAAATAATATTTCCAGGCTATTTTTCTGTTGTGCAGATGCTAAATTCTAGTTCCCGTGCATTACTCAAGTCAAATGCACCTGTACTGTCAGGTGCAGGTCTTGCCACGGGTCCTGTTCTTCCCCAGTGTCAGTCAATGCATTCATGCTCGCAGCATGATCTTTCCTTAGGAGAATTAGTCAAGTTGAATAACAGCCTTGCCTATAACCGTGAGACATCTGCCTTGCGGCAATCATATCTAGATAGCAGAACATTGCATGAAAGACTGGCAGGCATGAAGGGCAGCTTTCCACAGTTCAAGGGTAGCATCCCTAGGAGCAGCTTACCTCCGTCCAGTAGTATTCCCTGTTATGGAGGTCTTGGGGGCCCTAACGACTTTGATAGAGGTTTTAGGCATAAATTGTTCTCCCCCCTGACTGGTTCCGGCTATGATGACACTTTGCTTTCTCTGTACAAGGAGTGAAATTTTGACACCATGCTTCAACAGGTAAAGACGCCCTGGTTTTTCATGAACTTTGTCTCATGATGTTGTGTATAAATGTGGATGCTCCGCAAGTGCATTTAAGATTATGGTTTACTTTTTTCCCTTTGGGTTTTAATTTCATTGTTTCTGTTTTCTTACTTCCTCCTTTTGTTAATTCCCCTCCCCCCCCAGGAAACAGAAGAATGATGACTCTTCTGGATGGGAGCATGGACCTCATTTCGGACAAATGCCTACTGTGCCTGACAATATCAGCTCACCGTTGAGAATCGAGCGCTTTGTAGATGTCGGCCAGGTCAGCAGCTCTTGCAAAGTCTGGGTTACTCAATTGGTTATCATTCTCAAGCAGGAACTACAGAAGAACAGCGGCCGCAAAGCTCGGGTGATTTTGCTCACAGTAATTTGCAAGGCCCGTGAACTAGTCAACTACATGGGCGATGCCCATGGAGTTTGTAATGGCTGTAGGATATTTGATTCATTCGCAGTCTAACAAAATTGGTTGCACAGCTTTTGAGCCCTTCCTTCTTTTTTTTTTTTTTTTTTATCCTTTTTTCCCATAAGCAAGTTTAGAAGTGGCAAATTGAGTTTTTTTTTTTTCTCTTTTCTTTTCTTTTCTTTCTTCTTTTTTAACACAGCTGTTGATTTGTACCTATTCAGTTGGAGATCCTTCCACTGGCTCCGTCCTATGCCTTGCCTCAATATTTGTATTTGTCCTACTTAAATTGGGGCATGATGGTTTGCTGATGTGAATTTTTAAGCACAGAATTTTCGTTGGACATTTGCGCAGAAGTTACTTAAAAACGATGTTTTTTATGGGTCTGCCAAAGTCCTACTGAAGTAACTAAACGTATCATGTGTGATTCTCCGTGATAGAATAATTTCGTGACAAATTGTTATCTGCTGGTGAAGGCGATTGACATGAAGGTGATGTCAGTTGCAAGGTAGGCAGTGAGAAGGACAGAAAAACTATTATTAATTCGAAGGATGGTACAACTTAACCCTCTCCTAATTCTGATCATTCTTTTTCTTCTCCCGATAAAATTATTAGCAAAAAATTGTCTACTTAAACTCAAATGCTGAAAGCCAACTCCTGTGAATTCGGTCACTTGTGAATGGCCGGAGGTGCATATCTATCAGTGACTTCAGCTGGGTCCAAAAACACCATGGAACAAAACCAAGATTCAGATGAGAGTGCTCACCGTAGGCCAAGCGTTGAAGCAATGCTTACAACTTCCAAGTTGCCAAATGGAGTTCCACCAGTATCTTCTGCACATGATGGCGAGACCATTAGGCGGCCGCGTGGTAGGCCGGCTGGTTCAAAAAATAAGCCAAAACCACCCATTATTGTCACACGAGAGAGTGCTAATGCACTGCGAGCCCATGCAATGGAAGTGAGTTCGGGCTGCGATGTTAGTGAGAGTTTAGTTAACTTTGCAAGAAGGAAGCAGCGCGGTTTATGCGTGCTCAGTGGGAGTGGCTGTGTAAACAACGTCACCCTGAGGCAGGCATCCTCATCTGGGGCCATTGTGACCCTTCATGGCCGTTTTGAGATATTGTCACTACTTGGATCAATCTTGCCTCCACCTGCTCCGCCTGGAATAACGGGCCTTACCATTTACTTGGCAGGGGTTCAGGGGCAGGTTGTGGGTGGTGGTGTTGTTGGTGCGCTCATGGCTTCAGGCCCTGTTGTGATCATGGCTGCATCATTCGTGAATGCCACTTTCGATCGCTTACCGTTGGCCGATGATGAGATAGCTGCAGCTAATCAGCATTATCAAAATGGTCGTCACCACCATCTCGATATCTCTGATTTATGTGGACTGCCGCAAAACTTGCTCACGGATAGCATTGCGCCCCCTGAGATATATTCTTGGGCGTCAGGGCGTGCCATGTCAAAATCCTAGAGTGATTAGCAGCACGGCTATTAAATTATCATACCATGGCTTTGTACTCTTCTATGTTGTGTCCTTTCACTAAAATTCTCAGGCTCCGCCTTATAAGAATGTCATTGCAGCTTCACTTACCATGCCAATTATATGGAACATAAATTTTACTTTATTTACGGTCGGTTTTTCCCTTAAAATTTGTTCAATGTATACAGGACAGTTCTAGATGTTCCATCGCGGCAGTGGATTGTGTTGGAAGCAAAAGATCTATTACTTGAGTCGATAACTTTAATTTCATTATTGAATACAAGAGACGCAAAAGTAATCCTCCTATAACATCACCTCAATTGTAAATCCCATATCATCTAATAAATGGTAGATTTCTCTGACTTTTGGATGCAGCCTTCCACTAGCCATAAATTCATGTACCTCACCCTTCACTTCAATCAAACTGCATCCAGGTTCTTTCTCTATCTGTTGTTCCTTCAAAGAGAGCCTCTGCTCCATTGCTTCCTCAAAGTGACTAGAAGCAGCATGAACATTAGACATGAGTACAAAACCTGCAGTTTCCTTTGGATTCAACTCAATTACTCGCTTTGCTGCTCGTTTTGCCATCTCATTGTACCCATGCTTCCTACAAGATGACAGCAAAGACCCCCATATGATGGCATCTGGTTTTATGGGCATGCTCCTTATTAGCTCCTCTGCCTCTTCAAGACATCCAGCTTTGCCCAGCACATCAACCATACAACTATAATGCTTTATGGATGGTTCAATCTTATATTTTTCTGTCATTAACAAGAAATAGTCCTTTGCCTCTTCCACCAAGCCACAGTGATTACATGCTGTTAAAACACCAATGAAACTAACATCATCTGGCTTGAAATTTGAGGACTCCAGCGCCGAAAATAGCTGAATCGCCTCATTCTCGCGGCCATTCATAGCTAGGCCTAAAATCATGGAGTTCCAACACGACAATGCTTTCTTGGGAGCAGTCTTAAACACATTAATAGCCTTATCAATGTTTCCACACTTGGAATACATGTCTATCATTGCCGTGACAACAATAGGATTCATATGAAATTGGTTCAGTACCATATATTCATGAATCCATTCTCCTTGCCTGGTTGCTCCTAAGCAAGCACAAGCAGTCAACAAACTTACCATTGTAAACTCATTGGGCTTAATCATCTCCTCTTGCATCTTTCCAAAAAGCTCCAATGCATCTATGAACTTACCCTTCCTCACATACCCACTAATCATGGAATTCCAGGAAACCGTAGTCCTTGATGGCATGTTATCAAACAACCTGTTAGATTCATCAATTTCTCCACATTTTGCAAGTCCCGTGATCATTATATTCCAAGCAACAACATCAAATGCCACGTATCCATCAAAGACTCTTTGTGCTTCCCTCAAAAATCGACTATTCGCATACATATGCAAGATGGTGTTTTGTATAAACTGATCATTGTCAAGTCCCGACTTTATCACTCTCCCATGAAGCTGAGTTCCTTCACAGGCAAGGCCAAGTTGAGCGTATGCCTTAAAAACCGAGGGGTAAGTCAGTCTTTGAGGTTGGATTGATGAAGTGGACAACATGTCAATGAACAGGTGGATTGCATATTGTGGAGTTGAGCTTTCGCAGAAGCCTCTGATGATAGTGTTCCACATAAAAAGGTTGGGACGTTGTATTTGTGTAAAGACTAAGTGAGCATAACTGATGTTGCCGGCCTGAGAAGTGCAGAAGGCTAAGACACGGCTAGCAGCAATGGAGTATTTTGCAAGGCCAGTTTTAATGAGTTGGGCGTGGATTATTTGGAGGTCTTTCATGTTCTGGCAATTCTTTTCCAGCATGGTGAGGTAAGGTCGGTCCGAGAAGAACTTGGACATGGAAGTTGGAGATGGAGTTAGACAGCAACAACATGGTACCATGTTCTGTGCTTCTTGTTTCCCGATTTCAAGCGTCTTATCCTTTTGATAGGATGAAATCTGGGGGAGAGAGTCCTTATTTATTTATTATTATTTTTTAAGGGTAATAGCTATTCTGTGCATCTTAGGAAAAATGTAAATGTGACCCGTCCCTTTCCAACCAGTTGAGTCCAAAAATGGTCCTTTGGCTATTCCTGATAAAGAAAAAATGGCTTGCCAGCCCGAACAAAATTAGATTTGGTTATTACATGTCATAAGAATTAATGAAGCTATTCACACCAGAGAAGAGTGATGCATTTTAACGTAATTAAGTTCTAATTATGATCACATACACGCAGAATGATATTGAGATGCGATGACACGTTATTATATATACAACACTCCCCACGCACATAAGTACAAGTGAACTCGTATTTCTTAGTCCCCACAACAACTATAAGAATAATGGGATAAAGCTACATGGACAGAGGACCCCCCACCCCACACCCCCACCCCACAGCATGCGATGGCCACTCGTTCGTACATTTTCCCATTCAAGTACGGTGCCTAATTTATAGACAGAAGGGCCACTTTCTATCTCTTACTCTGGCCACACCCTCCCTCACCATACCCCCATCTCACATGGAAGACCACCGTAACCTGTCTCAACCACTCTTGTCCTCCACCACCACCTCTACTGCCGCCGCTATGAACGATGAGCTTTTCCTGGTGAAATCCGGTATCATTTCCCGGCTTCTTTCGATTATTTTCATCGGAATTATATCCGTGTGGGCAAACTACGAAGCCTCAAAAGGCTTTGGCATCACAATAATCAACGATGCCAGGGACTCTCCGGCCGGGAAACGCTTTAACCTCTTGTACGTATCCAACGACAAAGCCACCGGCGTAGTTATGAAGGCCAGCTCCTTTGTCGAAAACTTTCTTTACCCGCATATCGGCCACTCCAAGAAGAAGCGAGTCAACCATGTCACTCTCCGGCTTGTCAACAACCGCACATCCAACCTGGTTACCCTAAACGATGATCGGTTTGTGATTAACGTAAGCCCTTCCATAATAGACGAGGGTAAAGACGGCGCCGATCGTGCCACGTTTACTTCTTTGGTATTACGTGCCATGGCGAGAGTATGGCTGTGGGACGGCGGCGAGTCCGGGGCTCCGCGGTGGCTTCTTGACGGCATGGTGGAATACATATGTGGGTTGGCGGGCTTTCGGACGGCGAGTAATACCAGTGGGGGTGACACAGGCGAGCAACGAGGCTTGGATCATTTCTGCTCGGGAAACAAAGACCCCAAGGCTGTGGGGGAATTGTTGGGTTACTGTGAGAAGCATAACAAGGGATTCATCCGACGGTTGAATCAGGCTCTGGAAGTTCAATGGCATAATCGGACGGTGGACGATGCGTTAGGTATGCCCGTTCAGAAATTATGCGACTCTACTGGTAAGAATTCTTCATGCCATGATTGCTCAAGTTGATTCGGCATAAATTGAAGTCCTGGCGTTTGATTTATCCGGCGTGTGGAATAAATTTTTAAGGTGTTGGACACGTGTTCATTTTCCTCTTTTTCTTTTTTTCTTTTTTTTTAAACCCAAAACAAAACAGGAATATATATATATATATATAATCCCTTCATCATTTGTTTTGGGCAACGCGTGTTATTTTAATTGGATCGTAATGGTATTTTGTGGGTCTTCAATTTCATGTGAGTCCAACTCCACATCATAACACGATAAAAACAGAACTGGTTCCATGTGGGACACAAAAGCAGAAAATCAAGGATTATTTGGCAACTTAATTCAATAAGCTTTCATGAGACCAAAGAAAACCCCCCCCCCCAAAAAAAAAAAAAAAAAGGTGCCATGCCAATATTTCCAATTCTTTATTTCAATTTGATGAAGTAGGAAAATTATTTCTTCTTCGCTTTCCTATTATTCTGGTCCGCAATCGTTGATGAAGTAGGAAAATTATTCTGCTGCTAAAAAGTACGCTGGCCGCTGAAAAAGGGCTGGGCTGTAGTTGTCTCCAGGGCCATTGGACGGTGAGCAACGAGCCAGCAGTCTCTGAACAAGAACATGATGGGCCCGCTTTGTGTGAGGATCATCCAGGGCATATAATAACATTGGACAAGGACGGAGTACCTACTCGGGGTTTGGGCCGAGTTCAGGCCAGCTGTCCAGTCTATCAAATCTGATCCGAGGCCTTTTGTATTTTGTTCTGGTGACAAACAGCCCTTTTGCCGACAGGACTGTGCCGGGCCTCTGCCCCGTTTGTCCACTTGCGACACACACACACACACAACAAGGAGAAATGGATATTCATTATTACTATAGTTGGCGCCTGTGGTGTGGCGTGGGCCGTGATAAAATACCAACAATAAAAGAATACATAAAGCGCATGGATCCCATCGCTCATGGCAACCTTGGATTGGAAGCAAAGCACGCATCCCTACATACCAAGCACGGGGAAGGCAAAGCTGCCACTAGTTAATGCACGCATGCACGTATACCCAATGCCCATACCTGTAAACTACACGGACTTTAAAGCACTGCTGGCCACAATTATTTCCTCTGACCTTTGTAATGAAAGCTATACTAAGCCATATTTATTCCAATCCAACGTTCATATCTTTCTAATTTTTCGTAACCATTGCTGCATAACAACACCATTGCGAGCTAGCAACTAAAAAGCACCGTTTTCAACCTAATTAATCGACCGACATCCACCTAAATTACATGCAACCATGGACCATTACGACCATTATGTAATGTCTTACCCGTGGTTTTATTTTCTTGCAAGTATGTATTCGATTTCTTACCCCTTTTCTTTTCTTTTTTCATTTTTGGGTCGTCCTTATTTTTCTTTAAAATTTTGTTCAATAAAATAGCATTATTAATTTTATTTTGAAAATTTCATTACATAAAACTTGGTATTGGATAAATGTGCTTCCATTACTCACAACGCACGCACGCATAAATGTTATTTCCCAAAAGAAAATTTTCGCAAACAAATATACGAGAAAGTCTGATAGATTTTTGAAAGCTAGGTAGCCCATTCTATGTTATATATGGTAGGATATATTAATAGTTTAAACGTAATAAGTGGTGAACGAAATAGAAAAGTATCTTCTATTCGGATTCGGATGTATACATCCCAAAGAAAGAGAAATATCTAGGCGAACCCCCACCAATAACTTAGTTTGCTCGGGGGCATTAACAATTAAGCCAGAAGCAAGTTTTGGACACTTTGACACTATGTTTTACCCAAATTTTTAAGATATTGAGTTGTGAGTATTTTGTGCCTCATTGTTTTTCTTTCCAAACATTAGACTCATACTTGCTATATTCCAACAAGAAGAGAATGTATGAAAATGACATCAAGAAAAAAAAAAAAAAAGATTAAGAGTTCATGTCATATGATTTGAGTTGTTTGCTAATTAACTAATGCAATGCAGCTGGTGTTAATTTCCTCCCCTTGTCCTGGACCGGACGACTCCTTCGTTTCCTGCTAGCATCATGTACTTATCCTTTCTTGTGAGACCAGTGCACTCAAATGCCAAGGCATCAGCAAGTTGTCTCTGTATATAGTTTGCAACTTCACAGTTGGATCGTCCCCCAGCGCATGTGAGCTCTCTGGGCAATTTCTCAAGGATATGAATGTGGTAGCTCGGTCTGGGGTTCATAAAAAAGTAAATGGGATCCAAGCACTTCAACCCACTTGCGGTTGTCCCGTAGAACATGCTCACCTGGGCGTTCATGGCTACTGGGACTATCTCATCAGCTATCTCAGCAAACAGGGAACTGAACCTCAGCAGATATGGTTCTCTACACGTGGTCCCTTCAGGGCACACCACCAAGTCCCCTTCCCTTAATAATCTCTGCATTGTTTCCCCATCTTCTTTTCTCTCTCTTGTTAACCTAACCGTTTTAATGGGGGCAATTATTTCGGACATCTTGCTCAGGCTGTATGTCACGGCTGTCAAGGGCTTGCCTAAAGACGTGCTGAGGAAAACTGGGTCCAACAGTGTCCTGTGGTTGCAAACATAGAGGACACCCTTTTTCTGGCATGGCATTGAAGGGACAGACCCTTTGACCTTTAGGTCTATCCCAGTCCATGAGCCCAGAAATATGGCTAATTTGTATGGAAGAGCTATACCAACAAGGAGTCGGAAGATAGCAAGGGTAAATCCAAGGGGAAGCCACATGAACATTGTTAGAGTTGCCATGGGAGTGGGTAAGAAAGCTAGCCTTCCATCATGAAATACAAGAGGTTTCGGATATTTGTCCCTCGTCATTGCTGAACTTGGCATGCCCTTGATGTCTTCCTTGGTCACCACATAAGCTTCCTGTCACATTCACATGTAACAACCTCAGAAACGTCACGTGGAGCATTTTAAGCTGCCATTGAACGATCTATGCATGCAGTAGTTGTAGAATTCCCATTAACATTCGTGACAAGGGAACTATTACCATGAGCAAAGACTTTGGCTAAAAAAGAAGAAAATTAAGGGGAAACAGTTCTCAGGGTTGTCACAGGGGTACATTTTCTTTCCCAAGAAAGAAAAGAAATAGATTTGCCTTTATCATGATGGACCCAGCAATGAAATAACTACCATTCCTACGAATGGTTCAAGCCTAAAATGATGTGATCTGCTTTGGTCAAATAGTGTCCAAAAGGGAAAACGCCGGCATGCAGTGACTAGAGAGTCTACACTGCAATTTCCAAACAAAGAAAAAGGTTTCTTCCCCAAAACTGCTGTGGTTAGTTGTTTGCATAGTAATAAAAAAAAAAAAAAGACAGATAAATAACAAAAAATGTCATTGCTGGGTGTACCTTGCAGGGAGAGACGAAGAGATGGTCATGAAAGCTTGGACTTCCAATGCCTATATCAGGCTTTCTGTCTCCAAAGTAGTCCTTGAGAGCTCTATGCTTGACGAGCAAACCAGAATTAGATAACAAACCGGTAAAATAGTGCCCAACCATGTGTAGCTCTGTCCCTATGACTTTGTCAACCCTCAAATATTCCTCCAGGAATCCTTGAACCATCACTCTGGGGAGACTAGTAAAAATGACCTTGGACCCAGCCGAAGCCAAAACCTCATAGGCCTGAAGATGAAGGTTCTCGAGATAAAATTTGGGCAAAACAGCCCTGCCAACCCTCTCCGTATCCTTCAACTTAAGCCCACAGAAGGTAATAAATATCATGACCCTTATTTTGAGCTCATAGTCCAAGAACCACAAAACGGGGCATGATACTAACAACAAAAATGCTCTAAGAATGCTTCCACCCTCGAAAGCAACCAGCATGAAATAAGGGAAGAAAGACTTGGTCCTTAACAAGGCGCCATGAATGTCACACACCAACGTATCAGACCCCCTATTGTCCAAACTACACTTTCCCACATTGGGGAACAAAGGAACCTGTTGCTGGGATGATTTTACAGATGAGCTCTTAAAGAGGAAACCATAGCTTCTCATTTTCCTTGCAGCCCGGTAACATGAGTTGGCCAAGAGCTGGTATAAGACCCAGTCTGCAAACCTGAAAAGAAACATAGCGAAGACCATGGCTTGTCTTATGTGTTTCAGTCGTGTATCAAGATATTATGTAGAGAAGGCTGAGCAAGCAATGAGTACTGAATACTATCTACGGACACGTTATTAGACAGAGAGAGAGAGAGATGGAGGTGTTCATAAGAAAGGAGATTTGTGAAGAACAAGGTGAGGTGCAAGGAATACTTATAGAAGGTGGTGTGAGGGAGGAGTTGACTATAGCATTTGGATTTCGTTAGCCACACTGTTAGCATTAATTGCAATGCAATATCTAACCTTCGCTGTTATCCTTGTCTTTAAGGTCTATTTTCCATATTTTATAGCTCTCTCTCCTAAAGTGTCTTCGACATGAACATGCATCTGCACAATTTTTCCTGCTCTGCCTACAGAAAATGCAAATGGTAGGTTTCCTTGTTGGTGACCGCCCTTCTAAGTTTCGTGTTTGAAAATTCCCCCCCCCCTCTCTGCATTCTGTGTCATAATTTTTCTCAATAGTTTTTTTTGTGCCGTGGTGGGCAATAGATTTTGAATGATCCATAATTCAATGCAAATGCCATGCATTCTAATTAAACATCCAAACCAAATGATTAATGTTATCCCGACTTCATATCAGCGTGAGCCAAATGACCTTAACTACCAAGCCAACTAAAATTCGATGAAATTCCATTTCGACGTTTTCATAGATTCAATCAATAGACAAATCGTGCAGGATTCCATGTGCAGGTCTAATTCTAGACTGGGGTTACCTGTCATACTTCACCATTACTATTGACTACCCTAAACTACGGGTTCAAGAATTTCTTGGGTGGAAGTTCTTAACTTTATTGGTGAAATACTGTTATTGAAAGTAAGAGTCTCCATGTCAACCCGTTGGAGAAACAGCACACAAACAAAACAACTCATAAAATGTGAACAGTTCCAAAGTACCGTGGATGCCTCAAGATTTTCTTACTTAATTGCCATCATTTCCTGTTAACGGAAAAAGTCAAAGCCTAAAGTGGTTGGAAAATCGCGTAAAATTTTGAAATCCTACAAACCAAAGGCAATTCAATTACGCAAGTGATAGGTGATGTGGGTCATCTAACTTGTCGGAAGTGGCTGCTTTGAAAAAAAAAAAAAGGTGCACACATCCCAGCGCTAAATGAGAATTTGTTGTGCGGTAGAGAAAGAGACGCATGCATAGCTGTCAAACGGTACTCGCGAGGGTCCAGCAACAGAGGATCGATGGAGACTAGAAGTGGGCCGTGTTCGATGCTCCACGTATCATGAAATCACATTGCCTATGGGTGAGGCTAGTGGTGGTACGGAGCAGCAGCAATTGGCCCAGGGTTCTTTAAGGGGGTTTTGTTTTGGGGGGAAAGGGGCGGGGGGAGTGGGGTGGGGTGAGGCTAGTGGTACCGTGATATACCATTGAAACGCTGGAACGGAAGGAATTTGTTTGAGTGGAGGAGGAGGAGGAGGAGGAGGAGAAGGAGGGGGGAGGTCTCAAGCCCTATAGGTCTTTTAATGAACCAGGGCAACCAGCTATTTGAAGATTTTCAGCAATTTTAAGCTAGTTGTTGTAATAAAATCATTTTTTATCTATATCTCAAAAACTGAAGGAAGTGGGCATCAAAGAAGAGCATAATATCCAACCAAGCCTTTCCCAGAAACACAACGCCCTACTGATGGCACCACGTGACTACAATAGGATACTAACATAAAAATAATAAATATTAATAATATTTATATTACCTATAAAATATTACATATATTTTTATAATTACTTAAATTTACTGTTATTGTGTCTCCATAATCAGAGAAAAAAAAAAGAAGATGAAAATATCTCACTACTGTATGTCAATTAAGGCCGGACATGCCATGAATTTGTTGTTTCTTTCTTTTCTTTTCTTTTCTTTTTTTTTTTTTTTTTTTTTTTTTTTTTTTTTTTTTTTTTTTTTTTTTTTTTTTTTTTTTTTTTTTTTTTTTTTTTTTTTTTGCTTTTTGGAGTATTCTGGTAACCGAACATCTTTTAAACCCACCGCCAGCCCTCCACACTGCATCGGCCAAACTCCTTCCCGAGGTCAAAGGTTAAAAGCGTCGGCTAGTGCTAGTGGTGGCGTGTGTTTTGGAGTGACTTGAAATCTTCCAAACCTAACGTTCGCCTGTTTTTTTTTTTTAGGTGTTACGCAACACTCGAGACATCTTTCACCGTCAGGAATGCAACGTTAACCTCGAAACAGAGACGCACAAAAAAGCACATTTTTATTTGGCTCGTTTGCAAGACATGAATACTGACATATTTAACTACACTAAGCATAAGCCCCTTGTCAAAAATGTCAAAGATGCAATATTTGAGTTCTTGGACCAAAAAGCATACTTTACCCCTAAATGTATGATCGTTGTCTCTATAAATTGACCAATTTTTTTTTATTTTTTATTTTTTGCATTTTAATAAATTGCCAAAAACTATGCACCAGAGAAAAATCTGGCATAAACTACGGACTAAACACTACGTTGTCCTGTAGCCATGCCAAGACCACGGCTCTAGCACCGCAAAAGTAAACCGCCATACCATGAACTTCTAGGCTAAGTACGCCTGGATTTCTTTTTCCGATGTAGCTCTCCAGATGCTGCGACATAATCTTCTGCATTAACATTCTCGGCAGTCTCCTGCTTGCCAAACTCCTTCGCCCTTCTCTGCAAACAATCAATGAAGCACAAAATGACAGGGTTTCAGATGAAGAGCATTGAGCTAAGTCCTACTGTGCCATGTGCTTATTGAATAGTTAATGCTGATGTACTAAAGCTGCAGCAGCTTATTTCAATACAATCTTTCTATTCGTTGTATGCTAAACAACCCCAATTCCCTTCAATGATGCGGTCATGCCAGCCAAATTTTGATTATCCTTAGATTTGCCAGCATCCTGCCCAAGGGGTTCCCGTAACAGCCAAAAAGTTTCCATTGTTGCAGTAGATTATAAACACAAATCCCCAGAGAATGAAGACAAGTGCCAAACCCAAAAAAGAACCTCAGGAGGAATAAAGGCAGCATCTCGTTTTCTTTTGTTTTCAGCTGTTTTCTCTTGCTTTTCCTGTTTCTCTCCCCATTTATGTGCTTGTTTCTTCTGCTCACTCAAAAAGTACTCTCCAGTCTCCAGCTGTATGTCCACCTGCAGTTAACACAGAACATTACATGCCAATGATTATTTGTGTAGCAGTCACTAAGGCAGAGATATGTGCTTGCAATGCATAACAACAAAGAAACAATTGGAGAAAAGAAAACAAACAAGATTTTGGGGAAAGAAACAGCTTAATATGAGGATCTAAGTTCCTCTCTCATCTTACCAGGTAGTTGAGGAGGAGGGAATGGCGCATACAGTTTCTGGAGAAAGTATTCAAGTACTTCAGAAATAGAAACATGATATTAAACAGACCAATGGTCACAGGGAGATGGTTAAAGTAAACAAAATCGTACTTTTTGAACTTTGGAAAAGATAAACATGAGATGCAAAAGGCTATGAGTGAGAGATCGAGCTGACAGATTTTCAAGTAAACCCACCATGTCAAAAGACCTACAAGTGAAAACAATGACACTTTGACAGGAAATCAACAAGCAAATAGACACACCTTTACGTGGTATACGGGATGCATTTTATTCTGTATACAGTCTTCCACAATCCTTCTCACTTTTTTCAATTCTCTACATGGACCCATAGTAGCAATGGTATTGCCCTATTCGATTGATGGGAATTCTATTAATCACGCTACGATCTCTCTAATCACATGTAGCAGCAAAAATGCTTTCATTTTCGTGAGATCAAGAAGAGTAGTAGTGATAACCATTACCTGAACTAGAATATAGCAGCCCGTTAAAATTTCCAGTGCCTGCAACCATAATGTGGCACAGATAAGCTAGTGGGGAAAAAGGAATTCACCAAGAATTTGAGCACAAAAGAGTTGCAGAATTTCCATCTATGCATCAAAACCACCTTTTTCCTTGTTAAGATTTCACATTTTTAGGTGAAAAGGGCCGAGGCAGTGGGAGTCAGGAAGCCTGAGAAAAGTTCTAAAACTAAGATGATGCACACAACTTCAAAGTCGAAGAATTTGGGCCCACAAGAAGCTGTCGTCTTTTAACAAAGCAACATTAAGAAGTTTTGAATCATTCTTGCGGACTGAAAATATATCTATAGCCCCTAAACTTGTTTTTATTGCCACACCAACAACAACAACAACAACAACAACAACAACAATAATAATAATAATAATAATAATAATAGGTAAATAATAATAATAAAATAAAATAAAATTCATGACGTCATCAGTTACAACTAAAAAGAATATGTCACACTAGATATCTCAGATTGCAATCCATCTTTTCCCACCCAGAAAATATATGTGAAAGCCAATACAAGTGAAATAAATGATCAATATGTGCTCATTTAAACTCATTTCTGTGCTATATATGATGTTTATTTGCTAATTTAAGCTTCTTCTACTCTACGGTGTTTCAGTAAGGGAATCCTAACAACTTTCCAAACTATACCCAACCCAAAGAATTAAAACCATTTTTACATGAAGCAAAGTGAGACACAACTAAGCCACCTCCTTTTAGCGGCGGCAGCAACACAAACGAGGATTAACATCATGACAATGTATCTGACAAATCTACATATACATAAAATAGAGAGGATATAATTTTCAAAACAAGCATGTCATGAATAAGCACCGTACTTGTTTGGCTGAAAATTTTACCTTCTGTTCGATAACATTGCCACTCTGTTTTGTAGAGGCTCGGAGGTGGCATTTTCCTACTTCTGGATCACAGACTCTTGCCCTCCTTTTGAGGGTTTGAGTCTGGCTGGATCCATTGCTGATGCTCTTCAAATCTGGATCACATGTGCGGCATATTTCTAAATCGACTTCATATAGCGGGATTAATTATAAAAAAAAAAAAAATCCCCGGAAGACGACTGGCCATCACAAGTTGGCAAGCCATGCATCCACTGCAGCGACTCTTTACAACTTTCTCAGCAATATGATACACCGGATTCTTCTCCCTCTGATTGAACGACAATTCTTACCCTACCAACGAACAGAAACACTGTGATTGCCTACCTCTTGATATATTATGCAGTTCCCATAACACAAAAGTGGAGACTGCTCATCAAGGAATCGTTTTCCTGTTACTCGGTGTCTTTTACCAAATTTGTACAGCTGAAGATACCTATACAATGGTTAGCACTCCCAGCAACCCTTAAGGCCAAAAGTAAGTTCTCCATTCTTAATTATTCTCTAGCTTCTCGTCTAGACTGCATCTTGGACTGTCCAACAGAATATGACCCATCTGCCTGACCGATACATATGTTTAAATTGCCAGATGGTAAAGGTTCCTGGAGATCCAAATAGCACCTACAATGTCAAGTGATTTATGGTGAAAAACTTCAATGAATAAGTCTAAAATTAATCTTCTGTGTGCCTTCCTTTGTTTGTATACAATTTCTAAACTAAAGGAAACCCTTTTTTGAAGCTGGGTCATAAGATATACGGTCTGACCCTTAGGGTCCATTAATTTTAAAAATCCCCATCCATTTGGAAAGGAAAATAATGAACTTAATGAACCTGAAGTACACAAAAGAAATGCATGTCCTTGCTCTAGTACTGTCTAATATCATTGTTTTAATGCAACTAGAATCATTAGATTTCCATCTTTGGTTTCTTCTATAAAAAAACAGAATACTATATTTTCTATGGAGTGGACCAACAAAGGGAAATTATTTAGTCAAGTCAAAAGGACACTTTAAAGAAGACAACGTTTCAAAGAAATATAGCACCTAAAGAATCATGCAAACATAGCAAGGAAAAACTTGCTGGTAGAATCTCATGATAAGGAAAATTAGACTATGAATTCTGACCTGATCACCAGACCCCTCACGCTCAGACTGGAAGAGAATCAGCCGGCATCGCTTTTCTTCATTCATTAAGCTTGAATTATGGAAGTGTGCTACAAGGCCAGCATTGCCTTGGATTCTTGCATACGCCAGTGAAGCAACTTTTTCACTGTTAAATTTCTCCCACTTCTTCCCATTAAAGGCCTGCATAGATGTTAGCTTGGGTTTTAAACATCAATATACACTCACCATAGCACAGATTGTACCGTATAGATATACAATATATCCAATAGTATTAATACAAAAATGTCTTCAATCATATCATGAAGATGTGGAAACGAACCTCGTAGAAGAGAATGATGTGTGAAGGAGACACCATATTGATGAAAGCATAACCCACGTTGCATTTGTTCTGCAACCAGATGGGCTTTAAAGAAAAACATATTGAAGTTCCGGCAAACTACATGATCAAATGAAAAAACCAGAAGACAATGTTACCTTAAAATCAATGGGCAGGTACAGAAAATCATAAGTACCATGGTGATTTTCATCAATGGCAGCCAGCAACATCTTAGAAGTATAACTAGAAAGAACACGCCAGCAGCAGAAATCATCAGCAATCATTGCACTAAAAAATCAAAAAATTTTAATTGTCTTTGAGGACATTGGCCAATTCGCTTACTTATTAGGGATATTTTTAATCATTAAAGTGGTCCTTGCATCTTCCCCCTCGATAATTTTGTCCAGATCAAGCTGATACTGCTTGATATCTGTACTTTTCCCACCATTCTCAACTCGCCGCCTTCAACCATGTTCACCAAATCCGTCATTGCTGATTATTCCTGGTCATGAGTAAGAACTGGACAGAAATATTGGATTTTGCCTTGGGAATGTTGCCATCCTAAAACTAGGTGAACCATTTTCAGTCATAGTTCCTGGAGGCCTAAACCCAGAACCCACAGCTGCAGGAGCACCCATGTGCATCATATAACTTGCAGTGTCGCAGTTCAAGCCCATGCTGCCATATGTGGCTGGGCTCACAAAGGATGTTTGTGGTGACTTTGACAAGAAGCTAAAATGCCTATCAAGAGGAAGACCTGAAGGGGCAGATCCCACATGATGGTGTTGATGTGAAATAGGGAAAGAAGCATGGTGACCAGCATGGGGAAACCCCTGTCCAGGGCCACTGGATGCAAACACACCTCCAACTGATGACGTTGGCCAAGCATAACTGACCCACTCAGGATAACAATTAGAACTTACCCAGAGAAACTAGGGACCAGACAATGTTCCAACACCTGATGAGCCAGAATCTGGATCCCCAAAAGCAGACAAGGGAAGAGGACTTGTGCTTAGCTTTTGATGAGGGAATGAGTGAGAATGCTGGTGAGCTCCTCCTTGCATTGATCCTGTGCTAGTAAGTATCTGGCAGTTAGCCTTTCCTTGGGCCTTGCCAATGGGGGCAATTTTTGCAGCATTGGACACGTAAGAGGTGAGAATTGAAGCTAACCCAGACAAATCATTGCCATTTACAGGGCTCAAACATGTGATGGTTTGTGTTTCACTGGGCTACCAAAATTTGCCCAATTACCTGTCATAGAAGCAACTCCACTTGATCTATAACCCAAATGCATTTCCAATATCAAAGAACCAGAAATTAGGACAGAAAAGCATAATACTATTTGTATTTCAGGCAAACACAAAGAATTGTCAATATAATTTTTACGTGGAGGAGAGTTGGCCACTGGAGAAACCTACTTGATGTCGAAAGCTTTGAGCTTCATCTTGTTCCAGCTCTTGATTTACTTGCTGCATCAAGCTAAACACAAAGAAGCCTCAAAATTAGTGTGATGGATAAACAACAAATGCATCACCATGTCATAGGAAATTTGAGTAAGACCTTGTTAAAATAACTGATAGCAAAGGGTCTAAAGACAGGGGGACAATAAATTTTCTTTGGTTCCGAATCCAATGTCAAAGCATACTTGTTCCAAGAAAAAGTATTATGTTTCCACTATTGGCAGACTTATTCATAGATATTATTAGGCTGCAACACCAGTTTATGAGGTATATCTTCAATGAGCAATAAGAAAACCCATTTATTATTTCTTTGCTTCATTTCATAAATCAATTTCCCATCACAATTATTGCAACATTAAAGACAAAAACTCCACACTTACTTTCAACGTGCTCCACCTGGACAGCTAGGTTCAAGCTTAATGCGTTTTCCAGCTATGTCACTCTTATTGAATGCTTTGAGGGCTGCCTCTGCTGCTATAATATCATAAAATTCAATGAATTTGTGATGCCATTTGTGTGGCGTTTCTCTTATCTGCAGTTTCATTACAGTTTATAACAATGATTACACATACAAGCATCCTCATAAGAGGAACAACTAAACTTACAAAATTGTACCTCTTTGATCTCTCCATAAGTTCCAAATATTTGACGAAGGTCATCATTTGATACAAATGCATCTAGATTAAACACTACAAGCGTTCCTTGATTTATATCCTTTTCTGAGGGGTTATCCTAGCATGCGCCATAAAAATGATGCTTAATGAAGATGTCAAAGGCTTCAACAATATCACAAAAATTAATAATAATAATAAATTAATAAAAAGACTAAACTACTCATTTAAACCTTGGGAAATAAAAAATGAATGTCAAGTTTTCTTCTTTCCAATGGCTTGTTTTGTAATGCACGCATTGCAGCCCGGGCATCTTGAATATCATAGTAGGATATCATTACAAATCCACGATGCTTGCAGGAAGCATATAAAGTTTGGATATCTCCATGTTGCTGCAAGAATGGAAAACAAACAAAGTTAGACAGTGAGCATGGCATATAGAAAGTGAGAATGTACTTTTTGTTTTCTTTTGTATCATATCAAGGATGCAATGTTGGTGTTTTGTTATTTATTCTTTTGTATCATATCAATACATAACAAAACACCAACATTGCATTTAACATGCCAAAGCCAACTATAGAGTTTATCGACTTTAGAAGTCGGTGTAAATAAAAAAGAAATCATAAAATTTTAGATTTAACAAATGGTATGGAATTAACAAATAGTGGATGCACCAATGGCTAAAAAAGTCTAGAGAAACAGGACAGTCACAATGACGTCAAGCACCAGATGTTAGTACAATAAATATGTTAGTACTAGATATCAACACCTTCAGTTATGTTTTATATAAGCAATTACTCTGTTGTGCTAATGCTGGCAAGGTCTCGTCAAAATTATAACTCCCAGGACATTGTCTCCCAGTAGAAGCACAATTCAATGGCCTACACTAGGGCATATTGATATCATCACATAGGCAAGGCATGCAGATTATTATGTGAAGATGTAGTGATCCAAAGCCAGGATCTTCACTAAACAACTGAGGAACACCCTGAGCACTAACTCAAAGAGATACCTCAACTCAGAGTCTTCCACATTACTATTGATGTTCCAAACAAATAATGTTCTTGAAGGGTGCTCCCCAGACACAGTTCCCACCCCTTTTGGAAAAGCATAGCGGCCAATCCCATTGGCTGGGACACCATCTGATAAGGTTAGCTGAGACATGCTAACCCAAAAGTGCTCTTGGGGTTCTAAATTTTCTATTTGATTAGGCAACCTGCTCAAGTCAAAATCATCCATTATGCCAGCAAGAAGCTCATCTTCATCATCTGGAAGCAAGTCTCCAATTGCATTCGTTTCAACATCTTCAAATGGATCCTTAGCTTTATTTTCTGGGTCCAGCTTAATTGAATCAGGGGATACGTCATCCACAAATCCACCACACTGCTCTAGATCGTTAAAGTTGACTGCACAGTCAAGAAAAAGTCACAGAGATCATGTGCATCCTTGGCGATAGGAGTCATAGCATCTTGTAGAGCTTATACATACACTTTTCATGTGGAAGGATAGGTAATGAGCAAGAAAATAAGCTTGCATTATTTGACAATCTACATCCATAACCTACAAGTGGGATCCCACATGCACTCATTCCTGCCTTCTTAGAAAATACCAGCTGCTGGATTATTTAGTTGACCTATAAACAAACATAAAGCTTATTAAGATATAATGCATATATATCAGAGCAAGTGTGCACACTACACATAAGAATTAAGCGTCAACAGGGGAGGGAGAAATACAGCTGAAAATAAGACACACCTGCAAAGTAACTGAAGGCAGTAACCTTTGAGTCATGATCCATTAATCTCTTTCTGCAAACACAAAGAAATTTGAAAGAAACAAAACTTCAAACTGTCAACTAAAATTCTTAGCCTCAAGGAATTCAGTTTAGTCCAATAAAATGGCAGGAATAAACAGAGATATAGTATCTACATGAATTTGAATAATATAAAATTGAAGCTAATGGCCCAATTAAAAAAAAAAAAAAAAGTGGGTATTAATTAGCACGGCATTGCAGGAGAAAAAAAAACAAAATATTGAAATCGAGCTTTGACTATTAGTTTCCCATAATCTATGGGAAATCGATTATTGATCCCTACAAAATATACATTTCTCCCATTGATTGACAAAGAACATTTGTTTCTTTTTTGTGTAATAATTTTGTACTATAATGACCTCATTTCTTGGTCGAACCTACCGCAGTGTTAGTATATTCAACATATGCACATCTACATAAATGCGCATACTCAGAGCGAGAGACTGGTAAAGATGATCAAGAAAATGTTAAAAAATAAAAGCAAAAAAGAAAACAGAAATTCGATTATAATAAGGAACATAGAAATTAACAGAAATGACAATAAAGGCCATTGCCAGGTCAACTCCTATGAAAAAAAAAAAGTCCACCAATTCCAATTCCAATAGATAACAACAAAATTGGGATATAATAAAGTCACGAAATTGCAAGCAAGAGGAAGAAGAATCACAAAAACTAGAACAGAAGAACTAAGGGTGAAAATCACCGAGAAAAGAAAAGTCGGTAGCCAAGGAAGATCATTCAATCTAAAGTCAAACGAACTCTAAACTCAACATTCGACAAAAGAAGAAGAAGAAAAAAAAGTGCTTGTCAAATTCTAGCCATGCACATGGGCCAGTTACTCGCAACATCAGTCCAAGTTTGGTCAACAGTAACCTACTTTAACTTCCTCCAAGACCCAGGTTAATAAAAACAGGAAAAACATTAGCATGAGATAACAATTAAAGATCACTTTCCCTCCCACCGACCACCCACAAGATTTCTTTGAAAACCGAAAAAGAAAGAAAGAAATTGTTATAGTTACCATGAAAATCACTTCTAAATACCAATAAATTTGTGAGGCATAGCGAGAGAGATTAATAGAGAGCACCTGATAGAGGGGATAGAGAGACGGGGGGCATGGGGCATTGAGGGATGGGAGAGTTGAATTGGACAGATTTCAAACAAAGCTACCACAAAGAAACAAACACAGCACAAGACCAAGGCCTTTTTTTTTTTTTTCGTTGATCAAGAAAAGTTTCTGAACTTTTAACTAAAATTGACTCACTCGGAAAGAAAGCAACCCCCAACAAATACACATACACGCACCGCGTGTTTCGAGGAAGAAGCTGAGGTATATCTTTCTTGTACTCTTCGAATTGCTTCTCTCTCGCCGGGAAAGCAAACAGCGTCTGTTTTAGAAAGAAATTTGAAATAAACGCAAAAAAATAAATAAAACCCATAAAAAACGAACAACAGACTATCTGACCGAGAGGGTGTGTGTGTGAGAGAGAGTAGAGGGGGGAATGGAGAGAGAGAAAAAAATAGAAATGACTGGAGGGAAGAAAATAAGAGGGTAAGTAAGTATCAAGTGTAGTACAACCCAACCACGCCATTTTCCTTCTTTATTTTTTAGTTAAAGATGCCATATATATATATAAAATAAAATCTGTAAAATATTATTATTTACTAAATAAAAGAAGAAATGAAGACGGGCGTCTCTCTCTTTCTCTCTATCTATCTCACTCTCAAAGTAATTAAGGGCAAGGGAAATTCCTTCCTTCTGATAAAATGGTCTGGATGGCTTTAATTTCTATCTATTGGGGGGAAGGGGGTCCGTTGACACGCAGGCGGCCACACCTCTCTTCGTCTTTGGGTTATGTTGGTATATATTAGCGGGCAATGCCAATACAAGTAGAACTTGTGAATTGACTTTTCTTCTTCGACCGTTGGTGAAGAATCCACGCTGAGTGCCGGATTTCTTTTTAAACCTTACTTAATTATCAAGGGAGATAATGTAATCATACTTCTGGAGCATCACCTTCTTCGTCGTCGTCATCATCGTCAATTTACGGATTTAGACACTGCTGATTTAGTTGTAAGCGGTCCACAGGGAGCTCCGGTTCATAATTTCTTCTTCTTTTTTTTTCTTTGGATAAAATTGTAGCGTATTATTTTTATTTTTATTTTTGTAAAAAATTTATTGCCACAAAATATATATAAAGGGAAAAAAAAAACAAAGCTAAAATGATACTCTGATTATTTTCTGACAGAAGGAAATCCTCAATTTTTGAAATAAATAAATAAAAAATTATCAATAACTTGGATGAGCGTAAGTTCCATTCATCGAAGTAGAGATGATTTACTGTTGGACATAAGCTTCCTCGGCTTTTCTAATTTGGAATCATAGGTCTAAGTCCGAAAATTCTCGAGAAGTATAGAACTTTTGTCCCTCGGTCAGTCATCTGAAATGATGAAGAGAACCCGTGAGTTCAAAGTTTCCTTACATTAAATAAAATGACACAGAATTTATAAAATGTAAGAAAATAAATGTGGGTATATACTATGTATGTATGTATATATATATATATAATGTAAGAAAATAAATGTGGGTATATACTATATATATATATATATTATAGAGGACAGTTTAATTGGCATCCTCCAGTAAAATCTCTCCGCTCGGTATTACCGTACCACGGCCGCCAAAATAGGCAGATGTCAGCCACTTCCATGCTATTCTGGTGGTGCGGGTGTTGGTGTGGTAGTAGTTGCTTTTAGCGTCTGTCACATTATTCGTCACGTATTTTCACACCGAACTCATCAATATTTTGACACGCACCAAATCAATATTTTTAACGCGCACCAAATCGATAAAATTAAAAAAAAATTTCGGTACTTTGTATTTAAGCGAGAATTCTACAGTAAGATAAACTCTGATATTATATAAATTATTATTTTTAAAAATATATATATATTGCAGTACTATTATTTATATAATACTAAGATTTCCCCTTTTTAAAAAATTTTGAAAGTTGGACAGCATGCACTCCAAGATCCCAGGATGCGAAGAGTGATTCAACAACTAGCTCCGCAGGTCTCCCACTACTATTCCTCATCTCCATTGAGCAAGCCAATAGCAGCCGTCAAACATTCTCATCGTTTCGTGACAACGCCACCAAGCATCACCTGCGAGTTGGTTTCAACAAGTGCGTGAAAATCTTCCAAGACGAGCAATCCAGGCTTGAAGTTTGCTCGCAAGCTTTCTCATCGGAAACACTACAAAGTTATCATTCCGTTGATCCACTTCTCAAAGATTTTTACTTTCAGATGCGCGTCGGAGCTTGGAATCAGTTCTTTAGTGATTGACGCTGTTCACAAATGAATGATCTTGCTCTGTGAAGCTTCGGAAAGTGTTAATATATACGTCGTTGAGGTTAGTAGTTTCCAGGCTGACT
The DNA here is from genome assembly GCA_021464305.1 of Kandelia obovata. Classification (NCBI taxonomy): domain Eukaryota; kingdom Viridiplantae; phylum Streptophyta; class Magnoliopsida; order Malpighiales; family Rhizophoraceae; genus Kandelia; species Kandelia obovata. The sequence continues at coordinate 599,436 of CM038478.1, read as the reverse complement.
TTAAAGTGTTCCTATTCGTATTCGTCTCTGAATGTGGTAATTAAAAGTGCGAACCAGTTTTTGGTCTATCTTTGGGCCGAGTTCAATCGTCCGCGAATATGTGGTCTGCACATCAGGTGTTTATCGAATTGTCTCATAAAGTTCTGTTTTGCAAATTTACTTTCCTCAATGAATTCACTTATCATTAACGCAGAAAAAAATAAAATAAAAAACAGAAAGAGAGAGAGAGAGAGAGAGAAGTGACAAGTAATTACCCTAAACCCTTTTAGTTGGAATCTATCCAAGGAAGCAGAAAGGTTTCTTTTGTTGTAAGGCTTGTTGTTATTATGTTTTATCTATTACAAATCCAATGCAGAACCTCCCCCACCCCCAACCCACCAAAAAAAAAAAAAAAAACCCTCTTCCCTCTTTGTGTAATTGACTATGCATGACTTGACTGACTATTCACTGGCTCCATTCGATTACTTATCAACTGAATTGGAAGTGGGCGATAGAAGCTCTTGCATTTCATCTTCTTCATAGTTTTCTCTTTCCCTGCCTTTTTTTAAAGTTTGCTATTGACAATGAGGACCTCCGAACCCATCTCCAGGCTTTTCTCAAGACAACCCCTCCGAACCTTTTTGTAAGACGGAGGGGATACAAAGATGAGGGGCCCATCACAATTTCCGCACACCCAACAGTGGGGGGAGGGGGTTAAGTCGTTAGAATTGGGCCCTGCAAAAGCCCATAAAACTAATATTTTCCCCACTTTTATCGCTGAGTAAGCGGGAAGAATATATTATCAGTTCCCTAGTTTTTAAATTTTGTATCTACATAAACCCTACAACTTTACAAAATGAATCAATTGAAGCTAGTTAGTACCGTTTTATGCTTCAGCTCAATACGTCTATGTAGCGCATGGAAAAATTTCTCTTAACGTTTCCTATCGGTTTAACTTTTAACATAAAAGACTTGATTTTTTTTATTTATTATTATTCTTTATTATTACTTCGTAAGAGAGAAAACGATAACCTACCCACTAGCAAGGCACCTAACATATCAGGTATATGACGCATATAATATAAGCATTAATTAAGCAACGCTCTGGAACAACTGAAATGAGTAACTCAATTGAGTCTGAATTGACCTTGCTCCTTCCCCGCCTTTTCTTTTTATTTTGCTGCTCTAATGTTCTATCTTCGATGTTACTTGAGAGTACGGTGTCCCTGCTTTGTCTTCACTCTGAGTAACCCGAGATGGAAAACAGTTGGCTTTTTTCGTTTTTCTCTATTTCTTTTTTTTTTTAAAAAAAAAATATATTTTTAATTGCAGCCTTGCAGATCACAAATCATTGTGTCTAAAACGGCATGCATTTTGTCTTGGGGCATATTATGCATTTGTCTTTCTCATTTTCTTTCTTTCTTTCTTTCTTTTATATATATATATATATATAGGCTTTCCCGTTGTTTCATTCATCCACTTTTTAGTGAGATCCTGAAAATTGGCCGAGGATGCCCTCCTCCTCTTTTATCTTTAATTGAATCTACAAATGTAATGTGAATCGACATATAATAAGTTACCTGCTTATAATAAAGATACCACCAAGACCGTAATTGGGCGTCAGATAATGATCCCGTGATCTCTCTAACCCCTTTTGTTGTGTGGAATTAAAACCTGAGCTATTAACACCGCTAAATTGAGTGTGACTGGTGGTTGGGAATTGGGATTAACAGGCGTTGGCGCAAGGCAGTGCTTGAAAATGCCAGCGGATGAGCTGCCAAGTGGTTCAATAACTGTAGAATCTGTGACGCTTGGTGGGAGACCTTCCCTAGTACTGTGGTACATATGCTATTGAATTGGGACGGATCAGTGTGTAATTTAGATTCTTTAACTAATGCCGAAGATTATAGAGTAACTCAATCCGTTAATAAAGTAGCGATAATGGTAATTTATGCACAGAAATGAATTTCGGGGGAATAAAAAATATAATAGTATACAGAAGCATATAAGTAGTTAATTCTCACCCAGAAAAAAGCTATCATAGGGAACATAATAACTCATTTGTCTAGCATATGAATAGAGTCCTTGTGTGTGTGCGCCGGGCGGGGGGGGGGGGGCGTATAAAGGTTATATCTGAATAAAGCCGCAACAGAAGCATATACACAAACAAGTATCTGAACATCTCCTCGTACAACCCCATCGTGCAGTGCAAGTTTTTTGTTTTCCTTTTTTTTTTTTTTTTTATGTGTGCCGAATGTATGGACGCGTAAATAGAAAATGCATTTCTAAATCCGCCAAGGGCAGTTGGAGTTGGATAAAACGTTCAAATTGGATGATATCAGATTATGAGATTGCGGGCTATTAATTAATTGATTCAGGTGGCTGACAAGTTAACCTCAGGCACTTCAATAAACCTTATTATTGTCAAGATAATAGAATTGTTGGAAGTTCACGTCATTAATTTACAGGAATTTCAACTCAGCCCAAGTAGACGTGATATCCTAATAACAGCTTGCAAAACGTATATGTGATAGACGCAGAAGGTTACTCATGTTCAAATGATTGACTTCAAAGTTGTCTAAATAATAATAATAATACTAACAATAATAACTGCCTTCCAGTGAACAAGGATTGAACGCATAGCTAACGAAGTCGCAAGACAAGAGACACTTCTTGAGAGATTGAGTAAATATAATTTTCCTAAAAAAAAAAATCTCCTAGCGCAAAGAAGTACAAAAAAAAAAAAAAAATTGTTTGGGAAGGGGCAGTCGCTACTTGTATATATTAGTTAAGATAGAAAGAAAAGAGATTGCAAAGGGACAGCCGGATTTCTTTTTGCTTATAAATATTTTGTTTATCCAATCCGAGTAGGCCACCGTTCCTACTAATTTATTGCTGCCTGGCCCTGCTGGCTAGGGATTAGGGATTTTAGGGATTATATCAACACCCTCCATCATCGCACCCATTTCTCCCTCCTTTTATTTTTCTTTTTCCTTCTTTTTTTTAAAAAAAAATATATATATATATTTTTTCCCTTATTGTCAACCACCTATCTCTCGGTTTGTGTGTCTCTCTCCCTCTCTCTTTCCCTGGGTCTCTTGTTGTCGGTGGTATGGCGTGGCGTTGAGAAAGATCTTGCAGCTTCCACAGTCCAAAGCCACACACACCAACGCCCACAAAACACGCACGCACAAATTTCTCTCTCTCAATTGTCATTTTTTAAGGAAGAAAAGAAAAGAAGGGAAAAAAAAAAAGAACAAGGAAAAAAGGAAAAAGAAGAAGGGAGGGTTGCTTCAAGATCCAATAACATTAACATCCAAAAATAACAATTTACCTACCTTACCTAGCAGCAGCGGTGGCGAAAGTGTTCTTTCGGATTCGGATCCTCCTCTGAATACAAACGGATTGTTGCTTTGATGCATTTCGTAGTAGCTTCGTTTCTTTGTTGTTATTAACCGAGTCTAATTGGGCTTCTTCTTCTTCTTCTTCTCCTCCTCCTTCTTCTGGTTGTTGTTGTTGTTGTTGGCTTGCCAAGGCAGATTGCTTAAGGCTGACAAGGAGGATGAGGAGGAGGAGGAGTAGGAGTGTATGAGGGCTTTGGTTGGGGTTTTGGGTTGTTCGGCGAAACAATCGAGGAGGAGGAAGAGGAGGAGTTGGTTGAGGTGGGTGGGATTTTGGTTGGGCTTGTCTTCCGGAGCAGGGTTGGATGGGGGCAAAATACTGTAGTTAAATTTAGTTGTTCTTTCTGAATCTGCCCTCGTCCCTCATCACCCTTCCCCTTTTACTTGCTGCGGCTTCTTCTTCATATTCTTGAATTGATTTGTATTCCATATTATTCTATTGCCGTTTCTTGCGTTCTTTCTTCTATTTCGAATTCGGATCTTTCAACTCCCAACGCAACACCATATATATATCAAACAAACTTTCATCACATTTTTTGGTTCGTTCGGGTAGTATCAGCACTTTGGCAAAAAAGGAAAGAGTAAAAAATGCAGCAAGATCCTCGGAAGAAGGTGATATGTGTATCTCTCTCAGTTTTTTTTTTCTGTAAAAAAAAATAAAAATTCGAGACTTGAGAGAAATATACCACTGAAATACGATCCTGCAGCCGTTCTTGTATAAGCAATATCGCGACAGGATCACCCCTTTTTTTGGCATCTCAATCGACTCCATTCCGTGATTAAGTAAAAGTGTAGTGACCGTAATTTCAGTACTACTACTACCACCTTCTATTTCTTTGTCGTGTTTGTTGAGTTGAGTTGGTCGAAAATTTTGTTAGTAGCGCTGGATGGAATCTGTGGTTTTATTGTTTTTTCTTTGTTTTTATGGTATATGTTTCTGTTGTATTTTTTTTTTGCCTTCCTGCAAACTTTCCTATTTATGTTTTAAATTCCTCCCTTATTTACAGTAATGGCATCATTGAATTGGGATTTCTTCTAGAATGGTAGTTAACCCTTGTTATTTTCTACGATGTTATCTGTTGGATTTTAGTGCCTATTCTCTCTAGCTCATGGTCTTCTCCTTTGCTCCACAATTGGATCGGATTTCATGTTCATCAGTGGATTTTCCCATTAAGTATCGGATTTCTGTTCAAGTTTTCTACGTTTCTTTGGATTCACCTGCTGTCCTTTTAAAAGATTTATTCATTTATTTGCTTAGATTTTAGCATTCATCCCCTGCGCTGCACAGCGTTTGCTGGAAGCTGAAGTGAATGGGTGTGTCTACTTTTTTATGCCAAAGTCTATGAATTTTACCCAGACTTTGACATTTGAGGATTCTTGGTTTGTCCAGAAATTGGGAGGTCCCTAGGACCTGCCCTGCACACACAAGAAAGATTGTTTTTGGGGAGTAGAGACTGTTATCCAAAATTTGATTCATCATCATTGCTTGTGTGAAAACAGAAATGCCATTCTGAGCTATGAGTGTAAATTTGCAAGAACTCAATCTTATAACTTTTCTTTACGTTCTTGTCTTAATAGCTACTCCTTTATATTTGAGAATAATATCAGTTCATGTTGCACTATGATTTTTATTTCATTTATTCATTTTAATAATTTATAGTCCATTTTTCCTGTCATTATAGTCATTTAATTGGAAAAAGGAAAGTGTCTGGAATATTAAAGAAAAGTGGGAGTGCAGACTTACACTGGTTGTCTGGATTTGTTTTTTTTTTTTTTTTTTGAAAAGAGACATGTTCTTATGTGAATTTCTTTTGTCCATTTTATTATTTGTCCTTCATAATCAAATGCTTGAAACTCCTATGTCTTGAAGCTTACAAATATCGATGAAATTGAAGAATAGAGTGTTCACCAATACAGCTTGATGTGGCTTCAGATGTGTTAGCAATTAATGTGATTGAACACTCTTTGGCAACTTAATTTCCATTCTGTTGGCTATAAAGCAAGCAATAACATGACAAGGTCTCCCACATTGTATAGCAAATGAATGATTATTTTCTCTGTGCCAGATATTTTGGTTTGTTATGGGCTTTGTCAGCATATTCGACCTGCATATCCATAGTTTATTTTTTTTCTGACTTGGATTTCTGTCCTGCAGAACACAACAGAGATGGAAGTTTTCTCCAAATATGGTGATGCCAATAGGTACAAAATTCAGGAGGTTATTGGAAAAGGAAGTTATGGTGTTGTTTGCTCAGCCATAGACACTCGCACTGGTGAAAAAGTTGCAATAAAGAAGATGCACGATATTTTCGAGCACATCTCAGATGCAGCTCGTATCCTTCGTGAGATAAAGCTGCTAAGACTCTTAAGACACCCAGATATTGTAGAGATTAAGCACATTATGCTACCACCATCAAGAAGGGATTTCAAAGACATTTATGTTGTTTTTGAGCTTATGGAATCAGACCTTCATCAAGTCATCAAGGCGAATGATGACTTGACACGAGAGCACTACCAATTTTTCCTTTACCAGCTACTTCGTGCATTAAAGTATATCCACACAGGTATTATAGTTCTCTTATTTTTCCAATGCTTTGCTTGATAATCTTCAGAATCTTGGTGTAAGGCAATGGTTTGATGACTGGTTGTGGCATTTGGATGTGCCAGTAGTCATCATAGTTTACTGTCCTTAGATTGGCAATAATTTGATGACATGCATTTCAGTCAATCCATCCATTTGTTGTGCCAATTTCTTGGTAGGGGACTAGGGCCTGCTTCCAGAATTTTTGTATTATTTCACCATCATTTTTCTTATTACATACTTCTGGCCTTTTCTTATTCTGTTTTCTTTTTTGTTTTTGAACAATCATGAGAAAATAGTGCTAATGTTATTTTTGCATACATGGCTGCAGCAAATGTATACCATCGAGATCTGAAGCCAAAGAACATATTGGCAAATGCAAACTGTAAACTTAAAATTTGTGATTTTGGGTTGGCAAGAGTTGCCTTCAATGATACACCCTCAATGATTTGCTGGACGGTATGTTTTACAGAATGTATAAGATGATTTTATGCTCCTAGTTAAGCATCACAGACTTGCTTATTCAATTCTCAGAAATTTAAGATACTTTTGTTTTAAAAGCTTAACCTTACCTTTTCAGGACTATGTTGCTACAAGGTGGTATAGGGCTCCGGAACTTTGTGGTTCATTTTTCTCTAGGGTATGGCTTTTGAACACACTGGCTGGATATCCTAGAGTCCATAGCCATATAGATTTGAATGTCATAACATGTTTGTTTTGTTTGTGGTTGTATTCAAAGCAGATACTTGTTCTTTTGTTGGGTGTGGAGCCCTACCTCACGATGGTTTTCTATGTTGCCTTTTATGATATGATGTTAACAGTGTTTTCAATGAACCTGTTTTTTTTTCCCCTTTCAAGGAATTCAATGCTAATTGATATGAGTTGTCAGGTTTGAGAGGTTTAATTAAGTTTTTTTGATGGAATCTATTTGCAGTATACACCAGCAATTGACATATGGAGTATAGGCTGCATATTTGCTGAAGTACTAACAGGGAAACCTCTCTTCCCTGGCAAAAATGTAGTCCACCAGCTTGATTTGATGACAGATCTGCTTGGAACTCCTTCATTAGATACAATCTCACGGGTATGTCAAACTGCTGACAAAATCTTCTATGCCTATGCTTTGCACTTGATGCTTTTGATAATAGCTTCAACCCTCATCTGTCTAAACCTAAACCATAAACCCTGAATCACTCCTTCATGCAAGGCCTTGCCAAATCCATGCATACAGTCTCTTGCACACTGCAATGGAAGATGCTCAAACTGTTTTATGTCATGAACCTTTTTACTTCATGAATCCAGGTCCGAAATGAAAAGGCAAGGAGATACTTAACAGCCATGAGGAAAAAGCAGCCGGTGCCATTTGTGCAGAAATTTCCAAATGCAGATCCGTTGGCACTTCATCTGTTGGAAAGGCTGCTTGCTTTTGATCCAAAAAACCGGCCAACTGCTGAAGAGGTTTTGCCACATTATGTAGGACTATAAACTGCATAAAAAATAAAAAATATTATAAAATGCATCTGCAAGTGCAACTGTTCTACATGAGCTTTAATACCATTCTCTGGTTGATAGACTTTTCTTTTGGTCCCTTATTTTACTGTACTCAGAAAGCTGAATGTGTTTGGTTTGGGATGCCATCTTGACCTTGTACTAGAACTAGAACATGATTTGTTGGATGCTATCTCAACCTTGGACTATAATACGGTTGATTTTATTTTTTTTAATCATTTGACTTCCCTTTTTTGCTCATCAGGCACTGGCAGACCCTTACTTCAAGGGACTGGCAAAAGTTGAGAGGGAGCCTTCCTGTCAGCCAATAACAAAGATGGAATTTGAGTTTGAGAGGCGAAAAGTTACAAAGGAGGACATAAGGGAACTTATTTTCCGAGAGATACTTGAATATCATCCTCAACTGCTCAAGGACTATATAAATGGGACTGAGAGGACTAATTTTCTTTATCCAAGGTTCTGACTTCATGGGTTCTCTTTCTATTTATTTTGTATTACAAGTGCAGGTAATGTCATTGGCTCTAAGCTTTGGCTTTTTCCTGATTTGTGGTGTGTGTTTCACATCAGTGCTGTTGATCAATTTAGAAAACAGTTTGCACATCTTGAAGAAAATGGTGGTAAAAGTGGGCCAGTGATTCCACTTGAAAGAAAGCATGCATCACTTCCCAGGTAATTATATTTTCTAATTTTGTGATATTACTATTTATTTCTTTATGAATGATTTATGCTGATCTAATACTTGTTTTGCTGTTTTTGTCATTTGATTAGTTGCATTGGTCTATATTAGTGGTTTTACCATTAGCTTGCATTTACTGGAATCACCAGGGCAAATTTTTATCCTTTGGGGTTTTCTTGGATTGGGAAGTAGTGTTTGTTTATTCTTTGTACAGAATAGATACATAGGTAACAAGTAATTAGTGAACAGGAGAGAAATTTTGAAGTTATGTTACATGTGAGGCAGTGCAGTGAAAGCAATGGCTGACTGTCAATAACAGGGGGTGAACAAATTATTAGGACAAGCTTTCTTAAGAGGTTAAGTTTATTTGAAAGATTCATTTTCGCTTAAAGCAAATTTCTTTTTAGCTACATCAGAAATCACTGAAAGCAATTATCAACTGGTAGTACCTCCTATTTTTTGCTTCCATCCTTTCTTCATCATAGAATTGGGAATTGAACTGGGATGTTTCTTGCCCTTTTTAGCAGATTCTGTTACAATGCTATAGTTTTCTTAGCTTATAAACAGCAGCTGAAGCCTTCGTAATTTTTTATGGATGAACAGCATACCTGCATGGTGTTTAATGGCTTTGTCATTAGGATCAACTTTCTCCAAATGAATTTTCAGGTCCACAATTGTACACTCAAACACAATCCCTTCTAGGGAACAAGAAAATGTTGCTTCCATCAAAGAACAGCAAACTATAGAGGAATTATACAACAAAAATCTCAGAGATCCCAATGAAATTTCTGTAAATATGTTAAGGACCTTGCAGGCACCACAGCAAGTTACACTAGGTACTAAGGTTGACAACGCTGTGTGTCCCTTGAACTTCTTTTGAAAATATTCCTGTGGTGATTTATTGAATTGTTCCTGCAGCTAATCGAACAAAGGTAGTTGGGCCAGTTTTATCATATGAGAATGGAAGTGTCCCAAGAGATGCCTATGATCAAAGAACATTCATCAGAAGCACAGTCCTTCCGCCTCAGGCAGCCCCTTCTGCCTATTGTTATCGCAAATCCAGCACTGGAAACCAAGATAGATCTACAATGGAAGCTGAGAGGGACTTGCCCTCACAGCAACAAGTCCAGCACTGTGGCATGGTTCCCAAATTTGGTCCAGATGTGTCCATCAACATCGACCCCAACCCGTTTCTTATGACTCAGTCAGGAGTGAGGAAGGTGGAACATGTTGATGACCGGATTACAATTGACACAAGCTTGTTGCATGCCAAGGCTAAATATAGTGGAAATAGGGCCTCTGTGACAAGTTCAACTTCTCACAGAAAGATTGGGGCTGTTCAGTATGGAGTGACAAGAATGTATTGAAGAAGGGAATAGGAAGGAGGACCTGTGTGTTCTTAAAGGGAGGAATCCACGGAGAAACAGGTTCTCCATGGGAGAGGGCTCACAAACACAGAAGTTTAGGCGGTGGCTTGTACAAATGAAAAATGGAATTTGGGAAGGGATCCTTTTCTCATAGAGCCAGCATTCTCAGATTCTCTTAGGTAGGGCAGGAGAAACTGTACATTAGTGATCATTAAGGAAAGGAAAAGGTTTTATATCAGCGATACTATTGATCAATGTCATAAAATAAAAGCTTTCTTGATCTCTCTGACACTGCCATACGTAGAGTTGTGCAAGTGGTGAAAGGTTCTAAGACTTGACATTCCTCTCCCCATATTATGGAAAGAAAAGAAGAAAAACTGAGTCAGCTGGCATTGAAACTGAGCTTAAAGGCAGTTCTTATTTAGGTTTCTTAGCTTGTCTTTGGATTCCCTAGTTACTGTTGTTACTGTTTGTGTTTACTTTCTATTGACAAAATAAGTATGTGCAATCTTCGAGTATCTGTTGACTTTAGACTCATTGGTTCGCCTTTCAAGCCTTTTTCCTCTCGTCTCCCCTTCTTCCCTTTATGATGAGTCGAGCATTTATATTTTTTATTTTGGTTACTGGACCAATATGATTTGGTTTTTAACTGATACTATAAAGTTGTCAGAATTGATGCCCTGTTATACAAAATTCCAATCAGATCAGAGTCTGGGGTGATGTTAGTTAATTGTGTCAATGTGATTTTGGGTAAGGTGCTTGGGGCCTTACGCATTCCTGAAATTCTGCATGTTAGCCTATCAAGCTTCAGAGGATGTTTACCTCATTTCAGCCCCTTTGCCGCTCATGATTGGTCAGGGAGTATGGAAGAGTTGAAAAAGGAAGGAAAGGGTTGTAGGATTATAGTTTGCGTATAGGATCCTCCTTGTCTCGAGGGTTAAAACAGGTTATATAAGAAATGGATGAGGTTCAAGTTCAACGAGAAGAAGCTCGATATTGTAGTTACAAAGCACTAACACGTCATTTATGTCAATAAAATAAAAGGGACTGAAACAGGTGCAATACAATCAGTGAATCAACTCACGAACTAACAAGAAGCAAACTTGATTATGATCTGCTGCTGCTTCACGGTTCACACAACGCCGCCAAAAGCAAACATTAGATTGCCTGCAATACATGTTGAAATATTTTTAAAATAAAAATTAAATATTTTCTTAATGTATTTATTTTATTATAACTTAATTCTATCATTACGAGACTAGATTTTGTTTTAAGAAAAACAATATTAGTTATTTAATTTAGATAATTTTTATTTTTATATTTTTACTTCTAGTATAACTCTAATTTTAGTTTACTAATGTTAAGGTAAAATTCTTGTACATAGATTTACTTTTAATTTTGTAACAGCGTAGGAAGTCTTTTTTTAAATTTTTAAGAGATTAATGAATGTTTTAAATTTTATTATAAAAATTATGAAATTTTAAGATTAATAAGTCATATTTTATCTAATTATTCATATATAAATATGATTGGTTTTACACGTATCTACGCGTAAATGAATGATAGTTTGCATGAAGATACGTGATGGTTTGCATTATAGTCATACAATTACTTACACAAGTTAAGTCGATACTTCATGTAATTTAACACCCACGTGACTTGTTTGTCCAGTGAACACACAGCGCTTAAAGAATAAGGAAATTATAATTATTTCAAGACACTATTTCATTAGCCTACATATATCTTCTTGCACCAAGTCTAATATCTTTTGGTGCAAAGCAAACAAGTAAGACATAAAAGAACCACGATAGTCAATCAATCATGCAACAAGAAGTGTGTCACTTGACAGGATGTGGGAGGTTGTCCCAGGTCTAGGCCAGACGGTTATTAACAAAATTTTGTATGCCTTTTCATTCACATGGAGATGAAGGGTTGTGTCTTCCTAAAAGACGCAATATCTTCGGTCCTTGTTAGGCCATTAAAGCACCCACAGAGAAATTGAACAACATGACTAACTGTATAAGTAAGGTCACAGCAATACTTGAACAAATAGATCACTAACGACCCAAAAGAATCCGTCACGACCAACTTTGGATTTCAAAGGTCGACGGAGATAAATATGCCAATAATTTCTGAAGGTGTCTAGCTCTCACTATGTTAGCAAAGCCATTTAAAATTACTACGACCATTTCAATGAATTTGTGAGTCCAACTAACTAGGTCATTCAAAAAAATCAGTGTCAAAGCAGAAAAAAAAGGAAAAAAGTAAAAAAAAAAAAAAAAAAACAGAAAGAAAGAAGCAAGAAAATATAATTATAAGTAAGTTAGACTCAATCACCTTATTGTTAGTGCTGGGCATTTCATATGAAACGGCACCACTTTCTTTGTCAAGCAAAACTAGACTCTCCGCATAAGTGGCCGCAGAAAACGCAAACAAGTTGCTGCCGTCGACACCAAGATCCTTGAGGATCCCATGGTTATCTGGGTCATACAGAACCAAACGCAAGTGCTGATCAGAAACACCCTCCTCCCGGGACTCTCTTGTCAACAAAACCTCATTCCCATCTCTTCCATAAAACCCCAAAACTCTCTCCAATCCCAAATCCTCGGTCCCAATTTTGTACATCCTAGTCCACGAAGTGGGCATCCCGTACTCCTTCATGGCCCATATGTCATAACACTTGACGTCATCTGGCGCGGGGTAATGGTGGCGAAAAACAGCTAGCAACCCTTTCATCTCCGAAATCTCCATTTGCCTATACTGGGACAGCAGCTCCTGGGGCAGCTCCATCCACTTGAGTGTCTCCTCAGCCATATCGAAAAGCACAATCAAGTTTCTACGGCGGAAATTCCATTCATCTCGGGCCTCGGACGATGCGAGCCAATGCGACGCGCCATTCATAAAGTAGTGAGACCACATGCTGTCAAGGAAATGCCCCGCCCAATCCATACCCACAACCGCCACCGACCTCCAGGAGCGGTCCCTGAGCGCGTAAACGTCAACCCTGGGACTGGGAGGAAGCAGCAGGGGATGCACACGAAGCTGATCATCGTCCGCTTGCGAGTGAATTACCCTCACCACCTTAAAATCACTTCTGATGGAATCAAACCCGAAACCCATCTCAGAAGCGCAGGCAGCGTCATCATCGTTGAAGAGGGAAATGGCGACGGGGAGTTGAAGATATCTAAAAATGGAAGGGTTCCAGATGTAGGTGTTGTCGCGTAGATGGTCGTAGAGGCAGAGCAACCCGCGGACAGAGCCGACGACTTCCAGGGAAGGGCAGTCGAGTGGGAAGTGGAAAGTTTTGTAAATGTGGTTGTTGGGGTTTTGTTGTTGGGGGTCAGAAGAATGGAGGGTGCACACAATTCTTCCTCTAACACGACCCACTAGGACTAGGAGAGGATTAGGTTTTCCTCGGTTTTCTGAAGGAGAAGAGGAGGAGGATAGGATGGAGGCGATGAAGTTGGGACGGGTGATAAGGGAGTGCCATTCTTTGCAGACGCACGTGCATCGCACCAGATCGGGAATCGGAAGTCTTGTCAAGATTGTTACAATGATGTGTGCTGGAAGGAAATCTGACATTCTTGTTCTTCTTCTTCTTCTTCTTGTTTCCGGTTTCCACAAAACGGCAACTGAGGGAAGTCGCCGCCGCCAATACAAAGTACAAAATTTGCCAAGTTATTTTGACGACAAATATACGTGTGTGTATATATATAAATATATATTGTCTGCTTGTATGTACGTGCATTTATTCGTTCTCTTAATGTTTTGATTTATCGTCAAACTAGTAGCATGTTCGTAAATTCTTCCATGGGCTAGTTTAGAACACCGTTGCTTCCAAATTGTCATGGGCTATGCAATACTTTTCCTTAACACTCCTCTCTTGTTTCTTGACCCGAAAACAAAAAGAGTTCTATTATCACATCGTCATCTAAATACAGGAATTAGATGTGAATATTAAATACGTATCTGCATCACCTTAATTTTAAAATAATGATTGGTCAATTATTTATTTAAAAAAAATATATATATTAATTATAATTAATAATTAAAATATGTATTGAATGGACGCATCTAATTTAGGGAACTTTTATAACTCTCTTTAACATAAATAAATAAATAAAAGAAGGAAAACAGAAGCGCTCGTGGCGTGCTTTTACTTTTCCACGGCTAGTGAGTAGTTGATCAAAACAAAGACTAGTTAGTCTATCTACTCTTATCATCACAACAACTGTCGAGAGTTCAACAAGCCCACATCATCCACCTAGGCATTTGACATTTCTCATTTACATGTCCACATCCTGGAAACTTCTTTTTAACAGAAGCCCGCGCATCAAAACGATGAATGCATGAATGCAACCCCCTGGCCTGCAACTTGAAAATTGCGTACATCAAACAATTGCCGACGACGTCGTCTTTCACGCCTTCTTCTTCTTCGGCCAGTGTGGACGCAAATATACAAGGTAATAATGTAAGGTATTAACAATACCATAACTACTGCTAGAGAGAGAGAGAGAGAGAGAGAGAGAGAGATGAATAACTGTGTGGTGGTTGGAATAAATTGCATCAGTAAGTGTCGGTCATTCCATTTCCCATTTTTTTAACAAAATCCCGAGGCCCTAATGGACTTGAGAGTTTTTATCCCGTCGTTTTTGGGATTCCTGTTTGGTTGTTCTGTGTCGGAGGAACGGATCGGAGCGGCAGTCCACAATTCGACCACAGTTGGAATTTTTTTGCTTATGCTCTTTACTTGATCACTTCTTCCAATTCGATTCAATTCAGTAATTCAATTACTGGTTTCAGCGCACCTTTTCAGTAGGTCGTGTTTTAAAAATAATATTAATCTTAATCTTAAATATTTTCTTTTTCTTCAAAAAAAAAAAAAAAAAGGGTCCTTATTATTATTTTTATAAAATAAATACGGTGGGGGTCGTCTGTAACGCAGATTTTTATCACATTCACGCTAATTGCAGTCGCTGGCTTTGTCCAGACATCCTTCCTTCTCAACCGTTGATCGAATCATCGGATGGGCACGTGACTTTGTTCCAACACTCTGCAATGACATTAAGATGACAGACAGGTCAACCTTGTGTGCAAATGGTCTGTCCCATCCCGGATAGGGATAGCATCGGCTCGGTCTGTTTGTCTTCCCGTCCCCATGACTGACTTGGAAACCCCCTTGTCCCAGATTTGTAGCAAATTAAAATTAGTAAACATATAACATGTATATGTAATATATTTATGTGTGTGTGTCACTCCGTGTCCGTATGAAAATTTTGCTGAGGAGGGAATCAACTTTGGTCATGCTCCAGTAAATTATATTGCAGATAAAATTATGTACAACTAAGATTTTAATTTTAATTTTTTTTTTTAAATATATTAGAATATGGATTAGTTTTGTCTTAAAAGAAACATATATACAGCATATGAGAATACTAAGAGTATAGTTTTAATAAACCACTGTTCCTCGAAAGAACAACCTAAATGGTTAATTATTAAAGTTTTGGAATGGGAGTGAGATAAATTATCTTTATTTATGTAGGAGCTCAAAATAATAAGTAGTTCTTGTTATATCAAAAGAACAAGAAACTCGAAGTCGATTTCACCATTCATGGTGTTGGGTCCTTGAGGAGACAAGTGCATACATCAAATTGGAAATAAAGGACGAAGAGTGGCAGTCAGAGACGTGTCAAGAATTCATGAATGGGTGGGGAAATGGAAGGGAGAGAAACGTAATCTGGTGCAATGCACTTGAGCTGTTAGTGAAGGAGGCCCAGACCCAATAATAAAATTATATTCCAAATCCAAAAGAAAAGAAATTCTTTAAAAAAAAAAACAGCACGCGGGGGCACTACACAGGTTTATAGCATCAGAGCTTATATACTATTTGATCATCAGAATTTCTGGATCCATCCCTTGCCTCGAATAGGTCTCTAAGTATTGCCAAAACGTAATGCCCAAACCAAAATCATATCCTCTTCACGTGAGGCCGAGTCATCTACGAAATGAGATGGGGAGAGGGAGACAAGTTCAATTTTTTAAGAGTGGTCTTGTTCCCCCCCCCCCCCAATATTTCCGGGGCGATAATATGAGTAGTATATTCCGTAAAATATGCAGAATAGTTTATCTATCTCTCATTATTATTATTCTGAAAAATAAATTTTAAATAAATTTCTGCCCATACGAATGAATCACCCGGGAATAATGTCGGTTCTCTTTCGCTTTGGCCTTTGGCTTTACCTCTTTATATCTTGTGGGTACCTTCTTTCTGTGTTTCAATGTCTTGATACTTAGCATTTTATTGAACCCTTGGTCCTACTCCTAATGTATTGAATTTGAAGATAGGCATTTTATTAGCATTTGGGTGCCTTGATGTTGTTTTGGTTTTAAATTTAAATAAGATATAAATGGTCAGCTCCGAATCTCTTCATATTTTGTTCGAGATAAAGGCACTAAAATGTGTACTTCGAACTCCGGAGAGCATCAAGAAATATTTTTCCGCGAAATCGTTCTATCGGCACACTACTTCAAAATTAGCCACGCCAACCTTGTAAGCCCCACAGGATTAAGGATATATATAGATATACACACTCAACATTCAAAAAGACCACTACTCAATTACATCCAAGAAAACACTCCAAAGGAAGAGATCAGAAAAGTAGAGAGAAACTCTTCAGTGGAAAAGAAAAATCTTGCACATTATAACAAGCAATAAAACCTTGTTTAGAGACAAATTTATAGAAGGAGAGGGAAATACGGAGAGAAGGGCGTCTAACCAGGAAACATATAGGAAAGAACAGACAATGTCCTTCCACCCACAAAAATGTTGCAGCCTTATTTACAAGAAAAGCTCCACTTGGATGATAAACAGAATTCACGAGGGGCCATTACTTCAATTATTAAATAGACAACAACCAGCCATCAAGAAAATAACATAAGAAGCAGATGCTCTTTCTCCTTATACCTCATAATTGTGAGATGTAAACGTTTCCACGATAACAATAATGTCATGGAGTGCCACACGATTCGCAGCCATGTTGAAAACATTGATTTCTGGGCCAGTAAGTCCCATGCTATATTGTTTTCAAGTCCTATTCATGTCTTTTCATTAATAAAAAAAAAAAACAGAGTGAGAGAGAGAGAGAGAGAGAGCAAACGTTACCATTTTACTATCCAAACAGAGCATTTAAGAAAAGTCCTGCTAATCAAAATTTTGGAGACTTGAATTGACGGCGCGCTAAACTTTACATGAGATCTCTTCTTTGGTCTTTACTGATGAAAAGGTTTCAGCCGGAACTCAGAGAGCTTTACTCTTGAAGAACTGAGAAGAGAATCTTTAGACGATATATCATCTTTTTTTTCATATGTGATTCAAACCATTTGAAAATCTGCTCGGATTGCAAGCTAGTCATCTCATGGTATGCGAATGCAAGATTCAGTTCCTCCTGCACATGTTGCGCCAAAATTCTATCCAGCTCAATGTTCCCAGTATTCCTGACAGCTTCCTTCCACCGTGTTGCACGCCCATCTTTCTTCAGGTACCCCTTCTCATCAATGAAGCCTCTGTCACGAAATAGCTTAAACAGCTTTGCAGAAGCAACTGGTTCAAGTCCTGGGATTCTATCAGCTAAAAGACTTGGTGATAATGGGTACTCCATGCATTTGATTTCTGTAACTTTAATGCCTTTGTTTTTCATGGTGTCCATGAATTCACTTATCTTTTGCTGCCTGAAAATGTCTTTAGGCATATGCACAAAAAGTGTAGGCGGATAGTCCCTTGTGAGATCCATCTGACCAAAAACCCCTTCAGCAATCATAAGAACAATGCTGCTAAACCTTAAGCGAGTGGCAAGCGCTGAAACAAAGTGACCACCAGAGGAGGCCCCTAGAGCCACCAAAGGCAACTTTTCAAGCTTATTTCTTCTTACCCACCATGTCATTATATTTTGAACAACAAAGAGTTCCTTGCCAAATGTCCAGCACCTCCCAGCACTTGATATGGTGATGACAGCAAAATGACGGTGAAGTGCATAAAGAACAAGAAGCCTTTCTTCAGGCAAACCGATGCAATTGGAGCAGCTGGGAGATCTGTCCCAAAAGTTTACAGCTCTGCCATTACATCCATGGGCCAGAAAGAGAACTGCTTTTGGAGAATCGGGTATTTGCCATATCAAATCTGTTCCATTTCTGAACTCCACGGTCGGGTAAAATTGCACAGAACCAAAAGCATTCCACTTCTGCATTGGAAAGCCTAATGAAGAAGGGGACATTTTACCCTCGTCATTAAGTAGGAATATCAAGAACATGAGAACTAAAACCAGACTCAAGATAAGGACTGGCAGCCGGGAGTTCTGAAAAATATCCCACAACTTTGATTTGGCTCCACGCTTCAACATTTCTGAAGAGTGAAAACACGGGAGGAGCTACTCCTTTTGATTTGTTTAGAACCAAAAAGAAATACATGAGAAAGAAACAGGGAGGAATTCCAATCAGCCACAAATAAATAAATAAATAAAAGAGAGAGAGAGAAAAAAAAAAGCCAAAATGGGCAGGGCATGGGAGAACAACAACAAGAGTGTTGGGAGTAATTCTCGCTATTTTTTTTTGGTTGTTGTCCAGTTTTGGAGCTCTCTCTTACATCGCAAGCTCTCTGCTCTGCTGAAAGAAAATATTAAAAGGAAAAGGAGAAAGAAACCATGAGAGACAGAAATAAAGTGCTGTGGTGGTACCATAACAAACCCAATGTCACAAGATTTCTTTGGGCTAACCGAGTGGCCCGCCTGGGCTGGGGGTGGGAGGGGGGAGCGAGATATATTATTCCTCTTACTTTGTTTTTTCATTTTTTTTTAATCCTTCCGGGAGGACGTGATTCTTGGGAAAAGGAAGGAAGAAAGCGAGGCAAAGCCGTGAATCAATGGAAAGAATTGGTTTGATTGCGACAATCTGCATAGTCATAGCAATTGCCGTGGGGAATTTTAGTAGGGTTTCCTAATTCGATGACAGAGAGAAACAAGAAAAATCAAGTGATTATAGAGTTAAACGGAAGCTAAGTTTCGTTTTTGCTGTGCCTTTTTGGGAAGAAACGAAGAAATCTATTCTAAGTCTATACACACGAAACGACAGACAGACACAGTTACCTGATCTGGTCTCTCAAGGGAACTCGACTGAAGGCATAAGGCAGGCTGAAGCAATCGGCGCCGCCTCTTGCTTGCTCCTGGGTTTTCTTCCCTTCCCGGCAACAGAACGAATGCCTCTCCTCCTCCGATCCTCTGTTTATTTATTTTCTCTGTTTTCCTTTTGTTTTCTTTTATATTGATTTTATGCTATGTTATGTATAGTTTCGTTACACTTTACACTAACCATTCCCCGGTTTCCCCAACCACCAAACTCCTCGTCCCCGGCGTTCGTCGTCGTTATTATTATTATTGAATATCTTGAAAAGGGTCAAAAAAAAAAATTGTGAACCGATGAACAAATCCAAAGATAAATTTATAATTTTAAAAATTATAAATAAATATAATCCGACATTTAAAATGTAATAGTTATTGTTATTGTAAAAATTTTTTATATTGCTTTTTTTCAATTACTGATATAAAATAAATTATTTTTTCAATTTTGATAACAAGATAAATTTATTATAAAAAATTTAACAATAACAAAATTATTATATTTTTAAAATTAAATTATATTTATTACCATTCACAAAATCACATATTTATATATTTTTCTCTCTAGTTAATTGGTCCAGTCAGCACAGGCAGCGGACTTGGCCTTTGCCTGCCTCGAAAACCAGGGCTACAAAAATTTAACACAATATTAAATTCTGTATAGTTTTTTGAAGACTTCGAAGTGAGGTGTCAAAAGTGATGAAAATGTTGCTTGTTCAAAATCCAATTCAGTTTCCTCTCTTATATTAGGTCGCAGCATCAACAACAAATAGGGACATTGCACCGTCTGCAGATTTTAAAGTGCAGAGCAAAGAGCAAGGCCAATTTCAGAATTTTGGTCTATTTGAGCTTATAATTAAATTTTATTATTATAATCTTTAAATTTACGGTAATAAATATAGTTGACTATTTAATAATTATTTATTGAAATTTGAAAGAAAAGAAAGAGAGAGAGAGAGAGAGAAATTTTAATAAAATAACAAATAATGACAAAAAATTCTTTTATGTAATAAAATTATATTTATTTTATATAACAATAAAATTATTATATTAAAAAATTATTAAATTAGAGTATATTTCTTACACTTTTTTTACTGTACCAAATGCAAGTTTAATTTGCGACGTGCATTTATAAAAAAAAAAATTTATAGTTTATTAAATAATAACAAAATTACAGTTCATTCAAAACATAAATTTTCAAAGTACAATTATAATTTCAAACACACCTTTGAGCAAAATCTATACGAGCAATCTCCCTTTTGTAGTAAGTAAAAAAAAATATTAGAGCTGTCCAAGTTTTCCTAATTATATATTATATATATACGCGCGCGCGTACTAAACCCAAAAATTGAGACTGTTAATAACTTCTTCATCTCACAAAGCATGCAACATTCTTGCTTGAGCTATCATGAAATGGGACTCAACTTTGGCGTTTGGCCAAACTCAGAAGGTTGTAATGACAATCAATTCACATTAACATGTCTCGTGCATCCATCTCTTGTTCTTTGGGACCAATGGATAAGGGATATAATCCAGGAAAACAGTATGAACAATGGACGGTGACTTTACATCATTCTAGACTGTTTACTGCCTTATGTTGCCAGTTTTGTAGCAATGAACCCAAAGTTCCAATGTGGCAGTAGAAACTGAACCCTACTTCAAACGAAATTCACTGCCAAAAAGAAGAAAAAAGACTAGATAATAATAAAAGCTTCACAATGTATCACAAAGCAGCAAAATACATAATTGGCTGAGCAAGTATACAAGTTCCGTAGAAGTGAGGGAGCAGAATACCAAGGAATTACTGTAAATTATATAATAGGTACAGTACCAGACATTGAATGAAAGGAGTTATTGAATGAACTACCAGACATCGTTGATGTATGCAATTCTAACTATAATTGATGAACTACACCAAGCCAATCAATTAATGACAGTAAATCATCCCTTTAGCATTATGAAATTGGCAGTTGTATATTTCCTTCCCGTTAGAAAGTAAATATGCAAAGGCAACTGTGATATGCTTGCTTATCTCTCTGTGAAGAGGGTGAGCTGACATTCAACCTTAGACATTTGAAGGAAGGAAGAATCTTACACTAGTTGTAGAGCGGTGTGATCTTGGGAAGAGTATTGGTGATTGGCTTCCAGGATCGTTACAGGCAGGAAATTACAATCATATGCCTGTGATGGCACCGCCTCATACACAGATCCAGCTGGAGGCATCAACCTTGTTTGCCGCTGCTGTTGCTGTCGTGGCCTCCCTGTTTCAGCTATCTGCACCTTCAAAGCATGCTTTAATTTACTAGGCTCTATGAATATCTAGTTTTCAGTTTCAGTTTTTCAGTTCATGGGAAATTAAAATAACATATTTGGTGGAGTGAGAGTAAGAGAAAGTTCAAGAGAACCACACCTTGGCTCGCAGAAACAAGTTATCATTCTGCAGCTCAATCTCCTGCGACATGTATTGCTTTGTTAATAATTTGCCCAATATAGACCTCAGAGTTTCATTCTAAGTCTTATCATTAATTTGAGACTTAATCCTATCATACGTGTATGCTAAACTTCTATGGTGCAGCAAATCTCAGGGGAAGAGTTGAGGACTAAGGGGCTGTAGATTTGGCTCTAGCTAGCTAATTGGATCAAAGCCAAGAGCTCCTAATTGCCGTTAAGTAAGAATTGGCTTACTCATGCATATGTTCATGCAGACTTCTGGTAAGAACCCTTAAAATTTCATTATGTGTTCATAACAGACTCGATAACAAGGAAGGTTCTGTGTCTATAATTAATATTTGTGGGCAATTTGGCAACAAATCATATTTGGGATGAAACTAGTATACAAGGGTAAATTAATTAATGTATAAAACAGGAAACAAGTAAGATTTACCCACCCTCTTCTGCATGTACTCCATTTCAGCAAATAGCATATCATTCTGAGAGTTACCAAAAAAAATATATATATATCATATATATTAGTCACACTAAGTATTAAACAACTAATTAATTATGCTGGACAAACGTTGATGCTTCCTTTGAACGACAAAATCCCACGATGCATAGCACGACAGTTATGTATAAATACCTTTTTCGACCTAATTCTGCTGATTCCTTTCTCTAATCTGCCCTCCAAGTTCTTGAGTTCCTTTAATGTCAAGGAACTCAAGGACTCGCCCACAATATGCCTAAAATTTAAACAACATTTCTTAGTTATATATTGGGATTTTCTTGCACATCGCATTACATGTGAATTTGAATTTGAATCTAGAGGTGCAAGAGACTTGCCTGTTAGAATTTTGAAGTTCCCGTATTTGTCTGCGTAGTTTTGAGGCCTCTTGTTGGTAGAACTGACGAGGCCATTTAGCACAACAATAGTTTCAACATAGTTAGATACTAAACACACACACACACACACTTGAGCGCGTAGGAAGATAAGCGTCTGAAATCTAAATAGGTTTGGAATGATCAAGACCCTATTGAACTTGTGCAAAAATGGATTAATAAGCAAATAAGATGAAGACATAATGAAATCAAAAGGGAAATTTTAATTAGGATGCAACAACTACGAATATGTTGAGTAAGAACCCAACAACACATAGGAAGAAGGCAATCCGTTAAAATTAATAATTCCAAGATGTAATTGAAAAAATAGTCACAAGAATCAGAGGATAGAGAAGTTGAAATCCTTACAATTGTTCATTAAGAATGTCTGTCAGTATCATTCAAAAGTTAGTTCCATTGGCATGATACGGTATGTCCACGTATATTTCTATTCACAAGAGTAAAGCTCTTGGAAAGTTATGAGTTCGAAATCACTTCTCTCAATTTTTCACTGACAAAATGTGAGCTTTCAATTTGATGTACTTGAAAAAAAATGAAAGGGTCAATTATTTCAAACACCATACGACCATTTTCAACGAGGGCGAGAACTTTAAAATGTAGCTGAGTGTTCACTTCAGAAGCAGATGCCGGGTTTGAGGAGTCTGAATTCGCTCTCTTATACTTCTCAATGGTTGCCCTTACACTGCCCAAAAAAATAAAAATAAATAATATATATATATATATATATATATATTGGCAATCAATTAAGATCCCCGTTCTTCTAGAATAAAAAATTTCCCAAAAACTAGCAAAACTACATCGAGACTTGCAACTGCTAGAGTAAAATCAGTACGACATTTGGAGGAAAGAAATGAGGTTTCTAAGACAATGCGTGTGTATATATATATATATATATATATATTTATATTTATATTTATATATTCAGAACAAAATGCATTGTCAATTCCCAATCTAACGTGGTTGAATATGTCAGAAATAACAATAATTTAAAAAGTTCTCAATTGAGAAGCATTATAATTTTTTTAAAATAAATATTTTTTTACTATTAAAATGATCAAATTTAATAAACTTGTATTGTTTCTCTTATTTTATCTGTAAAATAATTATCAGTTAAAAAATTTATTATATTCTTATAAAATAATTATTATATTTTATTACACTATAATAATTTATTTAAAAAAATAGTATTTTTTATGTTTGAGATTGATATTTTTTTATCATTTATTTTTTTACACTTTCATTTGTTTTTTATTTTTTATTTCTATATTTTTTATAACAAACGGAGACACAATTACACCGCAGTAACAAAACAAAATAAAATTTTTTAATTTTATTTTCTAAACTCTTGAGCATCGGAATATTTTCTTGGAATCTTTTAGCAGGTAGCCTTTGTAATTGTGCCGAAAAAAGAGAGAGAGAGAGAAAAGGGCGTGGGAGGGAGGGAGGGAGGAAGCAGCTGACGGTGCAGACATTTCAAATCTAAGAAGAGAGAGGACATCATGCAAAGCTGAACCTTAATTTTGTCGAGTTGCTGATTCGTTGTCTCTGCCAAACTGGCAGAAAATCCCATGATGCAAGTGGGCGGATTAATAACTTTGCTACGTGTTGCTAAACAATTGCCCCAAGTGTAATGACCAAAGGGAAATCGAAAAAAAAAACCTACCTCGATGACTTCAAAAGCACAGAAACTGAAAGGGTTTACTCTGCTCCTCGGAGCTTTCAGTTTAGTTCAGGCTTTCGCAGAAGCCAAAACAATCCTTGTTTGCATTGGAAAGATCTAACATTTGACCCAGAAAAATAAAAAAAAAAAAAATTAACATCTCTAGTTGATTCGTATCTCTTCTCCAGTCTCAGTAAGGCCTCTGTCACCTCAGCTCAACACACCCTCTTACTCTAGATCTCTTTCTCTCCCCAAGCACACTTCGACCTTTCCACTTCGATTCTCGAACTATTAAGATTTATTCTCGCTTTTTTTCTGATGAAAGTATAAAATGTTTTTTTATGGAACAAAGAGTTCACACATGCATACGCATAGTTGAATTTTAACCCCTTTTGTTATTACATAATATGTACGAGTATGAGGAGGGAAAAAAACAAAAAAGATCTTTGTCCATGGATATAAAAGAGATAGTACTCTGTGACCCATTAATCTCTTCTCCCCTTATTTGGGGGTTCGAACCCAAGACCGTTCATTTCTTTGAATTCAAGAAATTGAAAAGTGCAAAGAGAAAATGATAATAGTGCAGATATATAGAGCCAAAGAGATGCAAATCTTTCACCATTTTAGATAATATATCTCATAGGATATAAAATTTGCAAATGGGCTAATTGAAGATGACGAAAAGAGAAGTAGCGGTAAAGGAACCACATACATGTATATGACACCACCTCCTTTGTCAGATGGAAGCGAGCAACAGTGATAAAAAATTCAGATGTCTAATTGAGATTTAGGGCATACCCAATTGAGTTTTTGAGGTTTGAAATTGAAACCCTAGTCGGTAGACGAGGCTTTTTCTTGAATTGTCCAAAAGGTGAAGTTGCAATATGGACTTAAGAAGGTGGCGGCAAAAGTAGAAAAACCCAGTGGCAGTGGCAGTCGGTCAAACAATTAAGCTTGTGAGAGAGTGATTGAAGATGTACATTGATGGGTGGGAAACGCGGCTCATGAGAAAGAGAGATGATCATGTGATTAAGACCGGATCCCTCAGGACAAAGATCTTGGGAATGGGAGGGATATTAATCGAAATCTTAGAATCAGAAATTATATATTATTATTGTATAAGCAAATGAATTAATATAATGAACCTGTCGTTGGCATATTCATAGAGTCGGTCCCTGCTGGAAAAGACGACGAGAGCAATCTCAGCGTCACAGAGCACAGATAATTCGTAGGCCTTCTTGAGCAATCCGTTGCGACGCTTGCAGAAGGTGACTTGCCTGTTGGTGGTGTTTTCGATTCGTTTGATCGCTACTTTGCCCCTTCCAATTTTTCTCTGAAGGAGTGGGAACAGGAGCCTTTCGGCTCTTGATGATTAGTTTTACGAAATTCCATGGTTGCCACCTGAAATTTGTGAAAATTAACGAAATTAATCTTGAACCCCACCTATCGGATCGATATGCCTTTCTCTTAATTATTTAATTGGCATATGGACTACGGTATGGCTGCTACTCTTCTACTTAAATTAGTATCTAATTTAAACAATTAATTAAGAAGTGAGGAAGATGACGAAAACAAATTGCAAACGCGAAATTAGAGTTAGACTAGCTGGAACAGGATTACTCTTGCATCGTATGGTTTTCGTTTGTGTTAGATTTGGAGGAGTAACCTTGAAAGGGAATCGAGATGGAATGAGGAAACAAGAAGCTTTTTTTTTCTTGTTCTCTGTCTCTCTCCTTCTCTCCCTCCCTTGGTTTTAGGTGATCATCCTCAGCATTAGTGGAGTTGCAGGAAATGGGGGTGGGTTGCTCCAGCCGATAGATATTTATAGCACAGAATAGACCCTTCAACAATGACCCGAGCAGAAAAGTCTTAATTCAAATTCAATTTGTGACCGTCAAATGAATATTTTCTTGTTATAAATCTACAAAATTTTATATACCTGAAAATTATATTGTGCAATGATAGTGTAGAAAAAGTTAGAGAAGAGAAACAGAAAGAGAGAGACTTGTTTACTCGCTAAGGGTATATTAACCGTCCATTTCTTCACTGTTTTTTTATTTCAACAACAAAGGAAAAAAAGTTTTGACAAAAAAAGAAAAAAGTTCGATCTCTTCACGTGTGGGAAAAAGAGAGTGATAGCGAAGAAAAGGGTCTTTTGGAAAGTGACCGCTGACTGTATAAATATGGTGTATGATGAGTGAGAACTTATATGTTGCTATCCAATTGAAGTATAGGTTGCACTCCTAGCCTTTGAATCTTGATGTTTGATCTACTCTAGCTAGGCTGCAATGGAAGCAAATTCAAAAGTGAAATATATTTTCCCTTCCAGGCTTCACCCCTAGCCCTAATGGTTGAAAATATCCTCTCAGACGTAAGTGAGAACTCCCATGTGATGTTCTGTTCATCATCTCCATGTCTACACTTCCTTTTTGCTACGAATAGAAGAACCCATTTTCTTTTTCTTTTTCTTTTTCTTTTTGGGTATCTGGATTTTGTGACCTTTTTTTCCATTTGGGGCTTTGGTGGGATCCTCCGGTTTTGCTAGGCGCAAAATTTCACCACCAGTTTCTTCGTTGTGCTGCACTATAAAATTTCTACTCCATTTTCCACACCTTGCCAGCACAAAATGTTATCTTCTTTCCCATTCAAATCATGCATCCTCTTAACTTCAATTAACGATATACAATGTACACGACATGTATCCAAATGGGAATGCGTTTTCCACTACATATTAATCAAGGTGGCGAGTTTATATATTCATCTTTGTCATCAATTGTTTGCATCAAGATTCTAAACTCTAGTCAAGAACTTGATGTGCTATTTAATTTCTAGGGGTGTGTAAAAAAAAAATAAAAAATTTAAAAAGAAATGGTAATCAAGGCGAAATTTATAGTTAACCAATCAATCGACAAAACTGATTGATGAAAAACCACTTTCATTACTTCGTTTATAGTTTGCATTCGAAAAACTCAGTTTAATCGAACCAAATTGGTAAGCATACTTGAGTAATCTGTTATCTCTTGTATTACTCAAATCAGCTTCAATCAATTTCAGCAATATTCTTAACTTGTATCAATCAATATCCAAATAACTTTTATTTTATGTACATACGACGTTAGTTATCTTTCGTATTCCCTTTGAGACTTGATCTATATATACATTTATATGTTTTAGGAACACGAGATTATATGAGTATATGGCCTTGGTCGGACCCACCCAGTTAATTTTAAAAGATTAGCAAGGTTTTTTTTTTTCTTTTTAAGATGGGAGGGGGTGGTTGGTCGGCAGATCGAGGTGGGAAATTTTCTTGTATGCCTAAGTATTTTCCTAATTAAAAATGCATGACAGCACGAGAACTTAAAAAGGATCGATCAGGTATGCTTCAAGGTATAAAAAAAAAAACGATTTACCGTATTGAAATTGATTAAATCGGGACGGAATTGAGAAAAATGATCCAAAAGGAGGAGAATATTTTAGTGGGAACAAAGGGGGTGGAAGTCTGACAAACAGTAAATGTGAATGGCATATGTGGGGTGGGCGAGCAAGTTGTGGAAAAAGGCAGGCAGCAAAAAGCATAAGAAAGATGCATTGCTAAATAACGCAACAACACTACGTACATCTCAATCAATCTCTCTCAAATGAAGTGATGGCGAATATTAATATTGGAGAAGGGTATTCCTGTTACAGCCACAAAAATGATGGCCAAAGATGCCAATATCGTTAAATGTTACGTAATCTGTCACCACCTTCTCCCACGATACCTTGGAATGGACTGCTTAAGGTGGCATCTATATGCCGATAAGTGCCATGGGAGGCTTGTGAAAACATATGCACTATCTCAAAACGATTCTGTGTTTAGGCTATAAATATATATTATAATTTTTTCATGTTGATTTACTTTTATGCCAATCAATCTTTGCATATGTTTGCCGCATAACTATGTAGTCAAACATCCATCCTGATGGCGAGGCCGCTATTTCACATCAGAAGTCGGTGGTATTTCCTAGATAAATAACCGAAAGAAATGTTGACACTTAGTTTCCTAGTTAAAAGAAATAAAAGATATGTAAGTGCGCAGTAGAAATTAAGATCAACTGGAGAGGGGAAGTACAACAAAAGTCCAGTGCTTTTGTTTCATGTGCTATGTTCTTTGAACTTATTAACATTTGGATTCCTTTAATTGGTAGCTAATAGTCAACGGTTTCTCGTAAATCTTTGTGTTTCTTAAACAAGCCGAGCACTTCATCAAGCACCAAATGATTAAATTTGGTATCCATTTTCATATACTTTATGTACACCTTCTATGCATTTGCATTCATCCTCTTAAAACAAACACGTTAATCACAATATTTTTAGTAAAATTAAATTTCAAAAAATTTTCGGATGATAATTTGGAATGAATAAAAAATTATTCATTAACATTTTACATTTTAAGATAACTTTAAAAGGAAATTCGTAAGAGAAATTGTACAGTAGATAGGAAAAAGAATGCTAAAAAGATTTAAAATTTTGTAAGAGAAATTAAAAAGGTTGTAATTTTAATGTCATTAAAATACATAAACTCAAACCTTTAGAATATAAACTCTATCGAATAGAGTTTGGATGCTAATAACTTTAATTAATGACTGTTAATTCATTCAATTAATACCCTTTTTTATTGATATAAACTGTTATTATACTTTGATTAGTTATAATATGTATAACGCTACTTACAATTTAAATTTGAATTGTTTAAGATTATAACATAATATAATTGATTTGTTTAAAATATTATAGCAGAATATGGTATATCATTATTATAGTTTTAATTAAATAAAAACTTGATTTTATTCACATAATAAACAAACTTCAGTAATAATTATTGTTTTATTACAAACTACAACATCGAATACAAAACCCACGCTAATAACGACTTTAAGCTTATTACGACTAAATATTTAGTGTCTTTCTATAAAAAGTCGTCACTCGAGTTTCCAAGGTTACTTTAGACAATAAACTGCAACAAGATAGTACTAGTCAATTTGTCAAATGCATTGCAAGACTCATGAATACGAATATATAGGCCAATTAGTTAAAGCACCCAATATTATTAGGTGTCAAGTGGTATCTCATACATCTGCCATTGACGGATGTTTGTTTACGTTATTCTTAAACGACATGTCAAAATTACTACTTTTCCTTTCCTTTATATGCTTCCAAAAGTTCCATCCCTGGCCAGGCCACAAAAGAAGTCCATAGTCCTGCTCCGGGAGGCAAATATTCCATGACATTAGACAAAGTGCCCTGAATATGAAAAAACAGAAGAAAATTTATAGATGGACAATTGATCATCATAGCAGAAGGATGTATCCTCGTACAGTTGACCGCCTAAGATGCACAAGGGGAAATTAACTCGGTCCACAGCTTAATGATCCTTTGTTTTCTTTTCCGAGGATCCAGAAATAAAAAAGGATTTTCCCAAAATGCTGCAAAGGGGATAGTACATTGGAGAGACTGCAAACAAAACCAGAAAAGATAATTGGTAAGGCATCAACTGTTTGTTTCACTTCTCATCCAATCTTGTGAACACATCAAAGCTTGGACAGTAGATGGTTGCAGTGAAACCCAATCACGGTCAAGCACCCTACCTCCATTCCTGAAAGCAGGCTCTGGTGCGACCTTTGACATGGGAATCCCCAAGATGTTTCGAGCCATCATAGATAGAACTGGATACCTCGGAGTGTGAACTTTCCACCAGTTCAGTATATTAAAATCAGTAGGAGGACCACGAGGAAAGAGAGGTTCTTCCAAGTATTTATCCAAATCCGACTTGAAGCCTTCACTCTGGGTGCCTTCATTGAGGAATTTGTCAAATCCTATCAGCTTGTCCTTAGATTCTCCTCCACAACTAGGTAAGCAGCCATCACTGCCACTCACTTGGCAAGCCAAATCTTCTTCAAGAGAGGCTAAAGGAGAGCCAATCGAATGTTCATTGTAGAGTGCCTTTATATACTCAGAAACTTCATCAATTAACTCTGCAGAGCCACTACCAAATAATTGGGGATAGTAATACTCTATCACCTTCATCTTGAATCGCGGATCTAACATAACTGCAGCTGCCAGGGCCAAATTGCATTTGTCCCAATAGTCATCAAACCTACTCTTCATCTTCTTGGCAATGGAACTAATAAAACCATCTGAAATCTTGCACCAATCAATTAAACTCAAGTGGATGCTACAAATCTCAGGAAAGTATATGTTTGCAGTTGGACATTTGCTCTTCATGAAAAGAATTTTAGATTCAGCAATGCGCGACAACCAGTCAGTAACTGCCTTTGCCCTGTCCCACTCCAAATCAGACAGACCATTTGCCCGGGCAGGGTCATCTTCTTGTAGAAGAGAAAAAGCCCTCCTGTATTCGCAAGCAACTTCAAGCATAGCATGTGTTGATTCCCAATGTGATGGATTATCAGAACATAAGCACTTCTGACTCTGAACTCCAGCTTGTGAAACCATCTTGCTGAACTTTGCTTGAGTTAGATGTGAACTTTTAACATATCGAATGCTTGCCCGAATCTTATAAGTAGTCTCAAAAAGTGCTCCCAAGGCATCATAAACCATGAGATTGAGAAGATCAACAGCACAGCGAATATCAAATAATTGACCATTACAGAGAAGAAACCTGTTCCGGGATAGCCGGTCTCTAATTCTATAAATGATATTGTCATTTGCAGGAAACATATCAGATGTTATTGAAAACAATTTTCGGTCAATATCCCAATCCATTAGGCATGACATGATAAGTTCCGAATGCATGTCTGCAGTATGAGAAGGATCAAATGGAATGAAATTTAGTATCTTCTTCTTTGATAGCCAAGATTCCTCAATATAATGTGCCATTAGACACAAATACTGGGAATTTTCTGAGGCTGCCCAAAGATCAGCACTAAGGCTAATCTTTCCATGAAATTTGTCCAAATTTTCATATACTTTTTGTTTTTCCTTTGCATAAATTTCCATGCAGCTTGCCTCAACTTTTTCAAATGTCACAAGCTCAAACAATGGTTGTAAATTACTAACAAAAACTCTAAACCCAACATGCTCAACTATATCTAGGGGATAGCCATGTAAAATAATCATGCGGGCTAGATCAAATTGACTTCGCCTTTGATCCAGGTTATTGGTTGCGATGTGAACAGCATCATCTTTCAATCGCAATTGTTGGTACCTATAATCCACAATGCTAATTGGTTGTGGTTCATTCCTCTCCCGCTCTGGCTCAATGTCCACATTTCCCAGCACAAGGGCTCCATCCCCGCTCTTTTCTCTTGCTGAAAGATACTGACCAATGCCGTGATTAGATCTCCTCTGACACCTAATTAAATGGTTTCTTAGGTGTGATGTTCCACTAGCACTTGATCCACTTAGTTTCCTCTTACAGTGCCTACAAATAGCCACAAATGTGTCACCTTTTTTCACCCGATCGAAGTCATTCCATACAACAGACTTCAATCTGCTAGATTTGACCATGACTTCTCCTGACAAATCCATCACACGAACCCCTCGTGACTTTCAAATATCTGCCCATCAAAACAGATTGCTAATTAACGAAAACCTCACGCATGTAAATGCAATATACATTATCTTTGGAACACAGTACACAGCCAAAATAAAAAAGAAACCCTAGATTTATGCTATTTTCCTATCAACACTCGAGCGTAACAATAACTTGCTCCTCATTTGCAAATTCAGCTAGAGATCCCATGCATAAAACAACAACACGCATGCGCACCAAAAAAAAAAAAAAAGAAGCCCATGTTTTATTCGTCACTGCAAATCATTTCCAAATGCATGATGAGATTCACTGGAAAAACCATTGATTCGTACATAAGTATAGATACACACACACACTCACACACGTTGAGGAGCTTACAGAGCTTATCCAAAGTACACAAAATTGCGAATGAGTACAGATTCGTAAAATCAATAACAGCAATGTGGATGGCAAACAAGATTGACATTCACTGGAAATGAAGAAAAGAACAAAAAAAAAGCACGAAAATAGAAAGGGAAGGCTTCACCTCCATTACAGGAAGACGTGGCAATTAATTGGGAAAGGCAATCTAAAATAGAAAAGAGAGGAAAGATAATGCGTGAGCATGAAAATGGGGACCCAGACAGAACGAACCATGATAAGTATCTATCAACCAAAACCAATAAGGACCCTAACAAAAAAATTTTGAAAAAGCAACCTGGGCAGCGCAGCTATGGATTGGATTGGAGAAGGTATAAATTCTACTACTGATTAAAAAGGAAGCCCAATTTAGAATCCGAGGAGAAGCTAACCGGTAATTCAAGTGGCTGTGGCCTAGTCGCCGGGTCATAACAAAGCGGCTAATGACCCGACGGGTATGGGATCGGTCGGTCAGGAGGGCAAGTCAAAAATCTCTGAGATTAGGGTTTTTTTTTTTTGTTTTTTGGTTGAACGAGGGGATTTCATTTCCTAAATTGAAAAGTGGACACCATCCAAATATCCAATCCACTATAATGTTATTATTATTCAAAAATGATAAATAAATAAATAAATAAAGAGAGGGTGAGAGAGACACGTCATCAATTGAACTGAGTGGGCGAGAACTGGCCTGGCTAGTTTGGATAGCGGGACGCTTGGCTTTGTTTGGCGGCGGCGGGAACTTTTTTTTCTTTGGTTTTTTTTTTAGAAGAAAAACAGTCACCCAAATCACTAATCAGCACAGGATGTAATTTTTTTTTGACAGTAATAATAATAATTTGACAATTTCTCTAAAATTGTTTATATATATATATATATATAAAAGAAAGAAAGAAAGAAAAATTGTTGCCGTTGGAAAGAAAATCTTCTCTCCTGTAGTTTGGATTTTGGATTTTCAGAGCGTGAGAGGGAAATATTTACGATTGGCATCTCCATTCTCCAATTAATTAATTAATTAAGAATGAGGATAGGCGTGTCTATTGGCACCTCACACCTTCTGGTCATCAACTTACTTTAATTATTAGTAGCCCAAATAAGGTTGGATAGTTCCCTCCCCCTCTTTAATTCCCGCCATTTGCTTTTGCGTTCGAAAAGAGTCATTCTGGTTTTTCTTATCCTTTTTATTATATAATAAGTATATAACCCTAACCCTAACCATAACCATTTACACACACACACGCACATATAGCTAGTTGTTGTTCACAAATCATGCCTCAGCCTGTCTCTGCCTCTGCCTTTGCCTTGAGTAATTAGGACCGCCTCCTCTCTGTTAGACTACTCCTATCCTACAATACTACAATATAATTTATTATAATATAATCTGGTGTCATTGATTCAATTCCACGGAGACTTTGGGGTTGTTTCTTCTTAATTAACAACACAACAGGATCTAAAAGATTGAAGAGTACGTAGTAGTACGCTGATCTTTGATGATAGTCCAAGAAGTTACAATAATCTCCACCACCACCTCCTCTTCCTCCTCCGTGTTATTTCCAAGGCTTCAACAACAACAAATGCGGATATTAATCATCATATCACACCATCTTCTAATTAAGCGCCAGCGTGAGTTAATGGTTTTCTTGATATGTTGTATAAATACTAAATTCTTATTCTTTGCAACGGCTTCTTTCTCGGTTCTTTTTCTTTTCTTTTTTCATTGTTTTTTTTTTAAGAAAAAAAAAAGAAGATTAAAAAGCAAACCTCATACGCCTCGTTTTCTTGGGGCTTAGAATATAAATGCCCCAAACATGTATCTCTTCTTTACCCTTTTAGTGTATTCTTTGTGTCTATCTGATTGTGATGTCCCCGTAATGTTTACGTCTACCATAGTAATTAGATTTTTATGTGTTTAATTTAATTCTTCTTTATGGGATGGGATGGCATTCCCGGTTTTTCACTACGTTGAGACTGAATGAATCCTCCCTTTTCTTCTAATCATGACTGACTGGCTTCACACACACACACACTCTCTCTCTGTTTCTCCTTTCTTGTCTCTATTTTAGAACTTCTACGCTAACTCGATGTAAATTTTTTTCCAGTACGCGCATGATATTTGTTGCAGTAATGGGTGTCGCAAAGGTACTCTTGAGTCTAAACTTGAATCTTTTATTGAACCTCCAGAAATAATTGGGGTGTACGGCCAAAGTTCACTCAGCCAATGACCACTGTTCGATGGCCTCAAAATAATTCTGGTGAGACTTCTTTTCTCCATGTTGTACTTTATTTACTAACACTTAATTAACTTGCTAAAACTATATATTTTTTGCAGCTACTTGGAAGCCTAATCCATTATTCGAGCTGTTCAACAGTACCGCTCATTAAATTTGAAAGTTTCCTGTGATTATTTTAAGTTGTAGCTGTTCTTTATTAAGCTGTTCAAAGAGATGGAGACGCCTTGTATCAGCTGAGGACTCCTAATGCTGGACTTGAGCAAGACAATGTTGATGTGTCCACCAAAAGCCTTCCAGGAAATGCAGTGTTCGCGTTAGTTAATGAATGCATGTTTTTTTATCTTGACCTGATACCCCTTTGTCGTCATATTTAGGTTGATGTCATGCCACAGATGTTACCATGGCTGAAGTATGATTGGAACAGGGGAAAATAAACTATAAGAGAATGAGCAAAACGTTTGTCTCAATAAACAGATGACACATTTCACTACCAGATAACAGATATACATTTGTCATATTTAATGTTTTGTTTAAATGCAACCACATATCTCTAACAGATATGAATTTCACTGATACATTGTATCAAGAGAAAGTGACATATATGGAGGTAAATTATGAGAAAGTGGTGAATCATAGAACTTTTTCTGCATACAGTCGTTAGTCTGGTCTGTCTCATTACGCTGGTGATACATCAGTAAGTTAATTCAAAATTTTGAATCTTTTTGTCATGCATTAACTTCTTATAAATGCTTCTTTGATCTATTGTTTGAACACTGAATAAGCTTATAGACAACAGCAATTGGGACAAGAATCAACAACTTTGCTGGCATATTCCTATGTTAGTTGAGTTTGATTTTTATGTGCACTTATCCTTCAAGTAAATAGTGAGTAGATTAATGATTAATAGCTGACTATGGAATAAATCATTTTTTCTAGTAATAAAAAGTATCATTTGTAAATGTTATCAGCAATCCACAACATGGGAAGAGAAAAATGGCGCAATATGGAGAAATCCTGTTGGTAAGTAAAAGTAATCTTGCTTGCTGCCACCATCTCTATTTCAACAATAACCAGGATGAGTAGTAATTAATATGATTCTTAGATTGCTTAGTGACACCTCCAAAATCTCTATGGTACTACCTTTGGTGCAAATGAGATCAAATAAAAGGGCCTTGTGCATTTTGCAAGCTGATATACTAATTTGTGAATGAGTTGTTATGTTGTTTGCAGGCACTTTCTGTGGCGCACAGCTATGGTGTAGCTTCGGTTCTGATTTTATTTCATGTACTTTTAGGAAATAATTCAAATATCTTTTTTAGCAATTGGAGATGCTGTTCCTAGTTTTTGATTTTCTGACATCTTTGATCATATGGAATCAAGCCATCTGCATTTTCTTGTTAAATGTCAGCACTCAGTGAAGCAACACATCAAATTGTCATTTCCCTCAGTGATTTCATTGATGAGTGTTCAAATATTATTTTATGCATCACACATTAACATCTTGCGTCCCAGGGAATTATATTGCCATGATTTTTGCAGCATAGCAGCCAAAATTCCTCATGCTTTGCTTGTCAACTTTGGCTGCATTTTTATTTTCTCATTTATGTGATGCATTTTATTTGCTTTTTACAATTGTTGCAGTTCCATTTCCTGCTAAATATTTTAAGCTTAATGGGCTTCCTTTCGGAGGAGAATCCATTCCTCTTTAATGGTGACTTTGTTGATAGAGGATCATTTTTGGTGGAAGTCATTCTCACATTGTTTGCATTCAAGTGCATGCGTCCATCAGGTGAGACCTTTGATTCTTTTGGGCCATTCGTATTTAATTTCTTTCAGCCTTCTGCAAATTATTTTCTTGCCTTTTTCATTATTACGAGGACTTGTTGCTATGTGCTGCAGTTTTACTCTGGGGTTTAATTCGGGTTGAATAAAAACTGCCTTAGTTCACATATTAATGTCCACTTGTAATTTGCAAAAATTTCAGCTGTACATCTTTCCAGAGGAAATGATGAAAGCAAGAGCATGGACAAGATATATGGTTTTGAGGGTGAGGTCAGATGCAAGTTGAGTGACACATTTGTGGAACTCTTTGCTGAAGTCTTCTGTTGTTTACCTTTGGCTCATGTAATAAATGAGAAGATATTTATAGTTCATGGAGGTCTGTTTAGTGTTCATGGGGTGAAACTAGCAGACATTAAAGCTACTGATTGGTTTTGTGAGCCCCCCGAAGAAGGTAATCTGTATATATCGGTTTTCCTTTTTTTTTTTTTGACTTTTTTTGTAATGTATTATTCCCACCCTAATCAGTTTTAATGCAACAACTCTAAGTTTGATCTAAGGGTTGGGCTACATGACAGAGTTTAGTCTCACCCTATCCTTCTGCCCCATTGCCATTTTCTAATTGTCTGAAACTTATCTAGGAACCCATTTGCTGGGGGGTGGTGGCAATTAGCATTGTTTTCCTTACCCTCCCCGTGAGGATGGGACTGGTGAAAGAAGGGTGTTGGGGTGGGAGACAAAAGGTTGGTGGGGTTGGATATGATGCTACAGAAACTAGGAAAGAGGTTGGTTACATTTGTCATTTTTATATAAATACGGCTTGCACCCATGTGTGTGTGCTCTAGTGAAATTTTGTTATTTTTGGAGTTCTACAATTAGGAGTAGTCTCATTGTAGCTGTCTTGCATACTTGTTATTGGTTCAAGTAAGTAAACTGAAGCAGGAGCTATATGATGCTCTCCATTGTCTAGCAATATCAATGTTCAGATAGATCCCTGTCCCAATTGGCTGTTGAATGAGGACATTAGTTTGAAGATTTTGTTGTTTATATTTTCTCCTTCAATTCCTGGTTTTACATCATTTTTAGGTAGGACTATAACTTGAATTGACAATATTGACATAAGATCACATTGTTGTTCTTACAGATGCAACCATACCTTTTGGTTCTTATTCATGATGTTTAGAACCAGAAGTCATCCATCATTTTCTTCATCTCAATCTTTAAATGGGTTGTTGTTGGGTTTACAAAATGACATCTATTTAGTTTACAATAAGTAGAGAACAAATAAAGTTATGATAAGTTGAACTGTATTGTATAATTGTGCATAGATGTATGTAGCTGTGCAGAGAAGATGGTAGGTGTTGCTATTAATCAAAATGGGATTAAATTTAAGCCTTTTAAGGATCTTTAATATGCATTCCTTGTTAATCATGTATCAGGGTTAATGTGTGAATTGCTATGGAGCGATCCACAGCCCTTGCCACAAAGAGGCCCTTATAAGCAGGGTGTAGGCCTTTCTTTTGGAGAAGATGTAACAACGAAGTTCTCACAAGAAAATGATCTAGGTATCTTTTTTTGTGAGAATAATCTGTATTGTATCAAGATGACTACTTGTCCTACTTTGGTTGCTTCTCATATATTGCTCAATTGACAGATTTAGTTGTACGATGGCATGAAGTGAAGGATGAAGGCTATAAAATGTGCATGATGGTATATAAATTTAAAACAGGGAAAAAAAATGAAAAAAAATCCAATGTAGACTACTTTTCTAAATTAGTCTTTTCTTGACACATCTTGTGCAAGAATTGTGGTCAAATGAATTATAGATTAGTAAAAACATACTCTTGTAAAAAAAAAATTGGTTGTTATGTTAATCTTACTGGATCACTTGTTCATTTGTGAATCTAAAAAAACTACAGTGGTGAAATTTGTGATGAAATACCCAAAAGGATGTTTCTCCACGTGCTCTTGTAGCACATGACATTAAGTTTGATGGAGTAACCTTGATAAATGCCATTTGATCACAGGGCCTGTGAATGCTTATCTGAAGGACCAATTAGACGTCTATATTATGTTGAAACACCTTGTCCAAAGTGAGCCCAAGTTTAGGACTTGCTAACTGTAGGACTTACTTCGGATGGAAGATTCTCTTTGACAGTGGGTGACATACCTCTGCTTATCATCTGTAATTTTGGCTTTACTCTTAATGTGTCTGAAGAGCATTCTAGGCCATTTTCTTTTAAGTGGATTAGAACTGCATTTAGTTTCACCGCGGTTGTGTAGTGACTTTATTTGTTTGAAATAGGGATAAAAATATAATAATTTATGTTGTCATTTAACAGGTGAAACTTATTTGTATGTTTTTTTTTTTGTGTTCAAAGCATACATGCATGGTCATCTTATAGACAAACTCATGCGAAGGAACCACACATGAATAATTCCAATATGTTCCTTACCTATTTGTTATGTTCTAAGCAGAAGCCAAGTAGACCTGGAATGGTATTTGTGTTAGTTTGCATACAAAGTAGTCATGTATGTTAGAATGGTCCTGGATTGAAAATTTTTTTGTTGGCTAATTTTTACAGCCTCGGTTCCTCTTCTGCAGAGTACCTCACCTTGGCTTTGATAAGATGCCATAATGACACCTGTCACTATTCAGACTCTTACCACATTGCAGACTCTATTTTCGGGATATACCAGGTGGTTGGCCAAATGTCACTTTTTTCTTTTTCTGAATTGTGCAGCATATCTGGTGGAATAGAATATCTTTTGTTTGACATTAGTCTATATCAACAAAGTAGTTTTGGTTATTCTTCACTTTCAATACCTGTTATAGCACTAAGTATATGTCAAATTTTACTGTTGCTGAGATTATCAGGATGATCTTTTATAATATGTGGTTCCTGTCATTTTTTAAGTAGCATTTTGAACCTTGCAGATGGCTAATAAGTGTGCTTTGATTCGATTTGAAGCCAAACATCATTACAGCTCAGCTTTGGTCAGCAACTTTTTATTGTTATTGCATCTTTTGCTTTTTTTTTTTTGTTTTCTTCCTTTTGGGGAAGGGAATCATGGCAAGCTAATTGATGATATTGTATTGTGTTCTCCATTGTCTTTTGACTTACAGCCCGAGCTATGAGTTTTATTTGTCTCTCCTGTTTCCATTTGCAGCCTTACCCTGATGTCAAACCAATGTTCTCATAGTGTATACGCCTTGGCTAAACCCTGTATCATTCCTTTCATTCTCTGTTGAAAGTGCATTTCATTTTGGAAGATGGCCAAGAGGAGTTGGTTCTTGTTAACTAGTAAGCCTCTTTTTTATATATATATTTTTGTTGCAATGTTATATTATTTCACTGATATGTATTTTCCCAGCCGACCATTTTAAGGATTTTGTGTCCATTTAAACGCCTTGGCCAAGAGCTAGCTCTGGGCGAAGACATGGGGACATGAAGACGGTGCCATCGTAAGATGTATGACTCATTTAGCTTTGTCCAGGACGGTTTCCTTGTATATGCATTATATGTTTATTTGTTGGAAATAGAGGATTATAATTATGGTGGCGCAAACCCCAAATAAAGTTTTGTGATCGCGGTGATGCACCAAGTCAAACCGTCATACTCATGCATTCCTAGGTTAGATCCATAAAATATATAAGCTGGATTATTTGTCGCATGGGCTTGCGGCAGGAGTCTGATTTTGTTGCACCCCCAGCACAATTTTCAGATTTGATTGATGATATAAGCCATTTTAATCGCTGCACGTTTGAAGGAAACAATGGCAGGTTATGTTATGCTGTTCTAAGAAGAGGATTAAAAGAAAAGTGATTTTGAATTTTGACTGCCTTTAACTGTCATCAGATAAAAAGGTCTCATCTTATTTTATCTTTTGCGTAAATCATGATGCGATGGGCTTCTAATGAACCTAACGAAGAGATGATACGTAACATTAAACAAGAGGATGAAAGGGTAGAAGGAATGTAGTAAAGAGAGCCTTCTGTCATTAGTTTTGTATGATCCAAGTCTCTTTTTGTTGGATGAGTAAAAACTAGTAATTTTACAGAGATAATATAGTCAAGAGAGTGTCTTGAAGACGAAAGGTTGAAAGTAATGCCAAAGGGTGCTTACACTTTTTTGAATCCTCGTGCTTGCCGTAAACCTAAAAAACGCCGGTAACAATAAACTGTCTGTATGAACGTACGCATATTCATTTCAAAACGGAAGGGAAACTGTTGGCTGCCTATCTGTGGTTGTTTATATATATATATATATGGTTTTCATGAAATTCAATAGAGATTGGTGAGCTATGCAGCAATAGCTAGGCTAAGGCCGTTTCTCAAGATTAATTACTCATGTATTATATAAGTTGCACTTGAATTTGGAGCCGAGAAAGACAAGAATTACTGCTACGCTCCCCAAAATTAACAGGTTCAGGGGAGTGCTGATTCACGTAAACACCCAATTTTATGCACACGTATCTGCATACATCAGTCTGTCTGTCCCCCATCTTATCCGCTAATAAAGTAAAAATTCAATTTAATCGAATTTCGAAGTAGAAAGAATTCAATTGATTTAACTAAATATTGCATTCAATTTATGCAAATTAGATACTCGTCTGTTTATCGTGCCATCTGCATCTCTTTAGTGAAAAAATTCGAAGAGCTAACTGGTTCAGCCCTTCATCTAATCTTTCTCCTCTCATCTAAGCTTTCCTGTGTTTGATCAAATGTAACGAAGGATGAAAAGATCTCCCGTTTCCGTCTTTAGTTGTATCAGAAAGCAGTGCCCGAGAAAACGAAACATTGACTGTATATCAACTTTTTTTGACCTTCGGCTTCAAAATTTCTTATCCCCCACTCGAGCTGTCATGACCCACTCACAATGACGACCCAACCCCAACCTCAACCCCGCGCATCACGTATCATATCAGTCACATCCCAATGCAACACACAACTCTCTCATGGTTGATACTTGATGGCTCTCTTCTCGTCTCTCCCTCCCCACCATCCAATGAAGAAGCCTCTTCCTACCAACAGCCCGCCCTGCTAGCCACCCAGAGAGATTAAAGCTCTCTTGAAAACAGTGACGTGTGAGGGGGCTCTGGGGGGAGGGTTTCGAATCGCTGACATCTACACAATTCAATTGAGTGATATTGTCTGTAATGTCTACTCAATAAACACCGATGAACCCACATGTTTCTCTCTTCCTCCTTCCCAGTCAACACACTCAAATATTTATATATATTACTAAGTCCCAAAAAAAAAAGAGGGGAAAAAAAATAAAGAAAGAAGCCAATTCAAAAAGCCATCCAAAATGTGCTGCTACGACTGAGGACCAAACCTTCCCCATACCTCTTCAATAGACTTAACAAATGTGCCGCAGTTCTTTCTCTCTCC
Organism: Kandelia obovata; assembly: GCA_021464305.1. Taxonomy (NCBI): domain Eukaryota; kingdom Viridiplantae; phylum Streptophyta; class Magnoliopsida; order Malpighiales; family Rhizophoraceae; genus Kandelia; species Kandelia obovata. The sequence continues at coordinate 558,425 of CM038478.1, read as the reverse complement.
ACACTCTGTTTCTTCTTCTTCTTCTTCTTCTTCTTCTTCTTTTGGTTCCTCTTGTCTACTCTACCTATGCAGACAAACATCCAGAATCACTGTCAGATAATAACAACAACAACAACTTGCCCCCCTTCGAGGCGGAAACCCTTTTCAAGATCATGGACTCCATGTCCTCTGATCAGTCTTGGAGAATCTCTTATCCCAACCCTTGCGAGCCTGACTCAACCTGGCCTGGGATTGAGTGCAAGCTCGGACTGGATAACCACCTGCATGTCTCCAGGCTGGATTTTGGTACCCGTCCAAACCCAACATGCAAGAGTTCGGCCATATTTCCCTACCAGATCTTTTTTCTTCCTCATCTTGAATCTGTCTTCTTTTTCAACTGTTTTACTCACTCCAAGACCACAATCTCTTTCTCACCAAATACACTCTCCAGTAACGGTTCACTTCAACAACTAAGTCTCAGGTCGAACCCTGCACTAGTGGGTCCAATCCCACCTGAGATTTCCCTCCTCGAGTCCCTAAAAATCCTTACACTGTCACAGAATCGCCTCAGCGGTCATATTCCGGTTGAGATCTTTAGCTTGAGCTCTTTAGTTCACCTTGATTTGAGCTATAATGTGTTCGCAGGTCCTATACCAATGCAATTGGGCCATCTCAGGAACCTTGAAGGCCTCGATTTGAGCTACAATTCGCTAACCGGGCTAATTCCAGGCACAATTGGCCAACTCGTTATGCTCCAAAAACTTGATTTGAGCTCGAATTCACTCACTGGCAGCATTCCCGATAGCGTGGAGAAGCTCAGCTTGCTGGCTTTCATGGCTTTGAGTAACAACCAGATGAGGGGAAATCTGCCAGCAGGATTGTCAAAGTTGCAGAGCTTGCAATACTTCATAATGGATGATAATCCAATGTGTATACCGCTGCCAGCGGAATTCGGTGAACTGGTGAAATTACAGGAGCTCGGGCTCGCCAATTCAGGTTACTCCGGCACTATACCGACAACTTTTTCGCAGCTTATGAATCTAAGCAGTCTCTCTCTCCAGGGCAACAGATTGAGAGGTGAAATCCCAGCAGGTTTCGGGGGTCTGTCACACATTTATCACCTGAATCTGAGCAGAAACATGTTGGGTGGAGTTGTGCCTTTCAATGCGAGTTTCTTGAGGAGGATCGGTAGGAATTTGGACCTGAGTGATAACCCTGGTCTATGTTTGAGTCCTTCTGAAGCTTATAGTGGCAAGATCGGAATTGGAGTGAGGGTATGTGGCACTGGCACCATCAACAATGGTTCCTTCAGTAACAAGTCGGAAGCGCCACGCGGATTCTATAAATCATTATTTCTCGTTGACGTTCTGATTGTTCACGGATTGACGCAAATACTACTTCTAGTACTAGGAGTATGCTAGTATCAGACCTCGATCTATTAATCAATCAATTAATTAGACTGTTTGAGTTTATTTGGCGGGTAGTAGTTGTATTAAAAAAATAAATAAATCAGTAATAGTATTTCATACGGAGCTTTAATTAAATAATGATTTTCGGATCTGCAAGTTGTGCTATTTTTAGCAGAAAATTGTAGTGATCTTCTGCTATACTGGGATTTAACCGAACCATCCAAACGTGTTTCTAATAATGCTTCTTTCTTCGTTTTTTTCTCTTTTTTTTTTTTGGGGGGGGGGGGGGGTGGGGGGGGGGGGGGGGGGGGGGGGGGTTGGGCGGGGGGGGGGGGGGGGGGGGGTTTGGGCGGGGGGGGGGGTGGTGGGGTGGCATTAATGAATAAGTAATTTCATTGCCTATGATTTTGACTTTCTTGGTCTATATATGGACACCAGTATTACCTTCCTTGCAATCCCCGCAGGGCCAGACCAAACTTGTTAGTTTCGGGGTTCCAAAACTAAAATTTTGCTGATTTGCCATATATATATATATATTTTAATTTGATGGGTAATTCGGATGAAAAAATAATTGAGTGATTTAGATGGTTTGTGTGTTTATACATTACAACCACCATGTGATTGGTTGCTTTACTTTAGGATTCGACTGAGCTAATTAGTTTTCATTTGTCATTAATAATTACACTTAAATACATGTGAACATGTCATTTAACACATTAAGATAATGTAGAGTTTGAAATCGTAGGTGAGAAGTTGTTTAGAGCTTAGCTACAATAAAAATGAAGAGATAATATTGCTGGGGCTCAAAGTTGCACAAACTAAAATGAAGTTCGAGAAAAGACGAGGACAGAGAATCAAAGAATGAAGACAATTAGAGAAAGAGATGGATTCCATATTAGAGTTTGGAGTAGACGCAGTTAACTTATCCCATTCTCGACCTTGAATTATGTTACCAAGCAATCAACGGTTCTAGCGGTGACACGCGGCTACTTAATATGCTATTCGATTATAAGCCGCATTAACATAATCATGACGAATATCAAATAAAATTTGAGTTATCTCCACCTCTATTCTCAATAAGACTCTTGTTCAAGCAAACAGACTGGGCAAAATACTCTTCAAGTGTTGAGAGAAATTTATTTTCACTTCTGATGAGAAAACAAAAATTTTCAGTGCCATCCGGGATTCACATTGCCGTCGTTTTCGGCTTCAGGTTGCATAAATTTTAGTGATAATGGTACTGCTTCTTTTTGCACTTTTTGAATGAAAAGAATGGTCATTGGCTAGTGCCTGTTTGACTAAGATTCTTTGAAGACTGTTGGCATCCCTGCTTGCTAGGCTATTTAATTACAACAAACTTATTCTAGTGAGGCAAAGACTATTTCCGGCTTCTTTTCAGGAGAATTTCGAGTGTTGTTATCTGTTTTGCGAATGCTTTTTTTTTCTTTCTTTCTTTTTTGAGGATTAATTTCTCTAAGCAATGCTCTTTCTATCCTTTTTTTTTTCCATAAGCATTTCAGGTGTCTTTGCCCTGCTTTTGTATGTCGAGTGCTTGGTACACCATGGTAATTATGTAAGGCCAACATGCTAATTAATGTTAGCAATTCAGGCTTATGCAATATCAATACCATCTTGAAGACCCAAAAGAGAAAAAAAAAAGTTGTCATCATTGACTTCGAATGAGAGTCCCGAGGATAGGTTCTTCAAGTATGCTATTTTGATTGTATGAGAGGAATTTGTGAGACTGTTTAATTATTATTATTATTATTATTATTCAATTAAATTTGGCTGAGGTAAAGATTGTTCTCCCCTGAAACTACCGTATCTTGGTAAATTTGCTAACACGAAAATAGCGCAAGATTTCGGCTAATTGAGCTTTTATTCACGTGAGTTGTGAGTATATTTTGGCTAACCGCAGAACAAATGGGAAGCTAATAGTTTTTTGGATGCCTTAGGTCAGAGGTCATTGCTTTTATTTTGATAGCAAGGACTTGTTATGTGTTTTGCAGTCTCAATGCTTATTAAAAAAAAAAAGTCCCCAAGACTCATTTCGTTCCAATTAATTAGGTCCCTTTGCATGCCCTACGCCCATTCGGACAAGAGCAGAGAGCATCCAACTGGTTGATCTGGGCCATAGACATACAGTGTTGGAGTTGGAGGACTTCTGAGTTTCATTAGACACCTGCCCCTGCCTTTCAAGCACCCAACTGCTTCACTGGTAATGGTCATGGCGAAAGCAGAATACTTGAATAAAAATTTAACTTTCAATATCTAGTTAATGACATGCGAGAAAGATAATTTAGATGTTATAATTCACTATCTAGCCCCTGTTTTTTTTTTTTCCCTCTTATGAATAGTGCATGGTTTAGTTGGGAAATTGTATTTCGAACAAAAGAAGAGAATTAAGTCTTTAGCTACATGCATTTTTTTTTAAATAAAAAGAGCTATACTTTAGGCTTTGTCTTTAGTCTAGGCCATCTATGTTAGGCATGATCGCAATCTGATTCGATTTCAGCTTTGGTTTTAAATTGTCAGTTTCAATCCCAAGATTAAGTGAAGCTTTAACCAAACAATATGTTGTCGGTCGGTTCAATTCTAATTTTAATTTAATTTTAATTTTTAATTTGGTGAAGGTTTTAATTCGATTTTAATTTTCTTGGATTTAAAATGATTTAATTCAATTTAATTTAGTCTAATTTAGTATTTTTTTAAAAAAATTGAAATACCTTCATTTTTTAATAAGTAAAATTCGTGTAAACAATTATATAAAAGATAATTTTTATTGTTCATTTAATTATTTATTTTAAGTTACCATTGATTTAACAGTTTCAATTTAAAATTCGGAATTACTAATATAACTTACGATTCACAATCTTTTCAGGGGTGAAATCTTAAAAGGACCATCCCACTTCACAGTTTAAATTCGAACGAAAATTAGACTAATCAGTTCCAATTTGATTCCAATTCGAAATGGGAACGTGTTCACGTCTAATGCATGGTATGCTTAAAATTTATTTATATACTTTTGAAGCAGAAATTTATATTTGGTATCGGGAAGTTGCAAAGAAAAGGAAAAAAAAAATCATATTGATCTATAATTGGATTGGAGGAGGTCTCATCTCACATGGGAAGAAGGTTTATGATGGTATATTATAGTAGGAACAGAAATTGATTTCCAGCTGTGGAGCCCTGTAGTGTGTACAAATTTTCGAAATGCCATCTGTCCGTGTATGACAACCAAACATTAAATAAGAAAAATGAAAATAAATTTGAAACAAAATATATAGAGAGAGGCGTATGTGGTAATTGGCATATACAGAGTTGCAAAAGGGAACAGGAAACCGAAAAGAAGGTGGGGTTTGCTAGGCCAAGGAGTCAAGGGGTACAGTGTGTGAACGATGAAACAAGACCATCAGACTGCACAGGACTGTCTAACGAAAAGACACTTTTGAAAGAATTGGATGCAGTTGGACTCCACGCGTGCCATTGGCCCCCACCCCACCCCTTTCTCTCTCATTTCTCTTTCCGCTGAAAATACTTTACCTCCGTGAAACAGTATCCCAGTACCTGCTTAACTGCTTTGCTTATTTCTAGATTCTCATGGGCTTGCTCGCTCCTGTTCTTGCTTTTACCATCCAGCTCCCACCTGCACTGTAAAGTTTATTTCTAGTTATATACGCATCTACCAATTCTGGCGCTGTTTTAAGTCCACTCCAGACCATATCAGTCTAATGTAGTCCTTTTCACCTTCGCTGCCTTATTTGCCTGCTGTGCCTGTAATAAATGATAAAACGTGTGTTCAGATTTCGTCTCGACGCATCCCGTCTTTCCCTTGCTTTTTTTTTTTTTTTCCGGAAAATACATTGTTTCGGGTCTTGATAACTATATAAATTTTAGAATTAGAGTGATAGTATGTAACCAAAAAAGAATTAGAGTGATGGCATGTATTTTATGCAAGCGCAAGCCTGCGGTTTCTATTATGCAGTGGAGCTGGTATGAGCCCAGCCAGTTGAGTTGTTTACCTTACGAACTTTGCAGAAATTCTGCAAATAATTTAATAGAATAGACGTGCAAAATAAAAATGAAATTTGTTACGAAGGTAATGAAGTAGACACGATCTGATACAACTCCAGATTACCGGTCTGACCAAAACTCCCGCCAAAAAGGTGGGCAACGATTGCCAATCGGAATCAAAACAACCGCCTCTTTTTTAAGAGAGAGAACAACCATAGAGCAGGGAATGAATAGAAATAATACGAGATAAATTTATAGATTGCTCAGAATCGTGAAAATTTTTACTATGATTCTTTTTTCATTTGTAAATATAATTTATTTATAATTTTATAACGAAATTTATTTAAAAATAATAAAATAAAATGTACATAATTTAAAATATAAATAAATTATACTAAAAACAAATACATAATATTATATATAATTTTTCCATTTTGTGTGACCAAATAAAATTATTACTATTTGTGAAATCGTCAACGCTGGAATACTATGTATTAGTTGGGTTGTTAAATTGCGATCCAGGTAAATTCATAATTAGGGTATTAGCTTTATGCTTTCATTATCTTAGTTCAACAAATTTTAATTTTGAAAAAATTGACTAACAGTTGATAAAAAAATTTGAAAATTGCAGGAGATCACCACGAGGATTCAAGTTAAAATATTTTATATACAAACCCCAAATCTAGTGATCCACATACTCCTGCCACCTTCATCATTCGTCATTCAGGTACATCCTTTGTGTTACTCAATGGTGCCATTGTGGCCAATTCATGCTTCATTTGCCAGCATTCATCATCCTTGTTCTGACCTGAAGTTGTCAATTGTCGGTCAAGAAGTAGCCCCGACGGATACCATGTCAATTAGTTTAATATCTACCATTAAAAAAATTTCGCCACTCTCTTACATTCAATGACAAATAAAAACTTGTTGGACTAAGCTAATAAAATTACAAAGTTACTGACGGACTCGATCTTCGTTAAGGTAGATCGCATAAATTTAGCGTCAGTAACACAGCACTTTAAAGTAACAGACAGCCTAATGCCTAACATTGAACAATGAACATTTCTTTGCATTATTATTTCTCCCATCCATTTTGTAATAAGTAATAATAATACGGGGGTAAAAATAAAATGAGTTAGTAAATTG